>PVLA01000662.1:0-488843 GCA_004027455.1 Hydrochoerus hydrochaeris
ATCACACCTTAGAACAAATGGACTTGATAAACATATACAGTTTTCCATCCAACATCAGAATATACATTCTGCTCAGCAGTACATGGGACATTCTCTAAAATAGACCATATAGTAATCCATAGAACATATTTAAGTAAATGCAAAAGAATTGAAATTATCCCATGCATGTTATTGGATCACAGCACCATGAATCTAGAAATTAATGTTTAAATATTGCAAAAAACCCACAAACCCATGGAAATTGAATAATAACACTTTTGAGCAATCAGTGGGTCACAGAGGAAATTAAAGAAGAAATTAAACAATTTCTACGTGCAGGAAAAAATACAAATACAACTTATTGGAGTCTGTGGGATGCAATGAAAGCAGTACTCAGAGGAAAATTTATTGCACTGAGTTCCCAAATGAGGAAAATAAAATGTACACAAATAAACAACCTGATACTACACCTCAGACAGCTAGAAAAAAGAAGTGCAAGCTAAACCCAAAGAACAGAGGAAATTATAAGGATCAGAGCAGAAATCAATGCAAAGAAGACTAAGAAAACAATACAGAGAATCGATGAATCAAAGAGTTGGTCCTTTGAAAGAATAAGTAAAATTGATAAGCCCCTAGCCAACCTAATTAAAAAAGGTAAGAAAAGACTCAAATTCATGCAATAAGAAATGAAAAAGGTGAAATCGCTATCGACTCTGTGTAAATACAGAAAATCACCAACACTTTTTTTGAAAACCTTTACTCTCACAGGTTTGATAAAACAGAAGAAATGGAGAGATTCCTAAAAATATATGAACCATCAAAGCTGGATCAAGAAGATGTAAAACTGCTGAATAACTCAATTTCTATTAATGAAATTGAAAATGCAATTAAGCTGTTACCAACAAAGAAGAGCCCAAGCCCAGCCAGATTCACTGTGGAATTCTACAAGAAATACAAAGAAGACTTAATCCCGACACTCCTCAAACTCTTCAATGAAATTGAAAGGAAAACAATTCTCCCTGAGTCATTCCTGGAAGCAAATATTACTCTAGTACCAAAACCTGGGAAAGATCCAAATAAAAAAGAGAACTACAGGCCAATCTCCCTAATGAACATAGATGAAAAAAATTCTCAATAAAATACTGGCAAACAGGATGCAGCAAATCATCAAGATTATACACCATGACCAAGTGGAATTCATCCCAGGCATGCAGGGTTGGTTCAACATACATAAATCAATACATGCAATCCACCATATCAATAGAGCCAAATGTAAGAATCACATGATCATTTCTGTAGATGCATAAAAAGATTTTGATAAGGTCCAACACTTATTCATGATAAGAAACTTACAGAGAATTGGAATGCATGGCCTCTACCTCAATATGATAAAGGCCATCTATGAGAAACCAATAGACAGCATCATATTAAATGGCCAACAACTGAGAGACTTTACCTTAAAATCAGGCACAAGACAAAGATGTCCCTTATCAATGCTCCTATTCAACATAGGCCTGGAAATACTAGCCAGAGCAATTAGACAAGAAAGAGAAATTTAAACTATCATTATTTGCAGACAACATGATACTCTACATAGAAGACCCCCAAAACTCTATTGAAAGACTCATAGATATAATAAATAAATCTACCAATGTAGCTGGATACAAAGTCAATAATAAAAAATCAATAGCATTCCTATATACTAACAACAAAATCACCAAGAAATAAGAGAAGCCACACACTTCACACTAGCATCCACAAAAATGAAATACTTAGGAATTAATCTAATGAAAGAAATAAAAGAGCTATACAGGGAAAATCATAATACCCTGAAAAATGAAATGGAAGAGGACCTCAGAAAATGGAAAGTCATCCTTTGTTCATGGATAGGAAGAATAAATATTGTGAAAATGGCCATTCTCCCAAAATTGCTATACACAGTCAATGCAATCCTGATAAAAATACCACTAACATACCTTGTAGATCTAGAGAAACCACTCCTAAAATTCATCTGGAACCTGAAGAGACCTAGAGTAGCAAAGGCAGTTCTAAGCAGCAAAGCCAAGGCAGGAGGCATCACAATCCCTGACTTGAAGTTATACTACAAAGCTACCATAATAAAATCAACATGGTATTGGAATAAAAACAGACCTGAAGATCAATGGAATAGACTGGAAGATACAACCACAACTACAAATAAACACAACCACCTTATCTTTGGTAAAGGAGCCATGCATGTTCACTGGAAGAATAATAGTCTCTTTAACAAATGGTGCTGGAAAAACTGGCTATCCATATGCCAAAAACTAAAAGTAGACCCATGCCTATCACTGTGTACTACACTGAAATCTAAATGGATCAAAGAGCTTAACATTAAAAAAGAAACACTAAATCTGTTGGAAGACAAAGTAGGTAAAAATCTCAAAGACATAGAGGTAAGTAGAGAATTCATGAACAAGAACTAAACTGCACGGGAAATACTTCCCAGAATCAATAACTGGGATCACATCTTATTAAAGAGTTTCTGCATGTCAAAAGAAATCTCCAGCAGAGTGTAAAGAAAATCCACAAACTGGGAAAAAATCTTAGAGAACTGTCCCTCAGACAAAGGACTTCTGTCTAGAACTTATGAAGAATTAAAAAAAATCAGACTCCCGAAATTCAAAGACCCAATCCAAAAATGGGCATCCGAGATGAACACACAGTTCTCAGATGAAGAAATACAAATGGCAGATAAATACATGAAAAAATGCTCATCATCATTGGTCATTAGAGAAATGCAAATTAAAACCACACTGAGATTTCATCTCACTCTGGGTCAACAAAATTACCAACAATAAATGCTGGAGAGGTGGGGAAAAAGGAACTCTTCTGCACTGTTGGTGGGAGTGTAGACTGGTGAAACCACTGTGGAGGTCAGTATGGAGATTCCTTAAAAAGCTTGGATTGGAGGTCCCATTTGACCCAGCTATTCCACTTCTGGGCATATTCCGAGAAGAACTGAAAACATCATACCACAGTGATATATATGCACCCATGTTTACAGCAGAACAATTTGTAATAGCCGGATCTTGGAAACAACCTAAGTGCCCATCAACTGAGGCATAGATTAAAAAAATTGTGGTACTTTCATGCAATGGAGTACTACTCAGCTATAAAGAATGATCACATTGAGATATTTATAAATAAATGGATGCAATTTGAGACCATACTCATAAGCAAAATAAATCGAATTCACATATATCAATACCGTATAGTTTCCCTAGTGTAACAAATGGTAAGTGTACATAAGATTCTATGGTAATCATGGTTCCCCATTATATTGCTTTGAAGTCTTGTAATGTTGGTTGGAATGGTTTTATTCTGTTTATTCATTGGTTGGAATGGTTTTATTCTGTTTTGTTTGACCTTATTATGTGTGATGGTGTGAACAGCTACTTTGAAGAAAACAAGACATTATGGCAGCCATTGCTGATTTAATATCATCTTGCTTTGAAGTCCTACCATGCTTTTGTTCTTCTATTACCATTCTATCATGTTGTTTCTTATTGGATTTTAATATGTGTGAGCATATAAAAATTTTCTATGGAAAAAGAGATATTATAGTAGCCATTGCTCATTTTCTGTTATTTGGTTCAAAATGCCTTGTAATAGTTTCATTCTCTTGAATGACATTATTCTGTTTTGTTATGGTTGATATTATTGTGTGTGAAGCTATGCTCAACTATTTCAAAGAAAGAGATATTGTGGTAGCTACTGTTGATATCTACTTGTCTTGTTGTGAAGTGCTCTATTGCTTGTATTGTTCTTTTCTGATCTGCATTGTTCTGTCCTCTTTTGTTTTATTCTCTGTAAAATAAAATTAAAAAACAAAAAGAAACAGGTTGACCATGAATTGATGAAAATTCTGCAGAATTCACAAGTGTTTGGTTATCTTTGAAAAAATTATCATGTTAGCAGTGTAATGTAAACCTCAAAGAAACTCAAAGGGCAAAGAGGACAAGTGAAGGATCACAAGATCGTATGAGTTAAAAATACAAGGAATTGAAAAATAGAAGGCAGGAATTGGAGCCAAAATTTTGCTCATTTGATTCAACAAATAACTGCTCCCCTATAAAACCCTGAGTACATTCAAATATGGTAGATAAAATTATTTGTTTTTGCATTAATGATAAGATCTTAAAAACTCAGAAAAAATATGAGTATAAAAATATTGTGTATAATAATTTGTGTGTATGAAATACAAACCAAGAGAAAGACATGCTGATACAAGTCTCACATTAGAAAATGAAATTTAAACAAGATTAATAAATGTTAATCAGCACTGTTACATAAATTCATGATTCTATTCTACAGAATTTTCCTGGATTTAAATAAATAAATTCAATTCATTGCAATTTTAAATGCAACAGCACTTGGCATCATAAATACTGACAGGGATGTGTGAGAAAGGAAATACAAATCCAATATCAGAATAAAGTCAAATCAACATATTTAGCACACTAACCTTATTTTTTTATTTAAAGAGGAAAAAAAGCAACACAGAAAAAAGTGTAGCACTAATACAGAATTCCAAAGGAAAAAAAAGAAAAAAAAACACTAAGAAATCACTAGTTAATAAATTACATACTGTCTTCTTGGAAATAGTTGTGCAAGTTACAAAATTAAAGCATGCAAAGTAGACATTCAAACAGTAGCACACTAATTTTAAAGAGAAAAATCAAAATGGCATACATTACAGAATTCTATAATTTAACGATCTGAAAAAACTTAGCATAATAAAAATGATTCAAAAGGATAGGTGGAACACAAGGTATAATTAAATATGATAGTCAAATTTAAACACAAATAAAAAGACTTATTATAAAATTTATAGAAAAAGAAATTTCCAGGCCAGTATGCAAAGTCTAAAGATGATTTTTCACATTTGTTGGTAACATCGAGACTATTTTAGGAAAAATATGAGTCAATTGTTTGCTGATGTAGACTCCATGTTTTAATTTAATAACTAACTTGTAAAACACTGCAGACTTGCCCTGGAAGCACGATGTATTTTAGAAATGACTTTTTTTTTTTTAAATTAAGGTCTCTTGTTTACCAGAATGTGTTTTATCTCTAAACTGATGCAGAGAATTTCTCTCTGGTCTGAACAAAATAGTGTAGCACTTAGGGGCAAAGATGCAGCCCAGCAGCCCTACACCAGAGGCCAAGATGGAAAAGACCTCCATGGCCACCATCACCTTCCCCTTGCTGCTGTGGTACACAGGGAGGAAGGTGACCCACACACTGCAGAACACCAGCATGCTGAATGTCAGGAACTTGGCTTCATGGAAGGTGTCAGGTAGATTCCTGGCCAGGAAAGCCACAATGAAGCTTGTCAGGGCCAGGGAGCCCAGGTATCCCAGAAACAGTGGGAGTGTCTCGGTGCCTCACAAAAAGTCTACCCACAGCAGCTGTGACGACAGTGAGAATCAGGGCAGTGGCAACCAGCGTCTTCCCCACGGGGTCTTCATGAGCCAGGAAAAGCACAGCCTTTTGGAGGCAGTGGTCTTGCTGTATCGTAGCATACTCATCATCAGGACACTTCACACACTGATCCATATCTACAAAGAAACTCAAATAGTCATTATCTCAAGTTCATTATTTCTCCGCAACTCACTCAGCCATTCACAGAATTTCATAGCTGTTCCTAAGAAACATTGTGTGTTTTGGTTTTTGTTTCTTCTTTGTTTTTCATTTAAATTTTTTTTTCCAATTTCTGGAAAAGATTCTAGAATTCAAGGCCTTTGTACTGAGTTACATCACCATCCCTTTCAAAACTTTTTGCATTTTGAGATAGTCTTAAATCTTAGCATTGTGTAGGATGCACTCAAGTTTGTAATTCTTTTGACTGAGCCTCCTGGAGCACCTGGATTCCATCAACATGCCCAGCTTTTCATTTGATTTTCTAGACACTGAGCAAAGTAACATTATATATACAATATTTCCCAATCAATCCTGCCATTTAATTTACAGTTCTATATTTTCACAGAACAATAAAGTATATACCTGTCTATAGTTAACCTCTGTAAATTCATGCTTTACAGATTTCTTCAGTGTATAACCATTTGAGAAACCCGAATAATTTAACTCGTTCTAGAACTATAATGAGATTTTCATACTGTTCATTAGCATATGCTTCCCCACTCCATGGAAATTTGTGGCTTTCTTGAAATTTCATATTGCAGTTCATGTAACAATTATATTGTATCTGTAGAAAAAAATTGTGAAATGCCAACATCCTCCACTGTAGATCATTTTCATCCATGAACCTACTTTCTTCAACCAATTATTTCAGTTTTATTATAAGATTTTTTTCTGTACTTACATGTGATATCTTTCAGAGTGCTTTTTAGTTTTATAAATATATCACCAATTCCTTAATATTTCTTAAATGTGAATTTGTACAATATCATCTTTCAATAGGTAATTACAAACCTATAGAAATAGCTTTATTTTTCATTTTATGTTCCATCACCTCTATCATCAATTATTAATTTCTATGTGTTTTATATTTAAAAACCAACACTCCATAAAAATTTTCTCAGATATATATTTCTTTCCCATACTTGATTGCTTGTATGTTTTTCTGAGTGTTTTGTATCAGCAGGAACATGTAGCATGTCTGATAGGAGTCACAAGGACTATTCATCTGTGGCATTTGCTTTCAAAATGTGTGGTTTAGTGTTGGATAAATGTCATTTATGATAGGTATGCAGTTTCTTCTTATCCTTAATTTATTGTGTTGCTTTTGTTTATCTATAGATCATGGAAGGATTTCAAATTTACTTTCTTCATTCATTGATACCATATCTTTTTTTACAGAAAGAAAACTAAAATTATATTTCAGACTGAATTTGATCATAGATTCCCTATTTAGAACATATGTCTCAATTTGGAACAGAGTATATCAATTTATTTCCAAAAGGAAAGCGGTCTGTAAACTTAGCTTCTTGTAATGACATTGTCAGCTCTCAGTAACATAGTGTAGCCTTTGTCTCTCTTTTTAAATATATTAATGTGTACATATTTTCAGTACAGAATGAATACATTCACTGTACAGAATTGGTATGTGTACATAACACATCTTAATTCTTTTTCTCCTCTCCTTTACTCTCCTTTTATTGTACCAGCTTCTGACTCATTTATCTTGTAAACCCTTATACATTTAACTGACATATATACAGATTGACACAAGACTCACAGCACAAAGGACATATAAAACATATAAGACAACTATCTAAGTCAATGCTTTTAGATAAAGTGTCCATGCTGGATTACAGTAACTTTATCTCCCATTCTTTTTCCTCTTCATTACCTTTCATTATGTTTTTACATGTTGAGTTTTTCAAATGAGAGCAACTATGCTGTATTTCCAAACATGTGTCAGATGTATTTCACTGTACACCATGGTCTCAAAGAGCATCAGTTTTCCTGCAAATAAGTCAAGTTTATCCTTCTCTATGACAGAGTAGTAGCCTATAGAACTCATAGGTTTTAGATGCCCTCCTCACATAAATGATTGTATCACTTTTTACTTTCTCTGAAGGAGTTGAAGTAGATCAGCACTAACATGGTTCTTTAAGCATTGAAATTTCACCACTGGTACCTTTTTGCAGTTTTGAACTCTCATAGCAATTGTTTTTATTATATTTTATTAGTACCCATTAATTTTATGAGGTAATATGTTTCATTGTGATATGTGTCTGCATGTATATGATAATGTTTTCCCAGCCTGACCCTCCCTAACACCCCCTGCTGCTTACTCCCTTCCCCTTCTCTAGTAACAGACTCCCATTCGCTTTATTCCATCGATGTTGAATGCACATATCAGGGAGAACATGTAATACTGCATGAGTCTGATTTACCTCATTTTATATGAGGATCTCCAGTTCCATTATTATTCTGAAAATATCATAATTGCATTTTTGTTTATGACTGAATACTTTAATCTGTATGTATAATAAATGTCTTTATTTATCCGCTAATGGCATCTTAAACCAACTCATTATATTGGCTATTACACTTTGTATACAATAATCATACACATGAAAGTATCTCAATAGAATTGTGACTGATTCCTTCACGTATATACAATAGATAATGTTTGGGAGAAATATTAAACTAAGAATTCATATTTGTTAGCTGATAGCATTTTATCAATTTGTTTTGTTTATTTATAAATCATGGAAGGATTTCAAATTTATTTTCTTTATTCATTGATATCTCTTTTGTCTCACTTCTTGTTAGCATAATAATGAATGAGTCAATTTTTCCTCTCTGTTACAAAACACCCAACATGGAGAATTTAGAGCAAGAGAATTGTATCGTGGTCCAGATTTTCAGTCCATAGTCAGCGGGCTTGTAGAAAGCTCTCAGCAGGCCGCGAGAGAGTGCAGGCGCTGGGTCCCAAGGGATAGCACTGGCCAAGTGTTGGTGCCCAGAGCATGATAAAGTGCCAGCCAGCTAATCTCCCACATGGCATACTGCATAGCACACAGTAGGTGTGGCATGAAATGCAGAATGGAGCATGTAGCACACACAGTAAGTTCTCAGTAAATAGAGGCTGTTGGCCATCTGCAGAGAGCCGAACCTGGGGCCGGGCACAGCAGGTACCAAAAAGCATGGGTGCCAAGGTTACTGCTCTGCAAACCTCCGGTACAATGCCTGGTATGCGGTAAGTGCCTAAGAGTGACGCATGCAATGAAGATGTCGGCCTGGTTTGAGGTACACAGTAGGTGCTCATGCAGGCTCTAATATCTGAAAAGGTCTAGCATGCACAGCATGCACAAATTCTGCTCTAAAGATGCAGTTATTATCTGCAGAGCCCTTGGTGTGCACACAGTAGGTGCTCAATAAGTGCAGACCATCAGCACTTCTAGGAAGGTTCCTTGGCACAGTGCCTGGTGTGGGCTGTTACTGTTGTCCCATAAATCTCTGAGCACAACACTGGACACTTAGTGAGTGCTCCAGAAGTGGAAGCTATTTGCACTTCTGTATTAAAGCCCTTGGCACAGTTGATGACTGGCACATAGTAGGTGCTTCCTGTGTGGGGAACATCCCCATTTGTGCTAAGAGTTCCTTGTGTAGTACCTGGCACACAGTCTGTGCTGTATAAATGACAGCTGCTGTTTGTCTTTAGAGAGCGCTTACCATGCCCAGCCTATAGTAGGTGCTCAATAAACGAGAGGCACCGTGGCTCAGTAACGGCTCAGGGTGCATGGGGGGCTTGGAGCTACTGTGCTGCCTTCCACCCACAGCAGAGGCTCAGTAAGCCTGCAGCCCAGCAGAGGTGTAGGATAAACTGGCTCTTTACTACTCCATGATGCCCTTGCATGACGGCACACAGTAGGTACTCACAGCATGGTGTTATCTGCGCTTCTTCATAAGGCCCAAGCCCTGCTCCCGGTGCAATTGCCATGGGGACACCCGCCAGGCTCCCCTGTTGCAGCACACAACGCATAGCTGCTTGTGCCCCGAGAAAGTGCCCCTGAGGTCCTGAACTGTTATGAAGCCCTTGGTAGCATGCCCAGCACACAGTTAGGTATAAAGGAAATAAGTTCATGTAGTGCTAGCTATGAAGCCCTTGGCATGAGGCCTGGCATGCAGTAGGTGCTCAATTGTGGGGCTTTCATTATGGGCCCCCTTGATATATGCTCCCAGGCTTCTATCAGGTGCCAATAAACAAGCTTTTATATACTACACTGTGAGGCCTTGGCGAGTACATGGCACACAGTGGGTCTTCGATAAGTAGGAGCCTTTATCATTACTCTATGAAGCCCTTGGCAAGTGTGGGGCACATAGCAGCTGCACAAGATGAGGCTTATGGCTGCTTGCCTTGGCATATGTTGACTGGTGCACAGTAGGCATTCAGCAAACAGATGCATTTACTATTCCACGAAGCCCTTAAAAAGTGGTGAGCACTGAGAAGGTGCCCAGTAGATGGGGCACCATGGTAGATGACGCCTGGCACATAGTAGGTTCCACAAAGGTGGGGCTTTTCTAGTGCTTGACGTGATACCTGGCACGTAATAGCCATTCAGTAAATGGACGATTTTAAATATTTTGCATCTCCCTCACCAAGTACCCGGCACGCAGTAAGTGTTCCCTAAATGGATGCTTTTGCCGTTAGTCTCTGAAGCCCTTGGAAAATGGTGCCAACACACAGTAGGTGCCTGATAGCTGGGGCTTCCATTGCTGCTCCCCTCAGCATACAGTGCCTCCCCACATAGTGGGCACCCAGCAGGTAGAGCACTTACCAGTCTATGAAGCAAAGCACTTGGCACACAGTAGGAGCCCAGTGGAGAGGGCTTCCACTGCTGTTTCCCTCATCCCAGACGCTGGGACACCGCTCTGTGCCTGAGACCTACTGTGCACCGGCGGGTCTCGGCCCAGCACGGAGGGTGAGTGCAGGTTCTTGGCCAGCCCCCCTGCCCACCCGCCCATCTCACCTTTGGTGGTTGCCCCCCCCAATTTGGGTTCAAATTCTTTTTTGTTTGGTTCTGTTTGTTATCATCTTCTTTATTTTTTCCCCCATCTTTTGTTCCCCCACCCGCTTTCCCTGCCCATCCCACCTCCCCCTACCCTCATGTTCTCCCCCATCCTCAGCCCTGCTTCAACATGTTAAATGTACCAGCATGCACGCCACAGCCATTCTGGTAAGTTGGCTCCTGTCTCCAACAGACACACACAGTGGGGCCCTAGTGGGCTACGTGATCCCCTATGGACAGCTGAGCTTGGATGAAATGGAATCCAGGGAGGTGAATGGCATCCCCCTGACCACCACTCAGATCCTCCTGGAAGCCCTGGAGAAGTGGACTAAATACCGTATCACTGCCATCGCTCACACAGAGCCCAAGAGGTTGCCTGTGGTCATCTGGACAAAGGAGGATAGTAAGCACTGCCTGCCTGGCCCAGGGACCCCGCAGTCCTCAGCCTGCCTTCCAAGTGAAAAACACTGGGCTGGAGGCCACAAGGTGGGAGCCACCATCGTCACAAAACAGTGCCTGCTGATCTGTTTGAACTGGGAATTAATGGTTTAGACTCTTGTGTCTCCAGTCCCCAAAACTCTGTGCCTGATAATGCAGGTTTTGCGGCCCCCAGGGTCTGAGATGTCCTGCCTAGAAAGCAGATGGACTGCAGGTACCAAGACCACCTGATCTCGGGGGGAGGGGAGGGCATGGATTGCCACGGTGTCCGCCGTTCCATGCTGGCCAGTTAATTGCATGGTAGAAAGTTGGGGAGCTGAGATAGTGATCTGACGGAGTCTTGTGGTAGAAACTCGGCCCACGGGAAAAAATGAAACCACTCTTCCGGCCATACCCCAGGAGGATAGGGTGTTTCTGATCCCAAAGCTGGTGGAAAAAAATCCCCAAGCCAGGTGGGTCACCTGCCTGGCAGAGACAGCCCTTAGGAGCCAGTGCCAGGCTGCCCGGTCCAAGCCCCTTTTTGATCTGGAATCAGCTCCCTGGACCACAGTTTCCCCACAGGTGAGCAGGAGCAGATTGCTGCAGGGAGAGCTCCTAGTGCAGGGTGTGGACCGCCACAGGCCCCTTCTGGGTGGGGGTCCAGGGGTGGCTCCCAGTAACCACCCCGCCACGGCTCCTACCCGCTAGTGCCCAGCGCGTCGCTGCAGAAGGTGGAGGCAGAGGCGCTCAACTCCATGGCCATCCGCGTGCTGTGGCTCTCACCTGCGCCCGGCCGTTTCCGTGGTCAGATCCACGGATACCAGGTCCACCCTGTGCGCATGGAGGGCACGGAGGCCAGTGGGCTGCTGCGCATCAAGGACTCGATGCGCCACGGTGGACTGGGCAGGATGGGGATGGGAGGGTCTGTGGGCGGGGCTCGGTGGGCGTGGTTCCCGTGGGCGGGGCGGGGCCTGCACTGCCCTGCTCTGCCCAGCCGGCCTCTGCACTCACCCCCTGCCTCTGCCCGCCACCCACCGCCCAGCAGGAGACGGACTACACTGCCGGATCTGTGAGTAGTGATCCGCGCCTGGGTCCCGGCCCTGTCCCGCAGGCCGCGCCTTGGTGTGACTTCTGCTCGCCCCTGGCAAAGGGTCACCGCCCCTGCGCCCTTCCCGGGAGTCCTGAAGGCGTATCCGCCTGGAAAGGGGACATCGCAGCCTGAGAACCTCACTCCTCCGCCAGGCTGCACCCCGAGTTCTGGCCCTTTAGAGATCGGGTCCACGGTGGAGAAGATGCCCTGCAGTCACGCCCCTGTCCACTCTGAAAAGCCCGGAGGTGGTTCAAGTGCAGAGCAGGGCCGTAGTGTACCACGGTACAAGTCGCTGCCTGTCGCTGGGCTTTCTCCCTAGGAGACCCCAAAGCGGGCCGGGAGGGGCGGTGCAGGGCTCGGTGGAGACCCCCTGCTCTGGCGCCCCGCCCCCACCCACCCTGTGCCCGGCCTAGCTCCTGCTCCCGGCATGCCCTGTGTGTGCCTGCTCATAGACCTGGGGAGAGGAGGACAGCGTGCGTGCAGGGCCGATCACCCCAGTGCTTACTGAGCACCAGCTGTACACAAGATCCTATGCTGGGTGCTGAGGAGGGGCAGGTGACCATGACTGACCTATGGTCCCAGTGGGGGAGGGGACGCAGACACTTAGACCGGTCGCAGTGGTAGGAGAGCAGGATGGGGCTATAGTGGAGACCTTTAAAAGTCTGCTCCGTGGGCAGTGTACGCTGGTCGTGTCATCCCAAGCACTCTGGGAGGCTGAGGCAGGAGGATCTCAAATTCGCATTCAGCCTGGGCAACATAGGACTTAGTGAGACCGCACTCCAAAAAAAGGAAAAGGGCTGGGGATGGAGTTCAGTGCAAAGGGACTGGGTTCAATCGCCAGTGCCAAAAAGGAAAAGGAAAGAAAAGAAAAAGCCAGCTCTCTGGGCAAACAAAGTCTCCGTTTGCAGCCCTGCCCCATTTCCAGTGTGTGCCTCTCCCTGTGAGCTGCGCTGTAGGATGGCTCAGTTCTGTCTCTGTCGCCGGCCCACAGGGAGGCAACCCCTTGGGGAATAAGTAGTGACTACAGTGAAATCAGTAGATTTGTTTAACACAAATAAATTCATACACTAAGTTTTAATAAGAGCTGTGTTTGGTATCTGGCTTGCAAAATCCCTGAAAATATAGCTGGTGGCTCTTGAGTTGGGGAAATGGCATTTGTGGCACACCAAAGAGGGTAGCAGAGGGCATAGCCATGCAAAGATCCTGGGGCAGAATGGAGACCAGCACAGTGAAGGAGCAAGCCGGCCATGTGTCTGGAGCAGAGGGAGTGAGGGGTAGAGAGGAAGAGGTGGCGGGCAGGAGCCTCACGGGAGGTGGGAGCCTGGAGGGCAGAGGGCAGAGACTGGACTTGACGCTCGCGGCGCCCTCTGGTGGCCGCTGTGAGGACAAGCTGAGGAGCCCATCAGTGGCCTCGGCGCTGGCTGCATGTGCCCCTGAGCATGGGGTGCACCATCCTTTCTCCACGCACTTGTACGCTGGGCCCTGTGCCCTCCCCGCGAGACCTCCTCGTGAAGAAGGGTGGGGAGAACCGGCCCTCCCCCCGCTGACCCACACGCTAGGCCACAAACCTCGAGTCCAAGACCATGTACTCCATCACCGTAGCCGCCTCTAACATGAAAGGCGAAGGTGCTGGCAGCAAACCCAAGGTGGTGGTGACCACGGCAGCGGGTATGAAACCGCGCACCACCCACAGCCTCTTTAGCCCCACGAGCACCAGAGGTCCCTCCAGAGTACTCAGGGCCAGCTGTGTGGGGAGACAGTGGACCAGGCAGGGCACAGTGACCCCACAGGTGCACGGGTGCTCTGAAGGGCCCAGCACGGCCCCCCGGCCTCCTTATCTCCCCGTCTTTCCCTCCTTAGCCTCCACCAGACAGATGAACTTCTAACACGGCCCCTTGTGGGCCTCGGCAAGGCTGCTCCCTCTTCCGGGCAGGGCTGCCTTCCTGGCCCACTGCGTCCTCCCCATCCTGACGTGTTTTGGCCAGAGACGCCACACAGAGCCCTGCAGCCTGGGAACCACAGAGCAGGGACAGTTTGGGGCACCTCTGCGTCCACCACCCGGTATGGATCAGAAGCCAGGAGCCACTTAGACAAACGAGGGAAGCATGTGCCACCCCTTCCCTGGTCCTACGCATGCCTGCTGTGGTCCCACCCCCAGGATGCTGTCCCAGCTGCCCCATCTCTGCCTGGAACACTGTCACTCCAGCTTCCCCTGCAGGTCCTTTGAGACCCATGTGCAGAAAGTGTGACCCCACTAAGGAGGCTGAGGCAAGAGTGCGGTGAGTTCCAGGCCAGCCTGGGCTGCCCAGCAAGAACGTGTCTTAAAAGAGGGAGGGCTGAGGAGGTAGCCAAGCAACAGCACGGCCCTGGGTTCCTTCCCCAGTGCTAGGGACAAGACATTGCAAGCTTCTGGTCCCTACCTGTAGCTCCACTCCTTGGGCAGCTGAGGCAGGAGTATTTTCCTAGCCCAGCACCATAACCAGCAAAAACCTAACTCAAAAAGAGAAAAAAGAGCTGGGGTGTGTCTCTGGGTGGCCACCGTCCTTATCCCTGACCCTATCCCTGTCCCACAGATCCAGTACCACAGGCTGACCCTGGATGTAGATGGCTGCACCCCCAGGAAGTTTATCATGTACCTCAAGCCCCACACTTTGTACAACTTAGTGCTGACCAACCGATTCAGGAGCCTGCGCGGCCTGCAGCAGACGTCCACCACCTGCACGGCCTTCAGCACGCTCAGTGCCAAGCCCAGTGTCTCCTCCAGGCTCGACCCCGAAGGCTACATTGCGTGCATGCCGGATGGCCAGAGCCCCTTGCCTGTGGGCAGACATTCGCGGCCAACCCCTTCTCAGATCCCTTCCAGCTAAAATACCTAGACCCCCAGCGCACCATGGACAGCGAGGAGGAGCTCCTCTGGGTGACTGGGCCGGTGCTGGCCACGGTCTTCATTATCTGCATCGTCATCGCCACCCTGCTGTACAAGAAATGAGCACTGCAGCCCTGGCCTGGGGGAGTAGGGGGTGTGAGGGGAGGTGCCAGGCTGAGGCTGCAGGGAGAAGGGTCACCAACAGCCTCGGGGGTGCAGAGGTCCTGGCCCTCATCTGAGACCCAGAACTGGGAGGCTGGGCTGGGTCCTCTTTCTGTGCTGCAGGAGGGCTCCCCCCCAACCCCAGCCAGAGCCCAAGTGGGAGAGACCAAGGCTCAAAGTGGTTAAGAAAAGCACCCCAGGACTGGGCGTGGTGGCTCACCTTTGTAATCCCAGCACTCAGGAGGCTGAAGCAGGAGGATTGCCTTGAATTTGAGACCAGCCTGGGGTCAAAGTGAGTTCAAAACCAGCCCGAACTGCATAGTGAGACCCTGCCTCAAAAAAAACCCAAGGACAAAAGCACCCCCTCAGCTGGATGTGGGGTGCATGCCTGCAATCCCAGCACTCTGGGAGGCTGAAGCAGGAGGAGCACAAGTTCAAACCAAGCTTGGGCAGCACAGCGACTTAATGAGACTTAGTCCTAAAACAAAAAAGGGGCAGGAAAAGCTGTTCAGGCTAGTTCAGTCCCCAGTTCTGCCAAAAGAGGATTGCGGGGAGAAGAGCAAGCACCCTGGTCATAGAGGGGGCCCCACCACTCTTCTCCCTTCTCGTCCATCTGGTCGGGGCGCAGCAAGCCCCACAGATAAGCACAGCCCCCGCCCCTGCAGGCTGCAGCCCCTTCCTGCATGTGGGGTCCCTTCCTGCTGCCTCCGGATCCTGAGCCACGCGTGCATCTGCGTGGGACTTGGCGCGCACGCGGGTCCTTAGAGTGTTGCCTTTGGTCACCTCTGTTCCTCCGTGGGGTCACCCGAGCCACTTCTCCACCCACACGGGGGCTTGGATCCCGGGGCCTTCACTGATGGCCTCCATGCTGTCCCCACCGTCCCCCGTCCCCTGTCTCTGCCCTGGCTCAGGTCACTTCTGTCTTCCTCTGGTTGCCAGGGAGAGCATACGTCTGTCCTAACCAGCCACCATGGGGGGGAGGGACTCATCTGTCCCCTCCTCTCATCCATCTTCCTCCCATTGCCAGCTAACCGAGGGTCCTGGCCACTCCTGTTGAGCTGACAGCTGTGGTCCCTCGGGTCTCACCCTCCCACACGGGCCGTGTCTCCTCCTCCTCCTCTATTGCCTCTTCTGGCTAATCTGTGTCACTCTGGTTTTCCAAATACCTCACGTCTAAGTGCTGGCCGCCTTCTCCCGGCCACCCACACTGGGGCTCCTCTGAGCTCTGTCTCTGTCCCAATGAGGCTCCCTAACATGTGTGCTGACCGCTGGCCGCTGGCCTCACAGCTCCAGGCATGGGCCCAAGTGTCCTTGCCTGCTCTGGGTCTCGGGTCTCGCCCCACCTTCTCCGGTCTGCTCCTCTGGCCTCTGTGGGGAGCCCAGCGCCAGGCTGGCAATAGAGCCCCTGTTCTCAGGCTCAGCCCTCGGTGTCTGAGGCTGGTGAGGGTGGGGGCAGCAGCCCACTGGGTGCTCATCTATTTACTGTTTGCTTCTCTGCAGACTGGGGACTCCGCAGCCCTCTCAGGGAGCCAGGGTTTCACCTGGAAAGTTAGTTCCTGTGTCTCTCTGTTCTTGGCTTCCTCCTCCCCACCATCAGCTTCTGTCTTGGTCTCCATCCCCCTGCTGTTGCTATCCATGCCCACCCATCCCCTTGTCCCCTGCTGGCACCTGGAGGGGGCAGGGGCGGGGCCCAGGCTCTGGGAGCCCTCAGGCCAGGCAAGGCCTTGAGCAGGTGTGGAGTCAAGGGGCCCCCTGAGCTCAGGACAGTGGGTGCAGCCAGGACTCTGGCAGTCTGAGGGCGACTCCATGGCTGCTCGAGGGTCTCCAGACCCAGCTCTGGGGGGATATGGTGTCCACTATGCCCACATCCTGGGGTTGTGGCCTTGGGCTTCTCGAGCTTGGTCCTGCGCCCCAGTGCAGGGAAAGGGACAACCAGCCGCACACATGCAGAGCCCTGCTCCTCCTCGGAAACTTACAGCTGAGGACGTCTGTATTTCTGGTCCCAGCAGAGGAGCTGGCTGCCCCCAGCTCTGCCCCCGGGACAGTGTGCCCACCACACTGACAGCCAGCCACACCGCTCTTGTCATTTCTGTGCCCATACCTGCTTGTCACCACAAGGCACTGGGAGATCAAAGTCGTCTGGGGGACCCTTGGTTCAGCCCCTGAGCCCCACCTGGGTTGTGGGGGGCCAGGATGCAACCTGTCAGGCTCCAACATGAGACACACCCTGCAGCTCCCCACCTGCTGAGCCCGCAGCTCCAACCCGTGTAACCACAGGTTGCCCAACTTGCAGACCCACACCGAGCACTCCGAGCCCCCATTCCTCTGGGCCTGATTCTGGTCTCCCCTCAAGCATCCCCATCTCGGACATGGCCAGGCACACAGAGCACCTCAACACCAACCACAGCCTCAAGCTGTCCCAGGAGTATGCGGTGAGCCAGGAACCCAGCCCGGTGCCACCCTGCTCACCACACCCTCCTCCCCCCACATTCCGTCGACCCCAGACAGCAGCTCATGTGGGAGCATCCGGCCTGGAGGTGAGCAAGCCCAAAACCACTACGCCAATGTCATCGAGACCAGCTTGCGTCATTCTCCAGCCCATGGAAGGTAGCGTGGACACAGCCGGGCTCCCTGCTGCCCTTCCTGGCTGCCAGACAGTGCTCTCTGCCCAGAAGGCCTGGTTCTGGTCCTATGCCTGGTCTGGCTGCAGCCTGAGGCCACTGGCATTTTTAGATGTATACTTAGCACTGCTGTCATTGACCCTGCTCCACCTGTGCCTGTCACAGGGCCTCTCAGTCAGAGCAGATCTGCTGCCTGAGGGAGATGTTTCGCAAGGCCCAAGGACATTTTTGGTTGTCAAACTATTGGGAAAGGGAATCAAGTGAAGTAATATTCAGTGACTGGAACCCAAGGCTGCCCCAGCAGCCTACAGTGTGCAAGACAACTCCACCTTAGCCAAAGACCCGTGCCCCACAGTGGCCTTGGGGACTGTCTGGGGCCGTCAGAGGAAGCTTCCAGGGTGCACAAGGCTGGTTCCCACCCAAGACCACCAGCCCCGCAGGTCCCTGGCTTCTCGCCCTGGCCACAGGCGTCCTGCACAGCAAGTACATCAGCGCCAACTATGTGGACAGTACTGGTGACAGAACATGTACATTGGAAAGCAGGGGCCCCTCCCTGAGACTTTTGGTGACTTGTGCCAGGTGACCATCGTCATGATGAAGCTGCTGGCGGAGAAGTCACAGGTGAGGCCCAGACTCCAGCCTTGGGCCCCGGCTAGCCCGGCCCAGCTGCTGCCCTTTCTTGTGCCCAGTGCAGATCAAGTGTGATCAATACTGGCCCAACCGAGGCACTGAGACCTATGGCTTCATCCAGGTCTCCCTGTTGGACAGCATCCATCGAGCTGGCCACCTCCTACGTGAGGACCTTCTCCTTGGACAGGGTGGGCATGGGGGAGTGGCAGCCTGCCTCCTGGAGGTGGAAACTGAGGCTCAGGACATGCCCTGCTGTGTCCTAAAGGAAGAGAGACAGCACTCGGTGTAGGGCAGGGGATCTTTAAGCTGAATTTCACTGAAGGTTGATGTCCAGGGAGCAATGGAGAGTCTGACTTAGTGCAGCTTCCCCACCCGGGCTCTCTGTCATTGTCACCTCAGGGACAAGGGCTACCTGTGTGTCCCTGACACCCAGGCAGGCCTCTCAGCATAACACACCAGCCTGGCCCGTGTGCCAAGAGCTCTGAGCAGGGGGGACAAGGCAGCAGGAACCCCTGCTCCTTTATGCAGAGAGATGATGTGCTGTTTGTCACAGCCCAGCCTGAGCACCAGGACACAGCAGGGAACAGACAGACAACAAATGCACAAGGTGACAGTGACTGCAGCATGTGGAGGAAAGAAAACTAGCAGAGGAACAGAGTATCTTGTGTGTCAGGCAGCATTGAAGGGCTAAGGACTGAGTGAGGGACACAGAGGGAAGGGCAGTCGTGCAAAGGTCCTGGGGCAGAATGGAGCCTGGCAAGGTACAGAAGCATCAAGGAAGAGGCCATGTGGCTGGAGCATAGGGATGATGAGCAGAGAGGGGATGGGCAGGTGGCAGGGAGGACTTGGGCTGAGGCCCAGGGGGTGGGAGCCGTGGAGGGCTGATGGCAGAGGAGGGAGGGCCTGAGTCCCACTTAGGCAGAGGGACAGTGTTGGCTGATGAGTATGGTGGAGAGGGCAGGCATAGGTGACTCCCGTGTTCTGACCACGACCCCTCAGAAGACAGCTGCGATTCACTGAGACAGCGGGTTTGGGACCCGTTAGGCAGGAGACCCAAGTCACATGCTCGAAGCCAACAGATGAACTGGCATCCCCTGCCCCTCTGCTGGGAGCCACGCAGTGACAGGTGCTGTCCCTGTGCCCCCAGCGTGGCTGCAGTGGGAATCCGGAAGTCCGCCAGTTCTAGTTCACAGCATGGCTGGACCATGGGGGGTCCCCGAGTACCCCACGCCCTTTCTGGCTTTCCTGCGCCAGGTGAGACCCGCAACCCGCCTGACGCCGGCCCCGTCGCGGTCCACTGCAGGTGCCAGTGGTGTCCTCGTCCCCATCGCCATCGCCATCCCCCACACCTCCCCGGGCCCCGCAGCTCCTGAGTGCTGCTCACGCACTGTCCCCGCAGCGCTGGCGAGGGCCGCACGGGCTGCCTCATGGTCCTTGACGCCATGCTGGAGCGCATCAAGCCCATTACCGAGGTCCCGGGAGCACAGTCTGTACACCGACATCCAGAAGCTGGCACAGGCGGGAGCCTGGTGAGCACCTCACCAGCATGGAGCTGGAGCTCAAGGTGGCCCCACCCACCACTCTGTCCCCCTCTATCCAGATCATCACCCCTCCCTTCTGGCTCTGGCTCAGGCTCCTCCCTTCTGGCTCAGGCTCCACCCTCCCTTCTGGCTCAGGCTCCACCCCCTCTATCCAGATCATCACCCCTCCCTTCTGGCTCTGGCTCAGGCTCCTCCCTTCTGGCTCAGGCTCCTGGCTGAAGGCCCCACCCCTTTGGCTCAGGAACTGCCCCGTCTGGGCCAGCAGCCCCTCCCCTGTGGCTCAGGGCCCTGTGTTGACTGCAGACCCCGCCCCTCTAATCGAGGCCCCACTCTATGCCAATTGTCCCGCCCCTCTGTTAGGCCCCGCCCCTTCATGATCAGGTCTCTGCCTGGCCACGCCCTGTCTATATCAGCGGCCACTCCTATGACTCTGACCCCGCCCCATCCTGACCATTGGCCCCGCCCCATCCTGACCTCTGCCGCGCCCCTCTGCCCCACCCCTCTGCCCCGCAGGGCCTGCGAACTCCAAGGCCCACATGTCCCGGTTCATCAGCGCCAACGTGCCCTGCAACAAGTTCAAGAACCACCTGGTGAACATCATGCCCTACAAGAGCACCAGCGTCTGCAGCCGACTGGAGGCGTGGAGGGCTCCGACTGCACCAGCGCCAGCTTCATCAATAGCTACAGGCGGGAGCCAGGGCTGTGCACACCCCGCCCCCCGCCTGCCCAGGAGGGCTCCTCAGCATGGCAGGAGGCCCTGGGGCCGGGAGTCGGCTTCAGCTGTGTGTCTGACTGGCTCCTTCAGACCCGTCATGTCCGGGCTTCTCCTTGGGGAACCTTTCTAGTATCCCGCTGGGAGGCGGTGTGGGGGCCACTCATGGGACTGAGAGGGGTGCCCCGGGATTCTACTCGGCACCCTGCAGTGCCCAGACACAGCCTTTAACGTGAGCATCTCGGGGATTGAGACCCTCTGGCCTGGGAAGGGTATTGAAGCAAAGGGAACAGTCTGTGCAAAGCCACAGGCCAAGATTGAGCTTGGGCTTGAAAATAACTGGAAGTAGTTCAGTGGCATGGGAGGGAGGTGGAGGAAGAAGGCAGGATTCATCCTGCTGCTTCCTTAAGGTGTCTGAACCTCTGCTGAGGCCAGTGGATTCCTCACGGGCCCAATGGATCTATGAGGAAATAGCTAGTGCAGTGGCAGCCTTGGTGGAGTCTTGACCTGGGCCCAGTTCACCAGACCTCCCTGCCAGGCCTGGGCTCACACACCTCCCTCCCGCGGGCAGCAGAAGGCCTACATCTCCAACAGGGGCCTCTGGCGAAGACCATGGAGGACTTCCGGTGCATGCTGTGGGAAAACAAATCCACCTGAGGCAGGAAGTTTACAAGTTTGAGCCCAGTCTGGACAATGTAAGTCATGAGATCCTGCTTCTAAACCCAAACAAAAGCCAGGAACCAGAAGTGGACGTAAGAAACCCCTGGGGTGTGGCCAAAGAAATTCAGACACATTGGACATGCTGATAATGAAACAAATTTTGAAAATAAGTGAATTTAAAAATATAATTCGATGTAGGAAATGGTGGTGCATGCCTGTCATCCCAGCACTTAGGAGGCTGAGGCAGAATTGCTGTGAGTTCAAGTCCAGCCTGGGCTACACAGTGAGACCCTGTCTCAAAAAGGCAACAAAAACAAAAAAAAAGAAAGGCTTATTGTGGAATTTTTTTTTTGTTGTTTTCTGGGGAATCAAACTTATGACCTAGAGCTTGTCAGGCAGATACTTGTGCCACTGAGTAATATCTCAGGCTATAATGCAAAAATAGTTTTTGGTACCAGGAATCAAACTCAGGACCTTGCACTTGCCAGGCATGTACTTATACCACTGAGCTAAGTCCCGGCCCACACTGCAGAATTCTAAACTGTTTTATTCTTGTTTACTTTTGTAGTGCTGCCTCAGAACCCAGGGCCTTTGCACTGAGCCTCACATCCAGCCCTTTTTATTTTTCATCTTGAGACCAGGCCTCCCTAAGTTGGTAAGTTGCTCAGGCTGAGCTCAAACTTGCAGTCCTCCTGCCTCAGCCTGCCTGGTGGTGGGGTCACAGGTGTGCACCACCACAGCTTGGGGTTTGTTTTTTAAGACAGGTACTGAGAGGAGCAGGAATGAAACCAACTCGAGAGGGAGAGAACCACGGGGGGTGACAGCTGGCCCAGGCAGCCTCCCTCGAGTTGTGCAGGGGAAGTGTGGACTGTGAGGAGAGGAAAAACTGGAGTCATGTGGAAACCTAATAGTGTGGCACACAGAGACAAAACTGGGCCCTGAAGGGCACACTTAATACTAAGTACCAGGAGGCTGAAGCAGGAGGATCCCAAGTTTGAGGCCAGCGTGGGCTACCTAGTGAGTTCAAAGCCGGCCTGAACCACTGAGTGGTATCCTGTCATGTGCCCCGTCCCCCCCAAAAAAAAAGAAAAGAAAAAAGGCTTCCAAGGAACACAGTATTTGTAAGTTTTTTGTTTTGTTTTGTTGTTTGTTTGTTTTGAAACTGGGTCTTGCTATGCAGCTCTGCCTGGCCTTGAACTTGCTTATGTAGCCCAGGCTGGCCTCAAACTCACAGCAGTCCTCCTGTCTCAGCCTCCTGAGTGTTGGGATGATAGGTGTGTGCCATCCTGTCCTATCCCTCAGCTCAGTGTCATTCACAGGAGGATCCCAGATGAGCTTTCCCCAGTTTCCTCCACCCATGCAGTGGGATCATTAGGGGAAAAGGAGGGGAAAAGGGGAGAAGAAGATATAGACTGCATCCAGCTAAAATTTTTTTAAAAACCCTTGTTTTTATTTACCTTTTATCTTGAATAAGGGTCTCCCTACATTGCCCAAGCTGGGCTAAAATGTTCGATTCTCCTGCCTCAGCCTCCAGTTCCTGCAGCTACAGGTGTGCTCCACCACACCTGGTGGCTTCTAGCCTCTGTGCATCGTGAAGATGAGACGCATGCATGCAGCTGTGGGAGGCTCTGTTTTCCTGGCCCAGTCTATTTCTCTGCTGTATAATATTCCCGTGTGTGTAGTAACCACATTTCATCCATTGGGCTGCCAATGGGCACAGGGGTTGTGTCTGACTACAGCCGCTGGGAGTGTTTTTGTCCCCATGCTGGGATGTCACAGCACGGGTTTCACAGCGCCTGGAGTACTGTGGTCTGACTTGATACCTTTGGCTTTATGTGCAAAAGCACATTAACGCTGCCACTCTGACTTTCACCCTGCTTTACTATTCCATAACTGAGGGATTCGTTAGCAGACAGACTTTGTATTCAGTGATTTTACCCTGCTGTGTGCTAACACACAGGAGTGCTTTTGAGGTTGGCTAGGCTGACATAAACTGCTCAGGAGCTCAGGCACTAAATGCATTTCTAGCTAGGTGTGATGGGGCATGCCTGCAGTCCCAGCACCCTGGAGGACGAGGCAGGAAGCTCTTGGTGAGTTTGAGACCAGCCTGGGCAATACAGTGAGTTGAAGTCCAGCCTGTCCTACACAGACAGACCCAGTCCCCCTCACAAAAGAAAATTAACAAACCAAAAAAAATTTTTTTTCAACTTATATTATCAATGAGTTTTTGGAACATTACCTTGTCATAAAACAGCTACCTATAGACTACAAAGAAATGGAATATTATACAGCAATGAAAGAGGACCAAGCATGAGACTGTCCAGCTGTCAGATCGCCCTCTTTTACAGACAACTAACCCAAAGTTCAAATCCTCAGGCAGGCAAAGTCTCCTTACCATAATTTTGTTTCCTTTATGTTTATTTGTATGGTTATCTGTCTTGTAAAGCAAATAAGCTTTATAAATTCTCTTCCTCAATAAGGAAGAAAAGTGAGTGTTGGACCCAGACTGAAGCTTCAGGAATCATCCTGTGGATAAAGGGAGAGGTGAGAGCCCATCCACCAGAGACTAAAATAGTCCTTTAAAAAAATCTCTAAAGCCACTTTCTCACCACTCAGCCTGTAACTGTTGAATTCATTAAAATCCAGAAAAAAGAAGGGAAAGAGAGCAGGGAATTCTCATCTTCTCTTTGCATTTCAGTCTGGGCAGACAAAGGGCTTCTGCAGGCAGCGACCCAACAGAAGCCTAAGCTTTGTTTGAGCTGCAGCAGCCCCTCCCAGCCACCCCCCCACCAGAAGCCCTCGGAGCTGGGTCCCCTGAATGCAGCAGCAGCAGGGTCTGGAGCCTGGGTCCCACCCCTAAATGTCACCCGGGCTCCACCCCTCCTTCCCAACTGGTGCCTGGCAGGACAGTGAGAGGACGGAGGAGGACGTGGCCACTGCATCCTATGCCAAGCCAGTCAGAGTCCTCATGGGGATGGGACACAGTGTTCATGGCAGAGAAGAGTGCGGCAGGCCCTCAACAATGTCCACACGGCATGATTCCTAGCAGCCCAGTGGGGGACTGACCTGGTATCTGTCCAGGGACAGATGAATAAAACCAGCATGGTCTAGCCAAGTTCTGGAATATTACTTGGTCAGGAAAAGGAGACTGTGACACTTGACAGAATGAAGAGGCTTTGAGGACACTGCTCAGGGTGACACCAGACACAGAGCTCACAGGGCATGGCCTCTGTAGATAGGAAGCCACCAGGACAGGTGACTCCAGAGACAGGAAGTGGACTTGTGGGTGCCGGGGCTGGGAGAGGGTGGGGGTGTCCGCTCACATTGAAAGGCTTCTTCTTGGGGTTATAGCAAAACTCTGAAATTAGATAGTTACTTATGTAGGGGTTTACAACTCAGTGGTACTGAAAACCACAGAAGCTCCAAAGTCCAGGCTTCCAAAAAGATCCTTCAAATCAACTGTTACCCCTTCTGTGCCCCCAGGGGAGCTCCTGGCCCAGCCACCCATACCCTGGGTCTTGCTGTGCTACCTCAGGACCTTTGCATACACCGGGGATGGCAGGAAGCTGAACACAGCCCAGCGTCCCCAGTGGCCGCAAGCCCAGCCGCACCCAGGAGCCACACTGTGGGACCCCTATCAGAGAGCCAGACGTCACTCATCATCCAAATCTTCCAGTACAGGACAGACAGACCTGCCTGCACCCAGGGCTTGGTGATGGAGCACAGAGCCCACTCAGACCCCAGATGCCAGGGCTGCACTGAGCCCTGAGCCCACCTCTAAGCAGCCAGAACGCTGAGGGAGGTGGAGTCAGGAGGCACCCTGAATGGACACCTTCACATAATCCCAGCACTCAGGAGGCTGAGGCAGGTGGACAGCAAGTTCAAGTCCAGCCTGGGCAGCTTAGGGATTTGTCTCAAAATATAAGATAAAAACGTGCAAAGGCCCTGGGTTCCAATGGTGGCCGCTGACCAGGGTCTTTGGTCACCAGTGCAAAAGTTGGGGCCACATCTAAAGTGTTGTAGCCAGAGCTGAGCATTCTCCCCTTGACACCTGCTAACCCCACTCCACAGTCAGGGTGGCCACAAAATTGTAGTGATCTGCCTGCCTCAGCCTCCTATATATTTTCTTAATTGAAGTTAATCCTCCACCACCAAGATAAAAACATCTCCCCTTGTGGTTTTGGGCTATTTATTTTTTCAGTGTGTTCCAAGCAAGTGCTGACCACTGAGCTACACCTCCAGTCCTTTTCATTTTGTGACAGGAGCTCACTAAGTTGCCCAGGTTGGGTTCAAATTCCATATCCTCCTGCCTCAGCCTCTCGGAGGTAACAGGTTTGCATCGCCATGCCTGACTTTGAAAAAAAAAATGATAACCTAAATTAAGCTTAGCATATTTACTTTGGAAGATGAGGGGGCCCCAACTTGGAGGGAGGAGAATCATAAGTCACAGCCAGGACAAACAGCAGGGTGACCTTTGGGGCCCACAAGCCGGTCACCACTGCTTAGCTCATTAGTGTTTAATCAACAATTCTACCACCAGCCGGTCCTCATTATTACGGGGCCCAGCCGCCTCCTCCTCCTCGCGGCCGCGGCAGGAGCTGGTGAACTGACGGCCTCTCCTCGGCGGCCGCGGCAGGAGCTGGTGAACTGACGGTCTCTCCTCGGCGGCCGCGGCAGGAGCTGGTGAACTGACGGTCTCTCCTCGGCGGCCGCGGCAGGAGCTGGTGAACTGACGGTCTCTCCTCGGCGGCCGCGGCAGGAGCTGGTGAACTGACGGCCTCTCTCCGGGAGCGCTAGTAAACCAGCTTGTGTGGAGCTGAGCGCAGATCTGTGCTCGGCCCACAGGTGGTTCATCTGCTGCCACAGCTGACTCCAGCAGGAACCCAGAGAGTTTCAGGATGGGACAGTGGCAGCAGGAGCTGGGCTGCCTGGAGGAGGTGGCCTTTGTAGCATTGTGTTTCTTGGACTAAGAGCGGAACTGAGAGCCTTCTCACTGAGCTCCTTCCCCAGCCACTGTATTTTTTTTTTGAGACACTCTCACTAAGGGGCTAAGTTGCCCCAGCTAATTGGAACTTGGGATCCTCCTGCCTCAGCCCCCAGAGTCCCAGGTCACAGGGGTGCAGCCCCAGCCCCAGCCAGGGGGTGCTTTTAAACTGTGACCCATGGGAGAAGCAGGGGTAGGGACACTGAGGGAATCAGGCCGGGACAGGCGGGCAGGGGTTTGGGAGTCAGAGGAATGGGGCAGGCAGATGGGCAGGAAGCCAGGTGAGAGGGGCCCAGCCAGGGACACAGCACCCCAGGCCTTTGGTGCTGTTAGAACAAAACACCCCAACCTGGGTCACTTAGAAGAAACACAAATTCATTTCCTTGCAGTTTTGGAGGCCGGGACACCCAAGAACAAGGCCCCACAGGGCCGGCTGGCCAGGATGCTGGGTTCAGCAAGCTTCTTTCTGCTTCGTGCTTTCTGTGGCCCGGGCTGGAGCGCAAGGCCCCGCCCATGTTTGCAAGGGGAGTGCTCAGCACTGAGGTCCTGTTCCCAACCCTCACCCTATTTTTTATTTTGAGGCAGGGTCTCACTAAATTGCCCAGGCTGGGTTCAAACTTTTGAAACTCCTGCCTCAGGCTCCCTAGTTGCCAAGATGACAGACACGTCTCTCCACGACTGAGCCACACAAAGCCTCTATGATCCGGGCACCTGATGGGCCATGATGGCCCCACCTGGGCTTGGTTTTCTTCCCCTTTCTCGCTTTTATTTTGTTACTGTGATGGACCTCAGGGCCTTTGCACATGCTCAGCCGGGCCTTCTTAGGGAGCTGCACCGCAGGACTCTATCAATGCTCCCACATCCGCCCTGAAGCCTCCACCTGTACACATGAAGGCACCCACTCAGGACACAGCAGGAATCTCGAGCAGGGGCTACACTCTGCGCTGTGCCCTGGGCTTCGCCTGCACTCTTTGGGCACCAAGTCACGGGGACACCTCGCCTGCAGCCACAAGCTCAGCCACCAGGGGGCGCCGAGAACTCCAGGCCAGGTTCACCCTAACCCCATAGAGTAGCGGAGAGTGGTCTGAGGTCAGCTGCACCCAGCACATAGTAAATCCTCAATAAAACGTGCTGGGGCCGGAGCTCAGTGCGGAGGCCGAGGACTCGACCCCAGCACTGCTGCAACGGCAATCAAAAAGGTTCCCCGGAGGGGACCCGCGACCACGGTCCTTAAATCCCACCCTGCAGGATGTGGCTGTTATTTTAAGCGAAAGAGTAGCTGCCAGGGAAGCCCAGAAGATGGCTCCAAACCTTTGGCCACAGGAGACACCACGTCCCTATGTCAGAGAAGCGGTTATGGGAACAACTGCGAAGCCGGAGCCTGGCCGGGAAATGGAAATGTTCCTTCATGGGACAGAAGCACAGGGAAGGCTTCGAGGCTTATTCACCGTGGGGAACACGGCAAGCCGCACGTGCTGCAGCGGGGGAGGAAATGAGGGGCCTCCGGCTGGAGAATTACAGGGCCGTGAAAAAGAATGGGGCAGACCTGGGGTGCACACCTGTCATCTCAGCACACAAGGAGGCTGAGGCAGGACGATCAAGAGTTAGAGACCATGCCAGGTAACTTAGCAAGAACTTGTCATCAAAGTTTAAAAAAGGACCAGGGGTTTAAACTCAGTGCAAATGTCCTTACACCAGAAAAAGAAGAGAAAGAGGAAATCCAAGTATCTGTGACATACTTTACAGTGCAGCCCAAAGCCCATGTCTGGTTTGGATGCTCCTCTGAGGTCCTGTCACCATGGGGGTGCAGGGGACATGGGACATTAGGGACTGGATTTTAGTTTCACAACTTCCTGTATGCCTGTTATTATGAAACAGAGAGACAGGCAGGCAGGCGCTTGGGAACAGTCATGAAGCCACTGCCTTTCTTTCTCCTGTTTGGTTTGTTTTGGCTCGGTTGAGTCAGGGTCTGGCTATGTAGCCCAGGCTGCCCTCAGACTCACAGCGAGCCACCTGCCTCAGCCTCCGGAGCACTTCCACCAGGACGAGCAGGGCTGGAGGCCTCTGGGAACCACGTCCTGCTCTAGCCTCAGGGAGGCTGCGGGGAGCTGAGGGCGATCCTGAGCCTGGAGAAGCAGCGGTGGCACAGATGGCCTGGGTCACTCTCAGACTCCTGCTCATCCCACAAAGCTCCCTGCCTCTGCTTCCCTGAGCAGACTTCAGGGACGCCCCGCCTTCAGGAGGTGGGAGTTTCTGCGGGGTTGGTGAGGGCCTATTCTGCAGGTAGTGCTCCACTCCGTGTCTTGTTTCGGCTCCTCAAGCTTCTACATCTGTCAAATTTAGCAAACTGCACAACCGAAGACATGTAGATGCCACACCATGAAATCTGGCCCCAGTTAAAAACCGTGAAGTCAGTCCACGGCACTCACATGTGGAGCAGGAATATTTCAAGATATGAAAAATAACCTCGGTCTCAGCCCAAGTGACAGAGGCAGCTCACAAAAACAGCTACCACCAAATGATCCTCATTTTGTAGAGGAAATATTCATGCGTTGCATGGGTTATTTAATGCTTGGTAACAAATTAGCCCACGATGTAGCAGGTAAACCTGTGTTTATTATCTCAGCTTCTGGGTTTATGTGTGGCTTTCATGGGTCCCCTGCTCACACAGAGCTGCGTGCACAGTTCTTTTTGTGATGTTTTCTTTTTGGCCAGAGTCTTGCTCTGTAGCCCAATCTGGCTTTGAACTTTCACGGGTCCTCAAGCTTGACCTCTTGTGCCACCACGGCTGGGCATAGTGTGTGTGTGTGTGTGTGTGTGTGTGTGTGTGTGGTGCTAGGGACAGAACCCAGGGATCAGTTACCAATTATTATTAACTTAGTCCCGAGTGCTGGCTGCGTCCAGGGAGTCTCAGCAGGGACATGGGGCTACTGGAACCCACATCTGAAGGTGGACAGAGGACTGGGGTAGGAAGGGTTTGGTCCTGGCCCTGGGCAGTAAAGCCTTCTGTAGGCAGGGAGGGCAGGTCTGTCCTTTGCTCTTTCCTGGAAAGATAGGAGTTAAGAGACTGACAGCTGTGTGTAGTGGAGTACGCCTGTCATCCCAGCACTCAGGAGGCTGAGGCAGGAGGATCACTGTGAGTTCCAGGCCAGCCTGGGCTACACAGTTCAAAAGCAGCCTGAATTGCATAGTGCAACCCTGTCTCCAAAAAAACCAAAAAAAACACCCAAAAAACAAACATAAAGAATCAGACATGGAGGGCCAAGGCATGGCACACACCTGTCATCTGGAACACTCTGGGAGGCTAAGGCAGGAGGATTGCAAGTTCTAGCTCAGTCCAAACAACTTAGCAACTCTTAGTGAGACCTTCTTTTAAAATAGAAAATAAAAAAGGCCAGGGATGTAGCTCACAGTAAAGGCCCTGGATTCGATCCCCAGTACTACAACAAACAAACAAACAAATCATGGGATCCTTTTCAGAAAACATAACCAAAATTATGGCAGGCTGGTGTCACCTCTGTGGGTGAATATTTTATGCCACACCCGTGTGGGGGGAGCCCGGGTCCCTGTTGGTACTGACATGGCCATTGGCTCCTGTCACCCCATCAATGTGTGGTCACTACACACTCCACTTTTCTAATTCAGTGGTGGGAACCAGGGTGACCCTGGCTCCGGGCCAAAGGACTCAGGCAGAGTGGGACGGAGGCAGCAAAGTACCAGACAGCGCAAGATGCTCCCGGGATGGCAAACTGTCACTGGGGAATTTAAAAACAGTGTTTCCTGGCAGTTCGGACAGTGAGGGTCTCAATCATGTAGAAAAAGGCCCCGAGAGCTGACACATCACTCATCACCTAGCAGATATGAGGGCGATCGAAAATGCAGTGAATCCTGCCAGGTGTGGTGGTATACACTGTGGTCCCAGCACCTGAGAGGCCGAGGCAGGAGTATCCTCATGAGTTTGAGTCCAGCCTGGGCTACAGAGTGAGTCCAAGTGCAGCCTGAATTGCATAGCGAGACCTTGGCTCAAAAAAAAAAAAAAAAAAATTGAAATTGCATTACAGTAAAAGACACACAGCCATGACTTCCCCTCGCTCTGAACTCGCAATATCACCATCTTGGCTTCTTTCTGCAGAGTGCTAGAATCCTCTTTGCTGAGAGACAAGAAGTGATTGAAACCTTGACCGCTGTGGCCCAGCGCCAGCCAATGAAAAGGCAGCTCAGAACAGCGTGATGTCACTGGATCTGGCACCATGCCGCTTCCGGCTCCTCCCCAAAGTCAAGATGACCACGGAAGGGAGATGTTCTGAATCCATCCAGGACATCAAGCACTGGGACAGCGCAGCTGGAGACCCACGGGAAAGAGAACTCCAGAGACGCTGCAGAAAGAGGCGAGAAGGGTGGGAGCCCTGTGCGGGAGTTGAGGGGGTGGACGCCTCGCGGGAGTTAAGGGGGTGGACGCCAAGAATTGGACTCAGGACCTCATACTTGCCTGGCAGGTGCTGCACTGGGCTAATTCCCCAGCCCCCCACTACCCGATGTGCCCCCTCTGCTCCCCCGGGGAGCGGAGGAAATGAAGAAACTTCAGGCCAGGCCACGCAAGGCTGAAGTGCTCAGAGCCTTCAATTTATCGTGGACCTCGAGGCAGGAAGGTTAGACCAAGATACAGGGCATCTGTCTGTCCTTCCATCCCTTAACCCAGGCAGCGATGGGGACCATCCTGTCCACACCATCAGGGAACAGCCCGTCTATGGGGAAGTTGCGCAACTTACCTGCTTTCTGGGCGCCTGCCCCCCTCTTCCCTTTTACAATATAAACAGCGTTTCTGGACACACACAGGGGCAGCGATGGCACCATGCGGGCAGCGGCTGCATGCACGGGGACCAGCTTGGCTGGCCCCCACTGCACCCCACGTCCCGACGCCCCTTGCTCTGGGACCCACAGCTCTGCACTCCCCTCCTGGTGGCCGCCAGACATGCGGCAAGTGCTCCTCACATAAGCTAGCATCCCATGGTCCTGTCCCTGAGCGGGTTAAGCAGAGGGGTGCAGCGAGCTGAGGGTGGGGGTGCCACCCCCCAGAAGGTCTCTGCCTGGCTTTTCAAGATCCTCAGTGTCAGCCGTTCCATCCAGGGCTCCCGCCTTGTCCTTCTGTCCGACATCTGCATCCCAGGTCACCAAAATGAGGACGACATGGGAAGGAACACACGGAGTCCCAGGACATGGCGCTGTGTCTGTGTCTGGTGCACAGAGACCCGGGCACCTGGAGGGCCCAGCCGACCTTTCTCCCCATCCTCCTGGGACCTGAAGCCACCACACATGACAGGGTGGAGGGGCCTGTCCACCCATGCTCAGACACCCACTGCCTACTCATCTGGGGAGAGACTGGGAAAGAACAGAAACGGAGCAAGCTGAGACTGTCCATTTGCAAAGGTCTGCACAGGTCAGGGGTGGCCCTGGATGCCAGGGACTGCCACGGTGCAGAGCACGGGGCTCAGAGCACCTGCATGGTCAGGCAGGCAGGAAGTGGGTGGCAGCAAGATGGCTGTGGCCACCATCTGGGGCCCTGCCCCTCTGGTCCACTCAGGTTTCTGGGTCTCATGGACAGGGCAGCACAGTGCTCCCCTTGGCCTGCTCAGTGGCCAGTGAGATTGTATTTTGTTTGGTTTTCTGTTTTTGTTTTATCTTTTTGAGACAAGGTCTCACTATACTGTTCAGGCTGGTCTTGAGCTCACTTTGTGGCCCAGGCTTGTCTTGAACTTGCAGTGATCCTCCTGCCTCAGCCTCCCGAGTGCTGCGATGACAGGCCTGCGCCACCACACCTGGCTGCTGACGGGCTCTTAAACAACAAACACAGACAGTGACTTGGGGACCTCGTCCCTGGCACCTCAGGGCTGCAGAAAAAAATGCATTGATTTTAAAGCCATAAATATAGAAAAAAAGTACTTTGGGGGCTTCTGCCTGCTCTGTTTCCCATGTTTCTCAATTTTTTACACAGTATGTATTTATAGAAAGAGCTTCACTGGGCAGCTGTGTACACAGACCTGTCCTGAGGCTGCTTGGTGGGTGCAGGGCGGTAGGACCGTTAGGAGAACAGGGCCGAGGGTCTGATCTTCGGGCGGCAGGCCTGGGGCCCTGACCCTGAGTCCAGGACATGCTGTCCCTTGCTCCTGCCCCTGGGGCAGGGGACGCCCATGGTGCTAGGTGGCCTTGGCCCAGGAGACCCTGATGGTGCCTGCCCCAAGGGGTGGAAGGGGCCGAAAGCCATATCCTAGAAGGGGACCCAGGCTCGGCCTGCGCCTGAAGCAGGCTCTCCCCGAAGGCAGGGTGGTCTGGGCTATGCCCTGAGTCTTCAGTGGCAGGGCGGATCAGCGAGGGGGGTGCCCACCTGTGGGCACTTGGCAGTCTTTATCCAAGAAGGGGGCTTCCTGTGGAGCCCCTGTGCTCAGCACCTGCACAGACTGAGGGACATGTGGTCAGCATGGCAGGGTCTCAAGGCACGCTAACCCTGCCCATCGAGTGCAGAGGCCCACAATGGCCCCCACTGGACCCTCAGCCCCTCTGCTGCCCCACCCTGCAGTCCTCACACATGGCCAAGCAGGGAACTAGTGTACACTATCCCCCAGCCAGGACCACACCTTCTTGGGCAGCTCCTCCTTCAGGGTAAACATGTTACCGTGCTTCACAGCCAGCTGGGACCTGTCCTCAAACTCCATCTGCCAAGGGACACTGTGCTGAGGTTGCTTCCATGCCCTGAGGACCCCTCTGCTTAGCTCTACAGTGACAACAGTGACAGAAGCCGGATGCGTGAAGCCAGCCACGGGGCAGAGGCAGTGGGAGCCAAGCTCGGTGGGGAAGAAACACTGGTGGGTGCTGGGCCACATGCCCGAGCCTGGCCTTGTCCAGGCAGCGTCCTCCACCTTCCGAGCCAGCCTGGCCTCCGTGTCACTGCAGGAGACCCCAGTGGCTCAGCCATCCCGGCCCAGCCAGGGCCCACACAGCCCACCAGCCCATCCCGCCAGCAGGCAGAGGTATGCACGAGACCCTGGCCACTCTCCCTCTGTGCCACCCACCTGGCTCATGGCCCCAGTGAGTGACAGGTGTGTCCCCACCAGGCTCCCTGCACTTGGACACTGGACTTCCTGTCAGGTCACGTCACATCTCCCTCTGGTCTGCTGATGGCCCTGGAGGCTGTCTGGTGACACAGCTGGCCCAGGGCCTCATGGCACCTTGGCTCCTTGCGGATATGTTGCTGGGTTCCCTTCAAGGGTGCCACCCCAGCCCCTGTGGATGCCCCGGTTCTGGCTCTTGTCCCTGAAGCCCAGATGGTACTATGGCTCCACTCATTTTTGTTTACGTCTTCACCTGTGTTTGGCAGGGCTGGCATGGGCTGCCCTTGCGCAGCAGGGTCTCCACTGCTGTCCTGCCTCATGCAGGGGGATGCCAGGCACGGCGGTTATGGCAGCGGCTCTGAACAGGAAGAGAGGCTGGACCCACAAGCCTGACCCTTGCACGGCCCCGAGGTCCCTCTAGGTAGCAGTAGGGCTGGGGACGCAGGGTGCCCCACGCCTTGCGAGGTCTGACAACAGATCGCCCACCAGCGGGGTCCTCGTGAGACCCCTTCCTTGCCACCCCACTCAGTGCCACGCGTGGGGTGCAGCAGCCATGTTCCCAGGGACAGGGACACCCAGCAGTGCTGCTGTGGAACCCAGCACACCCGCCCTGGGCAGAGCTGGTGTGGGGAGCACACGGGGACCTGCACTCTGTCTCGCCACCTACCGCAGCTCCTCAAGCTCACCCTCGGCCGGGGGCTCCAGCCGTGCGGTTTTTACTCTGCGGATACGGTGCGGGGCCTGAGCAGCCGCAGGGCGACAGCAGGCCGCGCAACTGTGGCTCGGGTGAGGCCGCTGGGCGCCATACCCCACTGTCACCCCCTTATCCCGATGCTCTCGGGGTACAGGCTGTTGCCATAGGAGCCACTGTCGAAGTTCACCTCATAGAAGACCTGCGTGGCGGTGCTGATGACGCGGCAGTGGTAGCAGTGGTAGTAGTGGCTGTTGTGGTTCTGGGTGGTGACCACCTGGCCGAGAGACACCACCCGGAGTGCCTGCAGTGGGTGAGCTGGCAGGCAGGGGGTCAGTGGGGGTGTCATGGAAGGCTGGGTGGAGGGAGGGGCCAGGGACACTCACAGCTTAGCCGCTAGCCCGGTACATGAGGCAGGTGATGGCCACGGCACAGGGCCAGTCATCAGGCTGCAGCAGTGCTCCAGCAGCATGCACGCAGGTCACATGGAAGGAGCAGGAGCCTTCTGGGGACACAGGGCTCCCTGGACCCCAGGCTACGGCTCCCCTTCCGTGCCCAGCTCCCACGCTGCCTGGCTGTCCACCCAGCCCAAGAGCAGGTCAGGAAAGAGGACTCAGGGAACACGCAGCACGAGGCAGGCGGACACGCTGGGCAGCCAGGAGGCAGGGGTGGATAGGGCTCAGTGCGCTGAGGGCAACCGGACATGGCAGGTCCACTATGCCAGGTGCCCTTTGGGCAGGAGAGTGGCTGTGACACTTGTCACAGCATGGAGAGACCTCGAGGAGGCTGTGCATGGTGAGACATGCTGCACACAAAGGCCACACACCATGGGCTCCACAGACAGGAAATGCCCAGGACAGTTGACCCCAGAGACACAAGTAGACTTGGGGGTGCCAGGCTAGGAGAGGAAGGGGAGTCACCTCATGGAACAGAATGGGCTGCCCGGGGCACCACAGCTACAGCTGAGGTGGCTGCCACATACAGGCTGTGCCTGCCATTGCCCTGAGCATTTAACAAGCAGCCTTATCACTGTGCAAACCCCGCTGAAAGGCCAGAGAACCCAGGCTGCAGCCCCGGTGGGTGGCTGGTGGGATCAGTAGCAATGAGAGATCATTGTGAAGCCATCAATACCCGGGCCACGGTACAGAGCAGAGCTGAGGTCCAGCAAGAAGTCTGGCAGCCTCGCCCTTGAGGCCTGGTCCCTGCTACATGCTGGGGACACACACAGCACACCCCCGAAGGCCCCTGTGCCCAGCATACCATAAGCCCTTCCAGCCTGGGAGAGTCCCTCAGAAGTGGACCCCCCTGCCCTGTGCACCCCCAAGGCCGAGCAGAGCAAGCACAGTGAGCGTCACCCCAACCCCCAGTGTCATCCAGGATTCATGGTTTCCCAGAGCGCTTCTGGGTGCTGGGCCACACCGGACCATCCTCCCCTGGGCCTGGAGAGGGTTTCTCACCCCGGGCAAGCAGGCTGGGTGGGCAGGAGTTAAGCGCACTTCCTGCTGGGCCCCATTGGGCAGGACAGGCTTGCCAGTGTGAAAGGATTTTTAATTCATCCTTACCTGTGCTCCCGGTAAACAGGCTGCTGGCTGGAAATGTCAGCAGATCCATAAAGCTTCTGGGAGGGAGGATTTATCAGAGGCGCCCTTGGCGCACCATCCCTGCCCCTGAAAAATGTGGCCTTGTATGCTACCTCCGTGGACCGAGGCTCTGCCACCACATACAGGCGTCATCCACAGCTGTCTGTCGCTCTGAGCTATACCCATAGGTGCTGGCTGAGCTGGCGGACACATGACTGCGAATGGGCCCCAGTGGCCACAGGCACAGCCCGCCCAGGTGGCCACACACCTGTGGGCATGGAGCGTACAGTTCCCACATCAGGGCTGTAGGCCTCCTGGTACTGGCTGCTGTGGCTCGAGAGTAGTGACACAGACAGGGGTGGCATTTCGGGGAAGAGGCTGTGGCAGGTGGGCACTCAGACAGTGCTGCCCAGGCTCACAGTGAGGCCCAGGTCCCCCTGGGGTCTGTGCGGGGCACTGTGGGTGGCCACTGCCCAGACTCTGCCGAGAGCCACCCAGCCGGACACCAGCAGTGATGCCTGCTTCTTGGTCCACTCCCAGGTGACCTTGCCAGAGAGCCCTGGGAGCCTGCCAGGGACTGACCCCTGGCTCCATGAGCAGCAAAGGTCTGGAGAGATACGTCCCGGAGACGCACAGACAGGCGACAGAAAGAGGAAAAGGCTCACAAGGACACTCGCCCCTGGGGAGGGCAAATCTCAGCCATGATGGGACCGTGTAGGGGCCCTCTGGAGGGGCCCCTCAGAGCGCACGTGAGGAGCAGGGGACCGGGACACAGAAACACAAGCACCCTCCTCGGAGAAATGGCGCGCTGCCGCCCCGGGAAACCAAACCACGGGCCCTGCCACGCACCGGCGACACCACTGCTGGCAATTCACCCAGCACACTGCTGCCTGGGGCGCCGTTCACCACAGCCCAGCGTGGAGAAACCCCAAGTGCCCGTCAGCAGAGGAACGGTTCAAGAAAATGCGGCCCCACCACATGCCAGGATGCTGGCCCTCAGGAAGAGGGCGATCTCCGCGGGCACTGCCCCACGCCTGTGCTGCCAGCTGCCCAGGAGGCCGAGGCAGAAGGGTGTCAAGTGGTAGCCAGACCAGGCAGCCTAGCAAAATCTTGTCTCAAGACAAAAATAAAAGGGCCGTGAGTGTTATTCAGTGAAGAGTGCTTGCTCACCTTGCAAAAAAACAAAGGCCAAGCACTGCCTGGCCCAACTCCTGCCAGGCAAGCACACAGGGGCAGGGAGGACACGAAGGGCGGGGAAGGGCTGGGGCCACGCTGCGCACACTGCTGCAGGGCTGGGGCTGCACAGAGGGCGCCAAGCAGGGACCTGCTTGTTGCCTCGCCCTTTGCGTCCCTGGTCTCTGTACCTGGCGCCTTCGGAGAGCGCCGAGAAGCTCCAGCTCCAACCCCGCAGACCCCGGGTGCCCCGCGCGGAGGGATCTCGGGTCCTACCAGCTTCCACCGCTGCTCTGGGATGCCGGCGATGTCCACGGGGTGGCGCCCGGTCACGTTCAGGAACTGCACCTCGGGGGCCGTGATGGCGCACACCATGTGGATCCACCTGGGGGACAGGGCGCGCAGGGCTCTAAGGACACAGTGTACCCCTCCCACGGGACCCTTCCCAGGCGCCGCGCAGAGCCGTCCTGCACCCACCTCAGGTCGCTGGTCGTCTGCAGTGCGCGCGCCCGGGAGGTTGCAGAGGAAGCACTGCGGCAGAGGCGGGTGAGCTCACTGCGCAGGCGCGAGGACACCAAGCCAGGGCCCACCCCTCCCGCGCGCTCCGGGCCGGTTACCGCAGTCTAGGCGGGCGCCGCGCACAGAGAATGGGTCCGGCCTTCCTGGACCAGCTCGAGGCGCCCGCCACGGCAGCGTGCCGGACAGAGGGCCCTGGGCCTGGGAGTGGATGCGGGAGAGGTGCCGGCTATCTGCACCTCACAACCCGGCGCCGTGGGCTCGCCCTCGGGCCTGCCAGCTCCAAGGGGGCAGATTGCGGGAGTCCGTGGGTGTGCTTGGAAGCCCGGGGCACCGTGTACCCCACGGGGATGATGGGCCGCAGCTTGGCATCCTGCTCCTCGTTGGGCACCTCAGGCGGGAGACCCTCCTGGGCAGCTAGGAGCTCGGGTTGGGGGCAGCAGCCTCAGGGCCTCCTGGGAGGGGAAAGAGTTGGGCGGTTGGCAGCGGCTGCAGTGGCACTGCCGGGAGCGGGGCGGGGGCTCTTCTTCTTCCGCTTGCCCTCGGGCTTGGCTGGCCGAGGCTTGGCCACGCCATCCTCTGCCTGGAGAGGGGCGGCGGTCAGGCTTCCCGGGCGCGGCCTCTCATCCTGCAAGGATGCCATGGTCCACGCCTGCAGCCTTGGCCAGCCACAGCCCACGATGCCCCAAAACAGCGGGCTGTCAAGAGCGCCACAGGGGAAGGGGGCTCCCCGCCTGGCCAGCTGGGGCCTGCGTCTGAAGCAATGCACTGTGCAGCTCCCCATTTGGGCCCTGCAGATCTGGCCTGGGAGGCCCCAGCAAGGTCCTGGGACACAGAGGGGGAGCACCCAGGACAGGTATACCGGGCGAGTGGTGCTCAGCACTCCAATGAGGACCTGGGGGAAGTGGGGGGAGGGAATCTCTTGCCCTCACCTGAACCCCCTAACCCCCATGTACAGCTGCAGCTCACCAGCCCAGCCAGGGCTGCAGGACAGGGACACCTGCGGGTGCAGGGCAAGCTCTGCTCACTCTGCTTGGACAAACTGGAAACCACAACCCTTTGGAGGCCAAGGGCTATACCACAGTCCTGACACAGGCTGGGGATACTGAGCAAAGGCTGTCCCCACTGACCCTCGGCCCCTGATCCTCACACCTGAAACCCTGGGCCTCCTTGAAGTTCAGAGCAGCCTGTGAAAGTGCCCGGCCCCAGGAGTTAGCAGGGGTACAGCCAGAGCACCTTTGTGGCAGAAGCCTGGGGCCCCAAAGAAAGGTAGTGTGCTGCATTGCAGAGACCCCTGGGGCCTTGCTATGGGGACACCTGCCACTGGGTGGCAGTCACAGGCAGTGGGGGTGGGGGACTGAGGGCCACACTGGGCCCACACACAGGGGAAGACGGTGGGTGGCCTGCTGTGGGCCTCTGCGGTGTTTGGGGTGGAGCTCATCTGGCTTCCTGGCTCAGCACCAGTATGCACCCGAACCCGGGCCGGCCCAGTCCAGGCTGCCAGCTGGGAGGCCAGGTTTCCAAGGCACCCAGGATGCAAGGGGCCTGGGGTTCCTGCTGAGGCCAGCAGTCCAAGCCTGCAGTGTCCCTCTGGTTCTGCTGAGGGCCACTCTTACCCATCCGTCTTCCCAGCCAAAGCTGGGGCGCAGCACACCCCATGGCAGGCACTGGGTTCTCTGCATACAGGCCCGGACCCTATATGGCAGCCACTGCTACCCTGGTTCCAAAGCTGATCAAGGCTGCTGGGCCACTCTGGAGACAGTTGCCACGAGGGAAGTGAGGAGGAGGTGGGCTGGAGCTGGCTTCCTGTCAGGGTGGTGCCCCCCAAGCTCCCAGGGAGCTCTGCAAGAGGCTACCTTCCTTGTTGCTCAGGCCCAGGTGCCAGATGGGGGCTGCGAGGGGTGCCGGGCTTGGGAGTTCACAGGTTGCCAGTGGAGCCCCGTGGGGGGTCCTGGCCCTGGCCATGCTCTGGGCTCCTCCTGGGCCCCTGACCACACATGCCCCTATTAGCCCCAGGGCCCAGTCTCCCTAGGAGGCTTCGTTCCATCTGGAGACAAACTACACACGTGACCCTCGGCTCCCTCCCCCCAAGACTCCCTGGTGGCTGCAGCTCACAGGGACTTGCAGCTGGTATCCAAGGACAGAAACTGCTCACAAGCTCCGCCGCTCACCCCCAGACATGTCTGGCTTAGGTCCCAGGAGGAGGACAGTGGACTGGGGTCTCTGCAGTGACCCGCCTTAGCAAGAACTGGGCTTGAGCAGCCCCAGCAGGAACCCCACTCTGTCTGCAGAGACCCTGCCCTTGGTGGCCCCGCCACCACCCTCCTGTGGGAGGCAGGGTGCCCAGAGGGGACCCTGGAGAGGGTGGTGATGATCCAGGCCGATTCATAAATAAAACCAATGATTTGGGAAATCTGATTCCCCTCTAACCAGCTGGGCACACAGAGCCATGAGGCCAAGGACTCAGCACACAGCCAGAAGCCCCTGCCCCCAGATCACGAAAGGCAGGAGGAAGCTACGACAGTGAGGGAAGACCGGGAAAGCCTCGACACGCACGCCTCAGCCCACACAGCGGAAGCACTGCCATTCCCTGTCCCTGGCCAGTCCCTCAGGGACCTCCCACCAAGCCACCATTCACCTCATATCTTGCCCCTGCACATGCGCTGGAGGCTCGAGGCCCTGCCACCTCTGAGAACTCCTATCTACCCAACACAACCCCAGCTTAGATCTCCAGACTCACACCATGAAGCATAGGTTTGTGAGCACTGAGATGCTAGGTCTAAAGAACTCTGGTGGGACGGAGACACTCCGCACCATCCCTGCCCTGCAGTTGCTGGGGTCTGGTGTCCCTGCCTCTGCTTAGCCCCTGCAGTGATCCTACCCTGCCCTCTAAATGCATATGTGGAGTTTCTAGCGTGGGACTCAGCGTGAAACCCCACTCAGATTGTTCACATTGGGAGTCAAAACGACATGTAGGATGGGATCCTTGGGAAAGGGCGAGGCCACTGTGTGTACAGGAGGGGCAGCTGAGTGGCCCCACACAGCCCCTGGAAGGGCCACACCCCTGCACCCCGATCTCAGAGCAACCCTGGGCCCTGCAGCTGAGTTCAGCCGCCCCCCACCCCCCCCCCGGGAGCCAGCAGAATGTGCTACACGGGTTGCTCTGGCCCTGAGGCCTCAACACAGGGCCGGCTTCCCCCTCACACCTGCACAGCTGCCGGCACAGCATGAGGGGCCCTGACATCTCGGACACAGGACTAGTACAAGGGACAGCCCAGAGCCCCGCTGCTGCACCATCACCCATGTCCGTTCTCCACGGGGCTCTGCTGCACCCCCTCCTGCCTCCCTTGGTGAGCTGCTCTCTGCAGGCTGCTTTCCCTGGCTTTGCAGGCTTTATTCTCCTGCACAAGCCAGGAAGGTGCCAGGTAGAGCGGCAGCCCCAAAAGATGTCCCTGTCCCAGCATCGGGTCCTGAGAATGTGCTGCCAGCCAGAACAACAGGGCTAGGTGAAGGGGTCACCCTGCTGGCTGGGCCCTAGGTCCCCCAGGGATCCCTGAGGGGGTACAGGAGGGTGACAAGCTGCGAGGTGGAAGACAGTGCTGCCGGCAGTGCAGAACCGGGGGCTGTGGGCACCCTAGGAGGCGGCATGGGTGCCCGGGTTCTCAGGAGGAGCAGCCCTGAAGAAGCTTAGAGAGGAACACATGTGGCCCAGAGCCATCCAGTTGGTGGTCACTGCTCAGAGCAGTCACGTGTGTGGGGTCACTCGGCACTGTCCCCCGCCAGGGCCCATCACCCTGCACCTCTTCTCACGGGCGTGAGCTGTAGGGGCCAACACTGCATTCCTGAGCCCAGGGACTGGATGGACCTGCGGCAGCCCTGCAGGTGACTGTGTGGGGACTGTCTGCACCTGAGGCAGCCCGGCGAGCGCGTCTAGGAAGAGGCTGTCTGCTCTGAGCAGTGTGGTGATGGCACAGCCCCCTGGCTGCTGCAGATGGAGCCCTCCGCAGGGCGCTGCTGGCCTCTGCGCCCCTCAGCTCCAGCCTGACTCCAGCACCGTCACTTTGCTCCCTGCTTCCCTGTGACTCACAGGACCCCAGCTGAACCCTGAGGACCCAACTGGCTCTGCCTGTGACCCACCATTCGTGTCCTACACAGACGACCATGTCTGTGTACAGCAGTGCTGTGACAGCCAGGCTACCCACTGCTTCCAGCTGGACAGACGCGGGTCCTGCCAGTGGCCCGGTGAGCAGCAATCTGCAGTTGTTCCCCCCTCTGGGTGTCCACTGCAGGACACCTGAGTCCCCAGGCCCAGCTGGTGGCTCTCGTGTCCCCATCACTTCCACCAGGGCAGCACTGGGAATACAGTGGGGCTGGCACTGCAGACAGAAGCAAAGCCTACCTCTGTGGAGGAGAAACCCCACTGACAGCAGAGAGGGGACCCTGAAACTCACAGGGTGACAGCTGTGGCTGAATAGGCCCTGGGGTGGCTGGCAGGGGATGTCTCTGAGACACCCACTCCCTCCCAGGTGCCACACTGGCACTGCCACTGGTGCTAGACCCTGGCGATTGAGCACACCTCTGGCTGGGCTGTCCCCACTCCTAGACACAGCACAGAAACACGGCTCAGGGGACATGCTGGGAAGCAGCGCCAGCTCATCCTTGGCTCCCTCGCCGTCCTGGCCCTACGCCTCATCGGGGTCAGCGTCAGGTGTGGCTTCCCCCTTGGCACAGACCGCCGCCTCCTCCAGGAGGGCCACTGGGCTGCCACCTGACCTGGACCTCTGAGGCCTTCTGGTTTGGGCTTCTCAGGCTGGCTGCACTTCAGGAGGGACCTGGGGTGGGGGCAGAGTGTCAGGCAGGTGCAGAGACAGGGCTGGGGGCCGGCAGGATGGGGCGGCCCACCTACCCACCCTCCGGCAGGGCCAATCTCAGGTGGGAGACAAGGGGCCCGGGCAGGTCTGGGGGAGGCAGAGGGGAGCATGTGGGTCTCAAGTGGGTGCTGATGGCGGCTGGAGACGGACGCCAGGTGGATCATGGGACAGGTCGGCCCCCGGGAGCCAGGCCGTGGGGACACACAGAGGTGACACTGATGGAGGGCAGCCACAGAAATGCTGGCGATGGGATGGAGGTGCACTCATGCCAGCCCAGGCTTCTTGGTCTGCTCTTTGCTCCTCTCTAGACTGGGTTTCCTCTCCTCCTCAGCCTCCCTCCAGCGTCTGCTGTCCTTCAGACTGAGTCATCTGGAAGTTGTGTTTCAGGGAGTTTTTCTTCTAGCGCTCTGCTAATCCCCACCATGCACCTCAGCCAGCCTGGTATGGGGGACGGGGGAGGCCCAAGGAGGCCCACAGGCTGGCTGAGCTGTGCCTTCCCAGTGACGAGAGGGGACAGAGGAAAGGGGAGGTGGCAAAGCAGCGAGCAAGGGGCCCTTGGGCTCCTCCAGACAGAGCAGACAGCATAGCACCCGCCTCCCTGCATGGCCACGGGGCACCCTGACCTTGCTGCCCAGCTCCCTGGTGCCCTCTTTTCCTCCACTGGGGTCACCTGCCTAGCCCTTGTGGTGGCACCCAAGGCATGGAGGCACTGCCCATGTCAGGCCCTCCTCTCTCTAGGTCACTGCTCCCTGTGGCCTGGGCTTGAGGCCCTGTCTCCACCCTGGGAGAGCCACTCGATAGCAGCAGCACGGAGCCCATGAGATGCCCAGCAGCAGAAAGTGGGTGCAGCATCCAGGGGCGCAGGCAAAGGCAGGGTGGGCATCACACACGCAGGGTGTGAGGGTGCGAAGGAAAGTGGGAGTTAGGGAAGATGGAGACCCTGACGGGGAAGGGGGGGAGGCAGCCCCCCTCCCTGGCAGAACCACCTGCAGCTTGGGCAGCAGCCCTGCTAGAGGCCACTGCAGGCCAGGAGCTGGGAGGGCGGCAGCTCGGGGGACCACACAGACACCCCTTCACCCAGCTCCAGCCCTGGCCCCAGAGGGCAGCCTCCTGCCCCCTCACTTTCCTGTGTCCCTGGGCTCCACATAGCTACCTCTCCCCTCCCTGGTCCCCACTGGGAACCAGCCCTGGAGGCCACTTCTGGGCAGCAGACCAGGGGCCTCCAGGGCCCTCAGTCCACCTGGCTGCTCCCAGCCCGGGGCTTGGGGCTGGTTGTGTCTGTGAGAAGTGGCTGCACCATGCAAAGGAACAGGACGTGGTCGGTGTGCCCATGGGGCTGGGATCACTGTGTCCAACTGCCACTTCCTCTGCCACAGACCTCCACAGAGGCAGGGTCTTCCCCTCTTGAATGTCTAGTTTTTATTTCTGTTCTTTGAGGCAGGGTCTCACCGTGTAGTCCAGGCTGGCCTCAAATTTGAGGCAATCCTCCTGCCTCAGCCTCCTGAGTGCTGGGGTAGCAGGTGTGCACCATCACACCTGGGTCTCTCTCCTCTCTACCAGCGGGCATCTGCCTGTGCCTGCTCCACTGCCCATCTGGGTCTCTCCACCACTTCCTGGCACAGATGCAGAGGGTCTGGCCATCTGGTCCCAGCCTTCTCCTGGTGTCCATTTACTGTCAACCACAAGCCGTGGGCCCCGCTTCCCTCAGTCGCTTTTCTTCTCTGGCACGTTCTCCTACGTAGGGCAGCAGGTACTGGCTGACATCCGACGCCCGCTGTCTGATGTGCCTTCCCCTGAGCCACTTCCTCGGCCTTGAATGTGTTCTGTGGGCAGTATGTGGTCTATTTATTTATATTCATGGTTATAACTGACATGTACTGGCTTATCTTTGTCAATGCCTTTCCCCTCTGTGTAACTGCATTGCTTGGTGATTTGTACTGTTTGTGGAATTGTGGTCATTTCTATCTCTTTATAGAATATTTTTCAGGACTCTTTGTAGGTTCAGTTTGATAGCCATGAATTTCTTCAGTTGTTCTTTGTTGTGGAAGTATTCTATTTCTCTATTAACTTTGAAAGACAGTTTTTGAAGAGAACATCAATATGGGTTGGAAGTAGTTTTCTTTTGGGGCTTGAAATACTTCACTCCAGGCTCTGCTTGACTTGAAGATTTGTGTTGAGAAGTCTGCTGTGCTTCTGACTGGATTTCCTTTACAGAGGACATGGTTTTTGTTTTGTTTTGTTTTTCCCTAATATCTTTTAATATTCTTTTCTTGTGCTGAATTTCTGGGATCTTGATTATCATATGTCTCAGAGTTGATTTATTTTGAATATAGCTAACTGAAGTTCTATATGCTTCTCTTATCTGTATGTCAGATTATTTTCCCATGTTTGGGAAATTTTCTGACCTTGCTGCCCAGCAAATATTTTTATGTCATTTGTGTTGACTCCTGCTTTTTCATTGATACTAATTATTCCTATACTATTTTTCTTTGCTTTGTCTTGCAGCTTTTCAATTGTTGTTTCCTATCTTTCCTTCATAATTTTCAAATTGTGGCTTTTTTTCAGAGATTTTTCCTTTCATGATCACTAACTGAGATCCTGTCTTCAAGGTCTGAAAAGCTGCCTTCAGTTTTGTTGAAACAATTTTGCCAGGTTTCAGTGAAGTTTTAATTTCCTACATTTTCTTGGAATTCATGTCATATGTTCTATTTCTTTCCTATATTGATCATTCATGGCTTTCAAACTCTTTTTTATTGGTTCTCGTGATTTGCTGAGCAATTCCTGTATGAATGTTTATATTTATTTTTTTACATGAGACGTCATTTCTAATCTGATTTCTTCTGTAGTCTCACGAATTTATTTGTTAATTTTTATTTTTAACATTTTTGTTGTTGAACCAGGGATCGAACTCACGACCTCATGCATGCCAGGTAGGTACTTATGCTGCTGAGCTAAACCCCTGGCCCTATTTTTATTTTCTCCAAAAGAAAAAAATGATAATCATAACCATGAAACTGAGGTGCAAACCAGGTTAGTTGGACCATTACAATAATTGATAGATGGTGTATTGTCTTTGTACTTGTTGTTCAAAGCACAAGATAGAGGCATGATATCTTGTCCTGCCATGATATGTTGTCCTTAGTTCCTTGAAAACTTTCATTTCAAGGAACTAAGAACCTGGATGTGTTTCCTTACTTCAGGTGCTGCCACATCACTAATTTCAGCTGTGTCTTCCATTCTCCTCTATCTTCTTGTCTCCTAGACTTGTTCTGGGTGGGTTGCAGTCTGAGGTTGCAGTTTGCTTCTATGTCTTCTAATTTTCTATTTCAAAAGTTTTTGTTTTCTGTGTTCATCCTTATAAATTTTTGTAGTAGGTAACTAGTATCAAGTCTCTCTAGACAAGATTTGTTCTTCAGGATGTCTTCTGCATATAGTGAGTTCTTGATTTGTGTCTGTCCCAAGATCCTATGTTTCCAATTAAATAGGAGTGAGACTTTGGTATCTGTTGGCTCAGTCTCCAGGCCTCTGATGCTAGGGTGCAGTGAGGTTATTACCTTAGAACTTTCCAGTATTGTTACAGAAGTGAGCTAAAGTATTAGCTAGGATATCATATCTGTTTTAATCATTTCTTCATCATATCATTAGCACTGGCAATAGCATCAAGCATAGTTTAGAAACTGACAAACTATGTTAACTATTAACTTTGGACCTTATTCACAGAAGCAAAATTTACAGTTACATAACAGAACTGACCATTGATTGGGAGCTTGTATGCAAAGTGTTCCCCCCTTGTTTGAGTGGTTTTACCCTGTGATAGGGAAATTTAAGAATAGTAGATAGAAAAGAGATAACTGAAAATAAAGTAGAAGCCATGATGGAGGATAAAGGATAATTACACAAGCTTTGGGAAATCAGAGAACAGGGAGCAGAGAAACAATGAAGGGATAAGTAAAAAATTACTGACATTGACTAGAAAAATTAAAGAGACTATTCACTCAGATGAAAACATTAAGTCTAAATTGAGTAAAGCAGGAAACAAATTGATTACAACAAAATTATAGGTAAAAAAATATGGAAAGGGAATGGGAAATAAACCACAAAAGAGGAAATAAAAAATTTTTAGAATCCCTCTCATGTTCACCAAGAGTATAAAAGTTCTAGATAGCACTGCCAAGCCTATAGTAGCATTTGTGTTGGATTTCAGTCTGATCTTGTCCTCCAGATGTGGGGGCCTGGGACTACAGTTTTCCGCCAGTACCTTTTATACATCACTTAGGAGACTCCCACTCATTTCTCTGTTACTTGAATTGCTGTGCTGTTTTCAAACATAGACAGTGGGCTTTTCTTAGTCCCATACAACTTTAGCTCCTTGTGATCCTGTTGTCTCCTGTGTTCCTCTTCTACTGGCAACTTTCTGTCCTTTCGGGCTGTTTGTTGCAGGTTGGAGTGGGATGCTGTGATATGGTCTGGTCCTCTGCTCCTTCTGGTGCAGTTCAAACCTGCTCAGTTACAATTATGAACCTCTGCCAAAGTAGTTACTACTTCCCATTTCTTGCTTTATAAGTTCCACTGCACTGTCACCCACCTCTGCTGTAATCTGTGACTTCCTCAGGCGAGATGGGGGTGGTTCTGCAGGTTTCCTTTCAGCTCCCACCCCCCGGCAGTGTGGGGACAGACTGGGTCTGCACAGTCTGGAGGCGCAATGCTATTTACTCCCCATGCCTTTCCAAGCACAGATCACAGGGAAGGGTTGAGCCGTTCCATTTACTAGGCACATACCCCTGCAGTGTTTAATCATGCTCCTGGCAGTTCCAGCCAGCATTGTGGCAAACAAAAGGAATGAAGAAAAATGAACAGGAAAAGAGATAAAAGGAAAGAAGAAAATAAATTAAAAAGGACAACTGGCTGATTGTCATAGAATGGCAGTTCATGTCAGCAGAATGTAAGGCTAGACTGTAGTGTTTTCTTTGTGGAGGAGGGCAGAAGGGACAAGGAACATTATATCCCAAATCCATCACGTACTGGTTAAGTTAGCCACACTGTGTTACTCTTTTCTTCTTCCTTTAGGAGACCTAGTATGGTGGGTAGTCATCCCAATCCAGAGAAACATCGGCGGCCAGGTGGGCTGTCTGGCCATTGTATTAAGTCCCTTACTACAGAGATATCTTTCCCATCCTTTTTGAGGTCCATGAAGTTTATATTTGTAATTTTGAGAAATTACTGTGAATTTGAGGAATTGCTAAAATTCTAGCAAATTAATTTCAATGTACCACTTCCACTGCAATCCACAAAAAAAGACACTAATGCATATGTATAAATGTGGAGGGCCAAAGGGTCCTAAGTTTTGTCAGAATGAAGGTTCATTGGAACAAAGGCCTTGACTTGGGGCCTTCCCCAAATTTTATTATTTCATGAAGAAGGAAGTGGCTTGATGAGTGACTGAGGTGGCAGGAGATACATAAGTACTGTCAGCTGGGCTGTACAGGAGGGCTGAAAGCACCTCTGCAATATGCAGAGAGGAGGATATGCAGAAATGCCAAGCTACATAAATAACACAACTCAAGTAGCATGTAATGTCCGGGGGCCAGTGCCTCAGTTCTGATACGCCAACCTTTCTGCCCTGGAAAGTCACAGACTCTTATCTTGAGACTCAAATCCAGTTCACGTGGAGTGGTGGCTCTATAGAGTGCCTGGCTCAACCATGTTTTGATGGGAGTCACAGGGCACAGAAACAGGGACTATCACCTAACTTCAAAGGTTGCGTGTCAGCACCTCAGCTAGCCCTATTAACATCACTGACTATCGATGGACAGGAAAAGGAGATGTCTCAGCCAGCTCTGTACATATCAGTACCTGGAGACAGGGCCAGATTTAGCCAAAGTGGAGGTAACGCTTCATTTAAGAAGCATTGTCCAGGTGGTTCTCCACACTTTACCTATGTTTGGTTTAATTTAATCTATTAGTATCTTATATCTGATTGGTTTTAGTTTTAGAATTTATTCCCCTCCCCTTTCTTCCAGTTACCTGTATTTTATATGAACTTCATGAATAGCTCTGAACGAGGCTCATCCCCTATTCAACCATGTTGAATTGCTCCCAAATCTTCTCGTTTTATTTTTAATTTTTTTTTTCTGGTACTGGGGATTGAACTCATGACCTCGCACTTGCCAGGCAGGCACTTAAGCCACGGAGCTAAATCCCCAGCCCTTCATTTTATTTTTAAAAAATAGACATTTATGTAATATTTGTTAAGATTGTGAATCAAACTAATAGCACATTACTTAAGTGTTCTGGGAGAGCATTTCATGGGTCCTCTTATGGTCTCATGTGCTCAATGAACAAAGATTTTTTTTTTTTTTTTTGGTACTGGGCATCGAACTCACAATCTCATGCTTGCCAGGCAGGCACTTATGCCACTGAGCAAAACCCCTAGCCCCCTACAGATCTTGAAACCTAAAGAACACCTGTGTTTCTATTTGAGTGGAAGTTTTCAGAAGGGAAATGATTGCATCACATGATACTTCTTTATTATTAATCTGGTATAACTCATGGGTCACATCCGGGGGTGTGATACAAGGTGAAATGCAAATTCTAGTGTCCTCTTCTCCACTGTTGGTGGGAGGGTAAACTGGTGCAGCCCCTGTGGAAATCAATATGGAGTTTCCTCAACAAAATAGGATTAAGCATTCCATTCAACCCAGCTATTCCCCTCCTGGGTATTTTCCCAAAAAAATTGAAAAGATCATGTCACAGTGATACACATGCACCCATGTATATAGCAGCACAATTTGTAATAGCTAAATCTTGGAAACAACCAAAATGCCCATCAACCACAGAGTGGATGAAAAAGATGTGGTAATTTTATACAATGGAATATTACTCAGCTATAGAAAGGATGATATTGAGGTCTTATAGGTAAATGGAAGCAAGTGGAGACTATCATAAGTGAAATAAATAAGACTCACATTTGTAAATATCACATTGTCTCTCTAGTATAAAAATAATAAAAACTGAAAGAGTAATAAAATCAAAAATATACAAGAGTAATAAGACCCAAAATGTATAATAGATATTGTAAAAATTAAAGGGAGGAAAGTGCTCTAAAGGATATGACGACACAGATGTGTAAGTGTGTAAGATCGATGACCATTTTACTAAGTTTTCGTTGGATCACTGAACAGAATGGTTTGCACTGTCAATGTCTGAGTATCTGTCCACCTTTTAAGTTTTGATTTTGTAACTTGAACAACTATTTCTAAAAGGACAATATGAAATTTACCAACTAGTGATTTCATAGTGTTAATATTTTTTGGAAATTCTGTATTAATTCTACTCTTTTTTTCTGTTTTGTCTTGTTTTCCTTAAATAAAAAAAAAAAACAAAAACCAAAGTCTAGTGTCCTGATTTTAAAGGTACATAAATTTCTCTTCAGTATAAAAATAAAACCTTGTCAACCCGCTCTTCCTGCTCTTGCTACAGTCTCATTCTGTTTATCTTTAATTGCCAAAGTCCTCTTAGGAACCTTTACACTCAGTGATTTCTCTCCTATATTTTTCTGAGCTTTATCTAAACATATTTAGTTCTAACTATGCACTGGCAGGTAAACAGTTTCCCTTACTAATCACCATTCAAAGGATTTACTGCTGGCTACAATTTACAGACTTCTGCTTCTTGATAATACACATAACATTGCAGATCCATGTTCCATGCCAACAGTTAGTTTGGTTAAGTTTTTCTCTGGAGCCTTTTCTTAAAGATTCATGAGTTCTAAATTCACAGTCATGGATGTAGGTATTACTCAAATCTTGAGTTCAACTATACTTCTAAAATTCAGAAGTTTTATGCAGAAGAATGAAAGTAGAGCTTTAATTATTACCAGTCAGAAATTCCAACTCTAGGTGACTTATATCATGCAATGCTATGAAAATGCTAGAAGTCACTGGAATTCTTCAGTACACTGTCATGGACAATGAGTTTTACATATGACTCAAAAATGAAGCTACAAAAACAAAAACTAGTAAATTAGACTATGTCAAATTAAAATTTTCTGGATAGAAAAAGCAACAATCAACACAACTGACAGACAATTTATACCATTGCAGATAATAGGTGCTAACTACATATCCGACAAAGAGTTAATCAAGGATGTATAGTAGTGCAAATCACAGGAATAAAAAACCCAAATGAAAATGGGCTAACATTTATAGAGAAGGATAAAATGGAGACATTTATCAGTTAATGGATGACCCTTGAGACCATATTCTTAAGTGAATTAAATAGGATGTAGTAGTGGGAGTCAACATGGCTGCATAGAGAAGGAGCCACATTGGAGATACTCGAAGAAAATCAGCTAAAAACACAGGTAACAGGAAGAAATGGAGGGACATACATCCTAATAACCAAATCAACATGAAAAAAGAAACTTGCAAATCAAACAAAAACATGTATAGCACACTTTTAAAAATGGCAATCCAGCCCACAGGGCTGCCAGTGGCTCTGCCACCTGCTTGTTAAGCCAAATTCTGCATACTTTAAAGCCTCAAAATAACATATGGACTGAAAAAGTGTAATTCAAGCCAAATAGGACAGATTTGGGATAAAAGTAGGACATATTTGCCCTCTGTGTTTTACTCCACACAGAGGACACAGCAGGTAGATAACAGATTAACTTACTTTAAATTTTGGTAACCACAGGGACTTTGCGCTGTAGTAGGTCATATGATTGTGTATTCTGGACAAAGCTTTACAAATTCATTGTTTGAGGTAATGAATGAAGAAGTTTGAGTCCCAGTGGAATGCAGCTGGGACAGCAAGAGATGCTTTGCTAAGATGTGTCCAAAGGGATGGCAAACATGAAGGCCCAATAGAGCCAGAGATGTTCCAGGGGTAGTTAAACAATTAAGTTACCTCTTCTTTGACCTTTAGCCTTCTGATCTCTGATTCTGTTCTTTGTAAACAAAGGACTCTAGTAAACAACCAGAGAAAACTGTAATTGGAGCTTCAGTCCTAGAGGTTACTGCCCCTCCCCATCCCATAACTTTGTCTCTCATTTTGATTTCATCTGCTGCCCCTTGTTTGCAGGACCTGTCTCCTGACAGAAACCAGCAGCAGCATCCAGGCAGCAAATATCACCAGCACTGCTCCCTCATCAATGGGTTTCCATGTAATTTATTTTTCCCGTTGTTGTGTACCCTAACTAACCGGAACCCTTGACAGCAAGGTTAGGGACCCTTCCTACCCAATGACCAGTGAGAAGAACTCCTGTGATTCAGTCTTGGATACTCCTCCATGGAAGAAAAGACTAAAGTGGACCATGCAGCATTGGGCAGCCTCTGAGATTGTGCCAGAAGCAGTGAGTAGATAAGACTAAGGACCATGGTGTTTTGGTGGTGGCACAACAGTGACAGTGGCAGAAAAAATCAGTGAGTGGAACAGCACAACCATTCCTGCCCTGCCACCAGTAAGGTTGACACTGCCCCTGCAGCAAAGGAGATCGAAAGTGGACTTTCTCCACAGCAATGGTAGCAGAGAGACAACCCAGTAACTCTTCCCACACTGTACAGCAGCAAAAGTGGTGTCAGAGGATAAAGATGTGCTAGTGGAAGTGGAACAGAGAAGGCCGATCTGACTGGGAGGAGCTGACTGTACACACTGGGAGCATCCTCGGGCTTTCTCTGACCAATGGTGCCACAGCAACTGGAACAGAACAGAAACTAAAGCCACCTGCTGCTGCACTCCTTCTTCAGGTAGTTTAGGACTTTATTCTTCATCTCATCTATTCATCTTTCACTCTTGCCTTAACTATCTTTCTTGTTTAATGGTAGTTATAAATGACTCGACATTCTCTCTAGTCTTTCTGGGCTGCTTTGATAATCGTTTGCTTTCTCCTTCATTTTATCCCTCCTTTTTCCTTCACCAGTTTCTCAAAGCCTGTAGGATTACCTTTGTCCTCCAGCGTGGCTTCTCCTACATTTCTATTCGTTTAGCTTCCTGTTTTGCACAATATCCCTGTTACAATTCCCCACCACAGGAGAAAATCACTATTAAGGGGACAGTCTTCATGCACAAGTTCCAAAATAATGTTGGATTTTGTATATCACTGTGGATCTTGCCCCAATAGTTAAAGTTGTCACGGTTTGTCAGGTTTTAGCTATGCCTGTAATTGATAATTGTACTAATGTAGCAAGGATGTCATTTCTTTTGTAATCAGTTTTTCTCCCTTGTATGACAACACTGTGATGGTCTGAGTTCATAACCATGACCATGGTCCAGTACCAAAAACTGGGTGCTGAGCCAAATAGATAGCAATATTTCATCCTCAATAAACTGGAAAAGTTTTGGTGAATACATAGAATATACATAATGCTCCAGGAACACCTAAACCTAAAAGGCATCTCTGAAAGACAGACATTCCCTAATGAAGCCTGGATACCAGTGATAAATATGTCTACAATAAGAAAACTACAAGCATCAACACAGAAAACAAGATAAAATAAAGCAATAGAAAATGGTAAGACAATGAAGCAAAATGCAAACACAGATATCTAGGGCATCAAGGATAAATTTAGGGGACAAACAATAGAGAATATTACAAGCAGTTAAGTTAAATTGTCTGGAATAATAAAAGCCACAGTAAAAAGAAAAAAAAACAAATTCAGGGCATTAGAGAGAAAATCAGAAAATATATTAATCTTCAGAGTTAAAAAGAGAGGATGACCATAATAATGGACTTGTTCAACAAATCTAAACTAAACACAGATTGAAAAGAAAAAAAGCACTGACAAATGATAGAAACAATATACAAGACAGGAGAGAAATGGAATTCATGAAAAAAATACACAGATATCAAAGAAATCAAAAATCCCATTGAAAGTTTGCAAAACTGCATGAACAAAAATGAAGACAGAATATCAAACCTAAAAGACAGCATCATGGTGAAAATTCATGAAAATAAAGATCTTATTCAAACACCAAGGTACCGTGAGAAAACAATTCATCATCTACAAGATGATGCAAGGAAAAACAACAGCATTCATCAAAGTCAATTGAAAAGCAGGAGCCAGTAAAATGATATAAAAAGGTGTTTACAGAAGTAATGGCGGAAAACTTTCCAAGTATGGGAAAAAATTTGACATAAATGAGGTATATAGAATTTCAATTATTCATGACCAAAATAAATTGACACCAAGGCATATAAACAAGATTCCAGAAACAGAATGCAGAATGGATCAAAGAATAAGATCCAAAAATATGCTGCATGCAAAAAAGATATTTAATTAAGTTTATTACTACAATTTGTATGTATCTGTATAGATACAGATGTGTAGTTACATATGCACATTATATATCTATATCAATTTGTCATGAAGAGCTAGTGCTGTGTATATCTTGGTTCCTCTTTTTTTCCAACCACCTCCCTCTCCTCAACCCCGCTTCCCCTCCTTAGTTGCAAAGCTTCTTTCATTTTATCCTTCTTATCACAATAAACATATTTAACTCAAAAAGATATCCATAGAATAAAAGTCAAAGGATAAAAACAACATTTCTGGTGGTAAGAAAATAAAAATTAACAGAGGTAGCCATTCTAACTGACTACAAGTCATGACCCAAAAGCACTAGGGATGTTGGTAGAAGCTACCTCAACCCAGCAGAACACAGCAGGACACAGGACACTGGTGGGAGGCATCCCAGAACAGCTCTACCCAGCACCACTCCAGGCACTGGGGGAGACCACCCTGGCCCAGTGTGACCAATGTGTGGCCCAGTATTAACTGAGGCTCCAATGGGAGCTGCTCCAGTCCAGTACAACCAATTACAATGAACAGTCCCAGTAGGAGATGGCCCAGCCCAGGACAACCCAGCAGTACCTGGGGCACTTGAGATAGTGGCCCAGAAGCAACAGGACACTGTTTCCTGAGGGGCCTCACAGTTACAAGAAATCCAAAAGGGGAAAACTCATTGCATACAAGTTTCTGTTGTATGTTGGATTTTGTTACATAACTACATAGAGCTAGCACCTATGGTTAAAGGTATTAAATTGTTACAACAGGTGGTCAGTGGCTAGACTCTGATGGGTATTATTGTTATTGCTAATTGTGCTACTTTAGCCAAGATGTCAAACATGTTATAACCAGTTTCTCTACCATCAATGACAAGACTGAGATTGCCTGGGTTTATAACCATAGCCACAAACCAGTAGGAAGGGATAGAGTGCAGAGCCAAATAGACAGCAACCTCCTATTGTTAGTAAATTGGAAAGACAAGTTCTCAGGATACACACAAAGAACAAGAACCAATTACACTAGAAGACTTCTCAGAGGAATAGACATTTCCTAGGGAAGCCACAGTACTGGTGATAAAACTATCTGTCATAAGAAATCTACAAGCACCAATATGGAAAATAAACTGAAATATAAAAAGAGAGAATGACAAGATGCAGAAGCAAAATGCAACTCCAGGCCTCCTGTTGACCCAGGACAATTACAGAGCAACATGAGAGAGAAGAAATCAGACACCACATTGTGGAGCTTTCTGAAATGACAGCAGCAGAACTAAACACAAATGGAGGTGGTTATAGAAAAAAATGATCTCAGGTAAAAATAAAATCGATCAAAATGAAGAACATGCACAACCAATCTACAGTATCCTCAGGATAAAAAAATAATGCATGAGCTTAGGAAAATGATGGAACCATGAATGCCCAACACAGAAAAAAATGGAAGTCATAAAACAGTTACAGACAGCTATCCAGGAGATCAACCAATCCAACAGCTACATTACAAAGCAAAGAATAACAACATAAGTTTGAGAATCTGTGAGAAAGCTGGAAATAGTGTGAATACCATTATAAAAAACTCTTCACAGAAGTACTGGCAGAAAACTTACCAATCATAGACAAAGGAGTCAACATAGAAATAAGTGAGGCATATAGAACTCCATTTAGCCATGATCAAAATAAATCTATGCAAAGGCATATAATAATCAAGATTTCAGAAATTCAGCACAAGAAAAAATATTAAAACATTTAGGCAAAAGAAACTAATCATGGAGAAATAAAATACCATTAGAATTGCAGCAGACCTCTCAACACAGATCCTCAAGTCAAGGACAGCTTGGAGTGAACTATGTCAAGATACAAAAATAAAACAACCTCCAATTCAGACTGATGTACTATACAAAACTATCTTTAAAAATTAATGGAGAAATACAATACTTCCATGAAAAACAACAAACAAGATTCATTAACATCAAACCAGCTCTCTAAGCAACTATCTGACCTAAAGTATATTCTAGAAAGAGGTAAGGAAGATAAGGTGGTCAGAGAAAGGAAAAGGATTATAATATAAGACATATAATTTATAGCATTATTTTAATGGTCAACCAAGAAGCCAAATACAAACAAAGTGCAGGAAATGTGTCCACACACTAAAGAACTAGAGAATACAGGTGAGGGCCTGGATCCCAGAATAATGTCGTTCACAAATCCAGCTGAAGACCTAGAGCCAATGACAATGCCTCCCACAAGTCCAATTGGAGGCCTAGAGCCCATGACAATAACTCATACAAGTCTGTTTCACAGATCTCCTACAAGAGGCCAAAGGTCAGCAGTGGAAGCAAGAAAGCCTATGCCAGTGGGGTGAAGGATCTGTCCTAGCAGTCTGAGGGTCCTGCACTAAGGCCAAGAAGTAACACTCAAAATTAGGACCAGGGCTCCCCAAAAAGTACTACAGCCATCTTTGGCAATAATGAGGTCCCAAGTTCCTCCAAAGATGAGAACACCCTAGTTCATATCAGAAAGCCAATGTGACAAGCTTCTCCTGGAGATTGAACAGCACAAGTCTTCCCCTCCAGAGCCAGTAAGCAATTCTCAAAGTATGGACAAGAGCTCTCCAAACCTGAACCCTAACCATTGTCAGCAACAAGGTGACAAGCTCCTGCAAGGATAATAGCTGAGTTCATATTAGGAGAAGCCAACATGACAAGCTCCTCCAGGTGAGCCAACAGTTCAAAAAGAACCAACAGCTCCAACAATATAAGTATTCTTCCTCTCCAGGTCTCCCTTTTATGCTGGCCACAATCCTCAGGTGAGCCATCTACACTCAGCACCACACTGATTCAGTTCACTTGATGTTTAAGTTGACCATCAGTTTTCAATCCAGCTCAGCAGACTACACTTCCAAAAACACAATTACAACAAAGCCATATGGCAGGGCAAGCAATTAAAAAGAAGGGAAAGACAGGATACCAACAAAGGAAAACAGCAAGGAAACTTCAATACAAATCAGTTATAATCATCAAAGTAAATGGTCTCAATTCACCAATCAAAAGAAGCAGACAGGAAGAATGGATCAAAAAGCAAGATCCAACAACATGCTGCATATAATAAACACAATTTAGGGCCGGGGATTTAGCTCAGTAGCATAAGCGCCTGCCTGGCAAGTGCAAGGTCATGAGTTCAATCCCTGGTACAAAACAAAAAAAGAAAAAAAAAAACACAATTCAGTCAAAAAGAAATTGACAGACTGAAAGTCAAAGAGTGCAGAATATTCCATGCAACAGAAACCCAGAAAAACACCAGGTAGCAATTCTAATTGCAAATGATGTGAACTTCAGGCCGAGATTGATCAACAAATACAAAGAAGATCACTACATACTAGTTAAGAGAAAACTCCATGAAAAATAGATAACAATCATATATATATATATATATATATATATATATACATATACATATAAATAAAATACTGGTTCAACCAACAAAAACAAGTATTAATGGATATGGCAAATCAAAAAGCAGTAACACAATTCTCATAGGGGACCTCAATATTCCACTGTCACAAATAGATCAACTAGTCAATAAATCAACCAAGCAATTTCACAACCAATCCATATCTGTGAACAAGTAGATTCAGTAGATGCCTACAGTGTTTCACCACACATCAGAATACACATTTTTCTGAGCTTTGCATAGGACATTCTCCAAAATAGACAACATATTAGCCCACAGAACATTCTTAAGAAAACACAAATTAATTGAAAGTGTTCCATTGCATATAAAACCATAGGGCAATGAAAGTGGTAATCAAAAGCAAAAGAAACAAGAAAATTATATAAACATCTGGAAATTAAAAGCCTCTAGAACAAACAATGTGCACACATGAAATTAAAAGAAACACAAGAGTATTTACACTTAAAAGATAAATCCAATACAACATACCAGAATTTAGGGGACACAATGAAAGCAGTCCTGTGCTGGAAATTTAGATCAGTGAATTTTCACATCGGGAAAACAAAACACACTTAAGTGAACAACACAATGTTGAACCTCACACTTCTAGCACAATATGAACAAGTCAAACTCAAAGCTTCAATGAGGGAGCAAATTACAAACATCGGAGAAAAAATTAGTGCAATCCAGAAAAACAAAATACAAAGAATCAGTGAATCAAAGATTCTTTTTTGAACAACTGAATAAAATTGATAAACCCTTAACCAACTATATCAAAAAGAGGAAAAAACAGACTCAAATCTATACAATTAGGAATGAAAAGGGTGAAATTAAAATAAATCCTGGAGAAATCCAGAAGATCATCAACCCCTACTTTGAGAACTGTACTCTAAGAAGATGCAAAAAAGAAACAGATTCTTACATATATAGGAATTTCCAAGGCTTTAAAAATTCTACATAACCCAATATCAGTGAATAGAATTGAAGATATAATTAAAAATTTACCAACAAAGAAAAGCAGAGCTCCTGATGGATACACAACTGGATTCTACAAAATATCTGGACCTCTAATGCCAATATTCTTCAAACTCTTTTATGTAAGTGAAAGAGGCAATACTCCTGAAATCATTCCTAGAAGCAAAAAGGTACCAAAACCACAGAAAGGCTAAAACAAAAAAGAGAACTAAAGATACATCTCCCTAATGAATGTTGATACAAAAAAATCCTGAATAAGATATTGGCAAGCAGAATGCAGCAAATCAAGATTATTTACCGTGATCTAGTAGGATTCATCACAGCGATACATGGTAGTCCATTCTCACAGTCACTCATCTCCAAGCCACACTTCTGTCTGTGAATGAAGAAAATCTGGGTTCAGCCCTGAATGGAGGCCTTTGTTCAGGTTAACCGTCACCCTAGCTGAACTCAAGACCCCCTCAACTCCCCACAACTATGGATATGCTTTAGTGTCTTTATTCTTGCTGTGCGTAGCACTGAAAGTGGTTATTTCAGTAACTTTTCCATAGGTTACAAATATAAACTTCCCAAACAAGGTCTGGGAATGGCTCTCTACAAAAATGCCAAAAACTCCACCAGAAGAGTTCTAGATTTAATAATCCAATTGAGACACATAGCTTGATACAAAGTCAACATTTAAAATCAACAGCATTCCTATAAACAGATCACAAAGTCACTGTGAGATATTAGGGAAACAACCACCTTCACAACAGCATCCACAAAAATGAAATATTGAGGAATCAATCTAAAAAGGTAGGAAAAAATGTCTATATTGAAAAGTACAGTCCTCTGAAAAAGGAGATTCAAGAGAATATCAGTAAATGGAAATATATTCCATTGATCTTGGGTAGGAATCACCAACATAATGAAAATGGCCCAAACTCAAAAAGTAGTTATACAGATTTAATGCAATACCTATCAAAATACAATTAGTAAAGCTCACAGAAATAGAGAAAACAATCCTAAAATTCATTTGGAACCAGAAGAGACCTAGACTAGCAAAACCAATTCTAGGCAACAAAGTGAAACCAGGGCACATCACAATCCCTGACTTTAAACTGGACTGCACAGCCATGTAAGCACCGCCCCATCTTCCCATCTTCCCCCTGGCACCTTGATGCTCCCGCAGCCTGTGCACCTCATGCCTGGCCTCATGTGTCCAGGAGGGGGAGACACATGAGCCTTTTTTTTCAGAGGTGGCTAAGTGGAGTGCTGGGCCACGAAGTTATAGTGGGGTGGATGGCGAGGGGCCCTGGTAGCTGAACGGTCCCCAAAGCCTCTACTCTTGTGCCAGCACAGCTCTAGATTTGTCCGGCGCCTGCGTTGGGTCCACGCTGACCAGGCCCAGGCCAGGCTGGGTCCCCTCGGCTGCTCCTCCGAACTCCTTGCTCCACGTGGCGAAAACGCCCCCGGGGTAAAGCGCGGGGAAGCAGCGCGCTTGCTGGGAGGCAAGCAAAGCACCCGCGCTTCCCTCGCAGCCGGAACCCTTGAGGTCCTGAGGGCCACACGGGCGCGGAGGGCCAGGGCTTAGCAGCGCCGAACCGGACCCGCGGAAGACGCCGAGGGGCGAGGAGCCGCGGAGGTGGAGCGGCGCGAAGCGGCCGCTCGGCCCGGAGTCTCCAGCCCTGAGGGAGCCGCTTTCAGAAACCTCCCACACCAGCAGGAGCTGGGGCCGCTCCGCGCTCCCAGCCTCGGCTCCGTCTCCGTCTCCGTCTGCCTCTCAGACGCGGCCCCGAACTACAGCCGGAGCCCGGAGCCGACGCGGGGCCCCAGGGCAGACCGCGGCCCCGGCCTGTGCGCCGAAAGGGAGCCTTGAAGGGACACGCGCGGAGGGCAGCGGCCCGCACCCCGCGGCCGGCGTCCTCGGGGGCCAGGCTCACACGGAGGAGCGTCCAGCCTTCCCGTCTCCCGCACGGGGTGGGACAGGGCCCAGCGCTGACGTCCCGACCTCCCAGGCCTGATAAACCGTGCTAAACAGCCATTTTCCAAGAAGCCACAGCTGTCCATCAAGGCGCACAGTCAGTAGGGGTGACAGGTCAGGACCTAATCCAAGGCCCACAGGTTCCTATTAACAGCTCTGTTCCTAGAGCAGGCGAGTTGGGGGGGCACTGGGGATGTCCCTGCCCTACCCTGTATCCCTGCTCAACTCCCTTGGTTTTAAGGGCATCCACTTGCCAGGCAGGTACTGTGCCACTGACCTATATCCCTGGCCCCCTGCTCCATGTATTCTTGTTTGTTTATTTGTGATAGGGCCTCACTGTGAAGTTCTGGCCTACCTTGTATTCACTATGTAGCCCACGCTGAGCCCAAACTCATGGCAATCCTCTTGCTTCAGCCTCCCAAGTGCTGGGATTACATTTCAACACCACCATGAACTGCTTAGCTGTGTTTATTCTGTCCATGATTTTTTCTTTCTTTCCTTCTTTCTTTTCTATTCTTTTTTTCTTTCGTGTGCATGCGTGTGTGTGTGTGTGTGTGTGTGTGTGTGTGTGTGTGTGTGTGTGAGAGAGAGAGATACTGGAGATGAAACCCAGTGCCTTTGCACTGATTTACATCCCTAACCCTTTTTATTTTGAGACAAGGTCCCACCAAGCCACCAAGTTGCACAGGCTTGCCTGGAATCTGTGACACTCTTGTCTCAGCTTCCCAGAGTACTAGGATTAGAGGTGTACACTACCACACCCAGATTTCTCCACATCTTCTGAGATCAGTGAGACTGATGTGAAAAATTGTGCTTGCTTCAACTTTCCCCAAACTGGAAATGATTTTGCCTAGTTTTCAAAAATTAATTTTAAAAATTGTATAAGCTGGACTTGGTGTGCTTTGTGTAGGTCTAACTGCTCAGGAAGCTGAGGCAGGAGTATTGCTTGATCCCAGTAATTTCAAGTCAACCTGGGCAACATACTGAAACCTTGTCAATAACTACTTGTCAATTCTTTCTGTCTGGTTACTTCTTTTCTTTTTGTTGTTTTGTTTTGTTTTAGGGTTTTTTGGAGACAGGATCTCTCTTCCTGGGCAGTCCAGGCTGGTCTTGAATTCACCATGTTGTCCAGGCTGGCCTCAAACTCATGGTGAGTCTCCTGCCTCAGCCTCTTGAGTGCTGGGATTACAAATGCATACCACCATGCCCAGATCTATGTTTGTTTTCTTATGCAACATTACATTTATGAGATTTATCTAACGGACTCCACACATCTGAACAGAAGGCACAATAGGGAGATGATTAGCATGACTTTTTCTCTGGTACATTTTGTATACTCTCATCCTGCTGAATGTAGCTGGGTTTTATTTATTTATTTTTTACTCTTTCTGAGATGGTCTCAGTATCCAGTTTTTAGCACTGAGGATCTAATCCAAGGCCTCACACATTCTAGGAGAGTCTTCTAGCACAGAGCCGCATCCCCAGCTCACTGTATTTTAAGCCAAGTTAGTGGCAACCATAGAAAACGATTATGATCTGTAAACGATTGCTTTTCTTTGCCAATGAATACTTCATTAAAGAAGGATAATTTAATTTTCCTTCCTTGAGGGTGATTTGGATTTTGTTTTCCCTGAAAGATATTTTCACATCAAGCTCCTATGAATAATCTTTATCTTAATGAGCATAGATTTTGTTGTATAGGCTGTAGATACATTTGCATTCGGTGGAAAATGTCAACAGGTTTTTCAAAACATATTCCAAGAGGCTAGTAGTGTAGTTCAGTAGTAAAGTACATGCTTAACATGTATGAGACCCTAGGTTCAATCCCCTGAACACATATAAGCATGCATATGCGTGCGCACGAACGCACACACACGCGCGCACACACACACACACAGCAGATTGCAGATAGAATTCACACTCCTATTCACCAGGTTCCACTTATTCAACTGGGGTCAGCTTAGGTCTACCAGGCTCTTGGGTTTGTTTGTTTTTTCCCTTTTCTGCTGGAGATGGAACTCAGGGCCTTAGCTACCTAGATAAGTATTCTACCACTGAACCCCACTTGTAGGGATTCAGTGTGTGTTTCTAGGGGTCAGTCCTGGTCATCATGCATGTCTGTCTGTCCTGAACTGGTATGGCACTCCTCATATCTGTGGAATTAGCACTGTTTTACATTTTGATTCTGGACCAGTTTACAAATCTCACTGGTATATTTGATCAGGAACTAGGTGACAGGCACATGGAAAAGCTTTGATTTTTATTTAACATGATCAATTCTTTTAGTTAAATATTTTACATTCTCTCCTTTTCTAAATTTTAAAACTAGGCCTTCCAAATCTAGTATTCTGAGTTTATCTTATTTTATAAGCTGCCTCAGTTTTCAAGTGCTTCACAGCCGCATGTGACTCACAAGTCACATATGAACATATCTTTTGGTTACTGGACATTTCTGTCACATTCAGATGTGACTTTATGGCAAGGTGACATCACTGCTGGTGAAAAGCTTTTTTTTTTTTTTCATTAGCAGAAGACTTCCCCACCCTGCCCCGCAGCCCTGCCTCTGGGGTTCCCGGGTGCCTACACTGCACCCTAGCCCTGCCCACGAATGGATCCCCCACCCCGCCTGTAGGATGGCCCTCAGCTCCTCTCCTCGGCCACTTTCTGTCCACCCCAGAGGCCAACCAATCCCAAGGTCCCATTTATCAAACAACAACAGAGTTTGCATCCCTCCCACCTTCTAGACTGAACCTCAGGAGACCGGAAGTGATGTCGGTGGCTTCCTCCACGGGCTGCAGGGTCAAAGGGACACTTCACCTGGGTGGCCCCATGGGTTCTTTCTTTGAGATCCTCAAGTGAAGGAGGGGGCTCAAGTGTGGCTGGGAGGCGACAAAGGACAGGTCTGATCTCAGGAAATGCAGGTATATGCGATGAGGCCAGGTCTGAGGGGCCACTCAGGGCCTGGGTCCCCTCAAGAATTTGGGGTGGTGGTGTTACTATGCTGTGATCTCCATGTCTGCACCCCACCCATCCCTGTGGTCCCAACCTGCAAAGCCTCCCAGAGCACTGGGGTGCAGCTCTTTGTAGAGCCCTTACCTAGCATGCATTAGGCCGTGGTTTCTACCCAGCCATGCAAAAACACAAAAGAAAACAAAAACAAAAACTGAAAACTAAAAGTAAAAGTAAACCCCTCCAGAGAAACTTTCTGAATTTGTTTTCAAAGAAGAAAAATTTTTTATCAGTCTAATTACATTGAATCCAGCATGGGTCCCCCAGCCTCAAGGACCTGACAGTTCCAATCCCCTTTGTTGAGCCCTGGAGAGGGGCTCTCCTAACTTTTTTCATGCAAACAATTCCACTTTGGCTTTGCGAGTCCTTTGTTGATTTTTGCCACATGATGTAAGAAGATAAAGATCATTTGCTAGGCACTAGGGTGGGAGTGTTTGCTGTGTGCATACTATAATACACAGTCATAGACCTCAAATGTTTCTACTACAGAAAAGGAAGCAATGCTCAGCCTTTTCCTTTATCTGAAGTTCCTAGGCCTCTAGAACACAACCACTACTCCTGCCCCAGAGTTTCAAACATGGGTGACCACACACCTGTACTCCCAGTACTGAGAAGGCTGAGGCAGGAGGATCACTACAAGTTAGAGGCTAGTGTGGGCTACATAGTAAGTTCAAGACCAGTCTGCATAGTGAGAACGTGTCTCCAAAATAAACATGGAGCCTCCAGAAAGAAAGAACAAGCAGAGACTTTGTTAGACTCCCATACACAATTTGTGTGTGCTGGGCAAGTGCCCTACCACTGACCTGTATCCTCAGCCCATGACTCTGAATAATTGAATTCACCATTAATAAGGTTGTTGGGGTTGTTTTCCTCACACATTTTTCTTTTGTAAATTCTTTTTTAAATTTATTTTTTATTTTTATTTTTTGGTACCAGGGATCGAACTCATGACCTCGTGCTTGCTAGGCAGGCGCTTAAGCCACTGAGCTAAATCTCCAGCCCCTCTTTTGTAAATTCTTAAATCTGCAAGTAATTTGAACACCTATAACAATGGATAACTATCATTGTAGATTCATTTATATTTGCCATTTTATGTATTTTTGTTCCCCCCACAAGTACATTTTATAACGAACTGATAAAACATTGAAAATAAATCGCAGATATGATGTTCCACCATTAAATAATTGGTATCTTTTTGGTTTTTGGAGATGGGGTCTCATTATGAAGTTCAGGTTGGCCTGAGACTCACTATGTAGCCTAGGCTGGCCCCAAACTCAGAGATCTTCCTGCTTCAGTCTCCCAGTCTCAGCTGGGACTGCAGGTGTGGGCCACCATGCCCAGCTCACATTTCTTGAAGGTAAGGACAGGCTGGTGGGTTCCAGCTCAGAGGCAGAGCACTACTTGGTGTGTATGAGGCCCTAGGTTCAATATTCTGTGTCTCACCTCTATCCCCCACCCCCCAAAATGGAAAAGGGACATTGTCCTGCTAAAACCATAATATGATTATCTGAACCAAGAATATTTGAAATAATAATGTGAAATAATATCTACTCTGTGTAGAAAACTAAAATTCTCCATGTTGTTTCACGATGGAGTATGGCTGCTTCCATTCTAAAAACCATTGAAGATGGCTGTGTGCTTCGTTTTGGTTTTTTATCACGTGGGGACTGAAACCAAAGCCATGTGTTGAGCTCCACTCTTGGCCCATTTTAAAAATTTTTATTTATTCGTTTATTTTGGTGTTTCAAAACAGGGTGTTGATATGTATTTCAGGCTGGCCTTGAACTCGCATGTAACCCAGGTTGGCCGGGAACTCCTGGGGATGCTCCTGTCTCAGCCCCAAGTGCTGGAATTACAGGCATGTACCACCATACCTGGTGATTTTTGAATTTTTCTTGCAAGAAGAGAGAATAATATACTTTATTAAACAAGCTACCCTGAGGAAGTTTATGAGAAAATCATTAATGAAGGAATGTCATCTGCTTATGTGCATCTTGGTGTCACTGATGCTTCTTGATGCATCGGTGCATATTGGTGCAAGTAATTCAGTAAGTTCCACACAGAGTCAGAATTTACAAATTCTGAAGCCTGATTGTTTTACAGATATGTTCTTTTTTTTTTTTTATCGGTACCAGGGATCGAACTCACGACCGCATGCTTACAAGGCAGGCACTTAAGCCACTGAGCTAAATCCCCAACCCCGATATGTTCATTAATGAAGTAAAAAAAAAAAGATTTTCTTGGAACACACATCTAAAAATGGAAGTCAGAAATTACCCTCCTGGTCTTACCAAAGACTGGTTATTATCTCTATATTTAGTTCGTAATGCTGTCAATTGCAAGTAACAGAAAACCCAACTAACAGTGGTTGAAACAGATTTTTCTCTTATCCTAAAGGAGTATAATGACTAGTTGCAAGTTGTGCTGTTTCTGCTATTCCAAAAAAACATCAAGGACCCAGGGTTCTTTCTCTTTTTCTTCTATGTCGGCAGCCTTCTTGTTCCTTTTTTTATTTTAAAGAGAGAAAAAAATAAAAATAATTCCAGCCTTCTCAGCATGTTTACTTTTCATTTTTATAGTTGTTATCACTGAATAAGCCATAAAATGCATGCAGAAGCTCCAGCCATTTCATCCTGAAACTGACAGGAAGTGCAGAAGCCTCGTAGATGACTATTTTTTAATAATTCAGGGCACTTCAGATTAGTGCACCAGCACAATAGGGATGAGCAGTTTCTGCCCCGTGTCAGCTGCTCCAAAGAAGCAGCAGCGTGGCAGCGGGCCGAGGTGGAGGAAAGGCTGCTCCCCTCCTGGCAGCGAAGAGCAGAGCAAGTATTTTATTTTAAGACATGGCCTCACTAAGATGCCCAGGCTGGCCTTAACCTTGGAGTACTTCTCTGCAGCTTCCAGAGCAGCTCTGATTACAGACTGATGTGATCATGCAGCCTACATTGATTTTTTCCCCTTTTGGTACTAGAGATGGAGCCTACGGGCTTTTCTCTAAAGTACATGCCCAGCACTTCTGACAATTTTGCTACAGGGTCTTGCTGCTGTACCACGTCACCCAGCAGGACTAGAACTTGTAAACCTCCTGCTTCAGCCTCCCAGGGTGCTGGGCCCCCGGTGTGTGCCACCACGTGCAGCTACACTGACGTTTTTGAAGTGTCATTATTATTTTAGGATGTCACACATTAAAGGAATATTTCTGGTTCTGTACTTATCTCACCACCACCACCACCACCTTGTTGTGATTTGGAGGACTGAGCCTAGGGAAAGCTAACCTACATGGCACAGCCGTTTGTATTTATTTATTTTGAGACAGCATCTCATTGTGTTGCCCAGGCTGCCCTTGAACTCACAATCCTCCTGCCTCGGCCTTTTGAGTAGCTGAGAATTCTAGCATGCACCTTTCATCTTACTTTTAAACTGATCCCCTTTGTTTATATCTTTATAAGTATAAACCTTTGAGTTCTAATTTGCTACTTCCTAGTCTAGAAGCATCAGAAAATCATTGTGAAAACATATAGGTTGTTGTTTTGGTACTGGGAATTGAACTCAGGACCTAGAACTTGTCAGGCAGGCACTGATGCCCCTGAGCTATATCCCCAGCTCCTTTTGGCAATTTCTAAACCAACAGTTTATAAACATGCTTATAAATTATTCTGGGGCAAGACAAGAAACAGAAATTAGTTAGAAATGCAAGGTATTTGTTTCCAAACAGGTGTGGTGGTGTATGCATATAATCCTAGTGCTTGAGAGGCTGAGGCAGGAGGATCACTGTGAATTTGAGGCCAGCCTGGGCTACACAGGGTGAGTTCAAGGCCAGTCTGAACTAACAATTGAGACCCTGCTTCCCCCAAAAGATGTTTCAAAAAAGTGTATCAGTATCCAATCCATTTTGATCCTGAGTGGAAATACTCAAAAATATTTTCAGAAATACAGTGTTTATGTTGTCTTATGGGCAAGCATTTATATGAACGTTAAGTTTTGTGTTGAGTCCTGCATGCCTTCAATCTGTGCATAGCTCTATGATAAGGCAGTCATTTCATAATCATCAGACCATCCACGAATGACCCTTTTGGGCAGCTCTAAACCACCAGTGTTACATGCATAACTGTCCCTTCAGGGGCAGGGGACACTCCCATGCCCTAGGGGACAGTCATGCTTGTACCACCAGGCAGTTTAAGCCAGTTCAAAGAGGCAAAAATGAACTAAGCTCTTTTCCAGAATCAGGAAAACAGTAACCATCAAAACAGACACACGACTGGACCATACGGCTGAAAGTCTTATCGGGGAAGATGATTTATTATTCAGGACTTTGATTTACTCTGTTTTTTTGAAGCAGGGTCTCATTATGTGGTTTAGGCTGATCATGAACTCCCCACTGCCCAGGCCAAGGTCACAGTGCTCCTCCTGCATCAGCCTCCTGAGTCCTGGGGTTACAGCTGTGGCACCACCATGCCTGGAGGGGAGGTTGATGTGAAATAAATATCGGTAAATTTGTTATTCAGATGTAAGAATTGTAAAGAAGCACAATGTGGAGCTGAGGCCGTGGCTCAGTCATAGAGCACTTGTCTAGCACGTGTGAGGCCCCGGGTTCCACCCTCAGCACCAAATACAAAAAGCTAAAGAAGCTTGGTGTCATGGCACACACCTGTAATCTCAGTGTCAGGAGCTGAGGCAGAAGGATCGCAAATTCCTGGAGAGCTGGGGCTACACCGTGAGACCTTGTCATCAAAATACAGGGAGAGAGGAGGTGGGGGAGGTGCACACTGAGTGAAACTGATATTTGCATTGTGAAGAAAATGAGCAGGATTTGATAGACGGTTAAGTGCAGGTGAAGAGATGCAGAGTGAATAAGAACATTTTAGGAGACAAACACAGGAGCAAAAAAGCCCGAAAGGGAGAGAGGGAGTTGCTGAAGCAGGGAGAGAGTGTGGTGGGGAGACGGGAGTGTTCCCCGGGGCTGGAGGGGCTGGAGAGTGACTGGACTGCATTGAAGATGGGAGCTTCCTGAAGTGATATAAGCAGGGCAGCTGTGTGGATCCGTTTCTAACTGTAATGGCGCTCACAGACATCCTAGTCCAACAAAGTTCAGGAAATGTGAGCGTGAAGGCATAAGGTTGAGATAGCAGCTCACGATGAAATTGAGTTGCATTGTGTTTTTTGGGACAGGGTCTCCTATGCAGGCCCAGGCTACCTTCTAACTCACAGCAATCCTCCTGCCTCAGCCTCCTGTACTAGGTTGACAGACCTCTCCCCGCTCAGTGAAACAGTTTTAAAGCATGGTTGTAGTGACCCAGGGTTAGACGACTGCTATAAAAAAGAAAAGAAATGACTATAATCTTATTTTTATGTTTTTTTTAAATTTGAGATGGGGTCTCATGTTGCCAAGGCTGATTTTGAACTTCTGTGCTGAGGTGATCCTTCTGCCTCACCCTCTTGAGTAGCTGGGACTACATGTAAGTGTCATCCCATTTTGCTATTCAATAGGGATTTTTTTTAAAGGTCAAGTTGCAAGAATCTTTATATTCCTCAGTCTCTTCCTGGCCTGGACAATGTAGCATACTGTTTGAATAGTTGCTGAGACAAAGAATTTAGACGGTATTTGAGCAACAGGGAAATCATAGCCTACAGGAGGAGGAGGGCATCTATCCAAATGTATAGACAGACACGGTTCTTCTTTTTCTTTTTCTTTTGTTTTGTTTTTGGATTTTTGAGACAGGGTCTCGCTATGTGGCCCAGGCTGGCCTGGAACTCACGGTGACCCTCCTGCCTGCTGCGTGCTGGGGTTACAGGCACGCACACCATGCCCGGCAGATTTACTATTAGAGATTGATGGTTAGTAGCCTGGGGGCTCTGTCTAGTAGACAGAGCTTAGCATTCATGAAACCCTAAGTTTGATCCCCAATACCAGGAAAAAGAAACAGAAAACAACCTGTAAGAGTTTTGGAAGTAACACAGAGCACATTATTTTGCCTTATCCTTGAATGGCACTGACAAGGGTGAAAAAAAGAGAGGAATGTAAGCTGGGAACTAAAACAGAAGTTGTGGAAGTTGGCTGTGCTGAAAGGGAGGGGAGGATCAGGTCATCCGATCTGATTAGAGCTCTGGGGGCTAGGAGCTGCTGGCAGAGTTACATTAGGAGTCACTGGTAGGTTTGGCCTGGGTTATTTTCCTGGGAAAAATGCTGGAGTTGTCCCCTTATCTCCAGCATAGCACTGCTGCAACAAAGTAGCATGTGTCAGGATGGTAAAAGCAAGACAGAGAAAACAGGACAGAGCAGGAATGTTTTATTTATCTTGAGGCAGAGTCTTGCTAAATTACTAATTTACTCAGGTGGTGACTGAATTTGCAAACCCTCCTGCTTCAGCCTCCTGAGTTGCTGGGATTACAGATGTATGTCTTCATTCCCAGCCAAACAAACACTTCTTGCCAAAATATCATCACAAACAGACTCTTCAGGGATGCAGTTGCAGCCCTGTGAAAAGGCTGGTCCTGCTAGCTTGTCCCTTAACAGGTTCCCACCAGCTTCTACCACTCTATGGGACTGTCCCGTGCTCCCCAATGGGATGGTCATACATCCTCCAGCCCTTTTTTGAATGTGCTAAGGCTGCTGGAGCTTTAAAGTCTGTGTGTAATTCCTTGTGCTCTTGTGCAGTGCCTGATCTAGCAAGAAAACTTCTTAATTATTTACTTAGTGAAACAGTTGACTGAGCTGAAATCTTTTTTCTTCTTTTTTTCCATTGGAATCTTAAAGAGGGCACAGGGTACAAGTTGCTGCTGCCTGGTAATACTCACTTTTTTGAGATGTACTTAATTTTTCTTTATATCATAACTGGTGAGACTGTACTTGCTTGCAAGCAAGCTACACAAGAGGCTGATGCAGGAGGATTACGAGTTGAAGGCCATCTGGGCAACTTAGGGAGACTGGTTCAAAATAAAGTGGTTTTTTTGTTTGTTTGCTTTTTCAAAATAAAGTTTTTTAAAGGGCTAGGATGTAGCTTAGTGGTAGAATATATTTTTTGCATGCACAAGGCCCTGGTTCAGCAATTCTTGGCACCACACAGACAGACACAGACAAAATTAACCTCATCAAATATTCATATCCAAGTTTCTAAGTTACATTTTGTGTCACAGGGACAAAATACCCAACCCCAACAAGTTTGAAGTTTATGGAGACTCACAGTTTCAGTCCACAATTGGTAGGCTCAAATGCAGACACAGCAGTGGCGGAAGGGCCGTGGTCAGAGGAAAGCTACTCACATTATAGTTGTTAGGAAATCTCAGGAGAGGCAGGGGAGCTGGGGGAGAATATAGACCCTTCTAGGCCATGCCCACAGTGACCACCTCTTCCAGTCACCTAGAAGCACATTTTGCTCTATTGATAAGTATAATGCCTGACTGAGCCAGTCACTTTCCAAAAGTCCTGCCTCTGAATGCATGAGGCTTGGGGAGTGATCTAGATCTAAACCATAGCACCAAGTTGTTACAAGCATTAACAGAATTTCCAATGAACTGGGACTGGAGATTTAGCTCAGTGGCATAAGTGCTTGTCTTGCAAGCACGATGTCATGAGTTCAATACCCAGTACCAATAAAAAAAAGAAAGAAAAAAAAAAGAATTTCCAATGAACTAAAATGCTAATTTTTAAAAACTTAATTCATTATCTTGCTGGAAGTGGTGGCACATGCCTGTAATCCCAGCACTCAGGAGGCTGAGGCAGGAGGATCACTGCATGTTCAACATCAGCCTGGACTACAAAGTGAGCTCAAGGCCAGTCTGAACTGCATATTCAGACCCTATCTCAAAACGACCAAATCAATAAACAAATAAATAAAGTAAAATTTAATTCATTAAGATAAAAATAAAAATTTTCTTCTTTTGTAATACTAGCTTCCAACGTAATGACCAAAATCACCTGTGGGGAGTGTCTGCTATGTGAGACACTGCAGGAGAGACAGGCTTCTGATCATTGTGCAATGTGTCAGCAACCACAGCAGATCAGAGTTCAGGGACCAGCTACCTGCACTGAGGTCCTGATTTGCCATTTCCTTGCTAGATGATGCTGGGACAATTAATCGTGTTCACTGACTCCCAGCACCATGGTTTTTCAGCACTGAATAGAGATCATGATATCTACTGGTGGGAAAAGGTAAGGAAGTGAGCCACACATATAAAACTTGTGCACGTTCAGACGCATTGCTCATTAGGAGATGCCAATGGGTGCTAGTCATACTCGTGATGCAAATAAACGTTTTTATGGTCTGCAGAGACCGAACCAGTAAATGATGACTGATAATGAAGTAAGGTTTGTTGATTAATGACTGATATTATCAGAACTCCTGTAGAAAGAGGAGTAGAGATTTCCACTGTCCACCAAGATCACAGGCTGCCCTGTGGTGGTCTTAGTATCTAGGAAAGGGACTTCTGGGCACATTCACCTTGGGTCTCATAGGATGGCTGCTATCAATTGGACCTGAGGCTGGTCCTGTTATATTTCTCAGGTATCTGATTCCACCTCCCCCTCATAATATATAAACCCCAGTGCCCCAGACCTTGGAGGGTGCCCTGCCTTTCTTAGTTCATTTTGGAGGTGCTGAAGTGGCCATGGAATGCTGCTATTCAGCAGGTCCTGTGGTAGAAGTGTTTTGGGAAGAGGCGCTACAGAATCTGTGTCTTGACATTTGTTACCATGGGGAACTACAGGGTCACTGAAGGGTCTCATCTCTAGCCTGAAGTTTCCTTATTGACTTAGTGAGACTATTAGTTTTCCTGGTGGGCTCTGCCTTGTGTGGCCATGAGTGAGTGTGTGTGTGTGTGTGTGTGTGTGTGTGTGTGTGTGTGTTGGATTTTAGGGAGAGTTTGGCCCATGACAGGATGGTTGTGGCCATGCATGTGTAGGAATTACTGATGCTCCAGGTGTTCATGTCCTCACTCCGTGTTGTAGGTCTTCTTTCTTGGGACCCAGTCTGCCTTCATGAAGAAAAGACAGAGACATCAAGAATGCTGGCTGACCACACCAGACATTGTTACCACATATACAGAAACTGTCCCTCAGGATGACCAACAAGAAAATAATATGAGAAAGATATGCTAATATACATCTGTTACAATCATTGTTATACATGGCCTTGATTCAACAGAGCAAAGGCAGACTGGATCAAGAAGCAAGATCTAACCATATGCTGCATTCAAGAAACACATTTAACTCAGAAAGAAATTCATCCTCTGAAGGTGAAAGGATGGAATGTGATACTCCATGTGACAGGATCCCAGAAAAAAAGCAGGGGTAGCTGTTGTATTGGGAGGCCGCATGGCCCTCAAGCCCAGACTGATCAAAAGAGAAGATATTTACTACAGACTTGTTAATGTTTGTCTCCAAGAACAGAAAACAATCATAAATATATATGCACTAACCATGGTACACACAGTTATATTAAACAAATATTAATGGGCATGAAAAACCAAATAAGCACTAACACTTTTGTAATGGGGGATCTTGATGCCTCACTCTCACAATTAGGTAGGGAGAAAAAGTGTCAACAAAGAAATGAGAGAATTACAACAAACCTGGGAACAAAAGGATTCAGTAGATATCTACAGTGTTCCATCCAACATCAAAATACATATTCTTCTTACCTACACACGAAACATTTTCCAAAATAGACCATGTGTTATCCCATAGTACAGAATTAAAAGCAAAAGAATTGAAATTATCTCATGCATATTATATGACCACACTACAAACAAATTGGAAATCAACAGCCAAAAAATCATAAAATTACATAAATACATGGAAATTAAACAACACTATTCTAAACAACCAATAAGTCACAGAGAATATTAAAGAAGAAATTTAATGGTGTCTACAATTAAATGAAAATGCCAATACAATATACCAGAAGTTATGGTACATGATGACAGCACTCATGTGAAAGATATTTCTAGTGGTAAATTCTCATAACAGGTAAACAGCATGAGCTTCAATAAACAATGTAAGGTTGAACCACAAATTGCTACAAAAGAAGGAACAAATCAAATGCAAAGCTCATATGAGAGAGGAAATGATGACAATCAGAGCAGAAATAAATGCAACTGAAATATACAAAAAATCAATGAATCTAAAAGTTGGATGTGTGAAAGAATAAAATTTATAAACCTCTATTTGTCGGTATCAACAAGAAAAAAGACTATCAATCAGGCAATTTGGAATTAAAAGTGTAAAACCACATAGTTACAGGGCAAATCTAGAAGGTCCTAATACTTACATGAAGAACCCCTACTCTAATGAGATGGAAAACACAGAACAAGTGGACAAATGCCTGGACATATACAAATGATAAAAACTGAATGTAAAAGACATAAATATCCTAAATAACCTGATAACAGTAGGAATCCTACAAGAAATTTCAACAAGAATTAATGCAAAAATTCTTTTATAAAATTGACAGGGAATCAATACTTTCAAAATCATTCCCAGAAGCAAGCATTACTCTCTTAACTAATCCAGAAAAGGACTCAACCATAAAAGAAAACTACACACCAGTCTCCCTAATGACACAGACTGAAAAATCCTTAAGAAGATGCTGGTCTATAGAGTGCAACCAGTCATCAAGATTATTATACACTGGCCCACATAGGATTCATCCCGGGGATGCAGAGATGATTCAACATGTGCAAATCAATCAATGGAATACCACAGTAACTGAGCTAAAGAAAAACATCACATGATCATCTCAAGAGATGCCAAAGTCAATTCACAAAGCACGACACCCATTCATGATAAAAACCCTATGGAAAACTGGAAGAGATGATCTTTACCTCAATCTGATAGGAGTCGTCTCTGCTAAACAGTTAATAGCATACAAAATGGTTTTAAAAAGAAAGCTTTCACTGAGAGTCAATAAAAAGACACTGATCACTACTATTACCTCTGCTTTTCAGTAGAGTTCTGGAGTATTAGAGTCATTAGACAAGAGTATTAAAGCAAAGGAATATCAGAAATGAACAAGTTAAATGATCAATAATTGCAGATGACATGATTCTCCACTTAAAAGACCCCAAAAAACTCCAGCAAAAAACTTTTGTATTTAATAACCAAATTCAGTAACATAGCTGGCTACAATGTCTACACTCAAGAATCCAAAGCACTTTTTGACACAAACAACAATCTCACATACAGAGAAATTAGGGGAAACCACACTCTTCACAATAGCATTCACAAAATGATATGCTTAGAAATAAGCCTAAGAATGGAAGTAAAAAACTATACATTGAAAATTACACTACCCAGATAAAGGATATCAAAGAGACTATCACAAAATGAAGAGATATCTTGTTCCTGGATAGGAAGAATCAAAATAGCAGAAATGGCCATACTCTCCAAACTGCTATGCAGATTTAATGCAATCCCCATCAAGGTACCCCATTAGCATATTAGCAAACCACTCAGAGCTAGAGACAAATTCCAAAAATTCATTTGACATAAGATGTAGAGCCAGGGGTTTCAATCAGTGGTGTAAGTGCCTGTTTGGCAAATTCGAGGTCAAGAGTTCGATCCCCAACACAAAAATTCAAGAAAACAAAACAAAAAACCACACATGAATTAATATGTAGAATTGAAAAAGACAGTTCTTGGCAACAAAATCAAGTCAGAATGTATCACAACCCCTGACTTGAAGTTACACTATAAAGCTACTATCATAAAATCAATACAATATTTGGGGAAAATATCAGATCTCAGGATCGTGGAACAGAAAGATGCAGATGCAATTCCAATCACATTCAGCTACCAGGTCTTTGACAAAATTCAAAGACTCAACCAAAAATGGGCATCTCAAATGGACATGTAATTTTCAGATTAAAAAAATACAAGTGGCAAACAAAGATATGAAACAATGTTCAACATGATTGGCCATTTGAGAAATGCAAATTAAAACAACCCTGAGATTCCATCTCTCTCCAGAAACAATGGTCATTATCAGGAAATCAACAAATAACAAATGCTGGAGGCCTGGGGGTAAAAAGGAACATTTTTCCATGGTTGGTACAGTGTAGACTAGTGCAATCATTGTGGGAGGCAGTATGGAGAGTCCACAAAAAAACTAGGATTACAGGTCCCATTCATCCCAGCAATTCCCCTTCCCAGAACAATTAAAAGGAGCATTCCACCATGAGATAAGTGCACCCATATTTATGGCAGCACATCTGTACTGGCTAAATATACAAACACAAATTCCCATCAACCAAAGAATGGAAAAAAAGGTGGGGTTTTTCCATGCAATGGAGTCCTATGCAGCCATAAAGAAAGATAGAGTCTTTGATAGGTAAATGGATGCAACTTGAGACCACTCATAAGTGAAATAAATCAGATTCACATCTGAAAACATCCTACTGTGTCTCCCAAGTGTGAGATGCTGAAAAAGAAGATCGAACATGTACCATACATAATGTGAAATGAGAAGAAACTTTTGAAAAGGAGAGAGAAACTGGGATGGGCAAATGGAGGAAAAGAGGAAGGGAAAAAGAAAAAAACAGTTCAGACACACTAGTATTCTCTTATAGTTCACTGAAAAGAAAGATTTGTGCGACTTTGTTTGGACAATAATTCTTGACTCTGTCTTGTATTTTGAGTAACTATTTTGATGATAACAATAGGTGATACATTAACTATTGTTACTGTCTTATTACTTTGTTTTGAAATTTTATTTTAACCTTAAAATGAAACAATAGATTTATGTAAAACAATGAAAAGGGGGGGAAAGATCAGTTCTCACTGTAGTTGTGAATGCAGTTTTCACACAGGGGCTCTCTTGAATCCTGATGGTATTTCTGTGCTAGATTTGATGGTAAAGCACACCAGGTCCCCTTGGTGCCCAGTCTTCTTAAAGGAGAAGGATCTTTCTTGGATGCAGCAGGAGGGACCTGAGAGAGGGAGGGAGAAATGAAAGGACAGCCTTGGTCAGGTCTTATGGACAGGGGCTGGAGCTTCTGTTCAGTGCTGACAGAGACCAGAGGGTACCTGGGCTCCTGGGTAGAGGATCTCAGCAGACCTGGAGGGGAAGGTGACACCCACAGGGGACAGGAAACACCCAGATCTTACACCCATTTCTGTGGTGTAGGACACAGTGTATCGGTCTGCTCTAGCCACAGCCAATGGCACCAGTCCCCATGCTGATCCACCTATGGGGAGTCCAAGGGAGGGGTTTTCACAACTCTCAGGGAGAGGTGATCTTAGCCTCAGTGTTGCACATTCAGAAAAATACTCCTGCAGGTAGGAGAGGGTGGTTCATGGAAAGACACAGCCCCTTGTGACCACACAACCCAGAGTGAGGAGGATGAGTGTCGGGCAACCGGAAGACTGCAGAAGCATCACACACCATCCTCATCCAGTACCGCATTTACTGATGAGGCATCAAGGACACAGAACAGGGCAGGAGGGAGATTGTTAGGTAACAGCACACAGGCCTCCTTGACAGCCCTGGTGCTGGAGCCCAGGTCCCAAGTGGTTTCCATAAAAACAAAGTGGAAGAAGTAGAGCTCCAATCGTGAGATCTTATCAGGGCCATGGCTATTAGGCACCTTGCACATATGGGAATGAGGATCTGTTAGGCCTGAGAGAAGTGTTACTCCAAAGTGGATCCAGAAAGAGCAGAAAAAGGCATCACTCAGAAGGGAAGGACAGAGAGGTGGGCAGTGAGCTGTGCCACAGCCCCGGGTCCTTTCTTCAGGCCTGTGTGCTCTCTGTGCACTGCCACAGCGCAGAGCCCAGCCATGAGAGCTCTCTCTAGACCTCAGAAGATAAGGACGTGACAGTGAGTGTCGCTGCCCTCACTCTCTGTATTCTCCGTGCCCACTGTGCTCATTGGGAAGTGTCCTTTAGCCCTTTAGACAAATGGATGAAATGGAAACAAAGTTCCCACAGACAGCATCTCCAGAGTTGCTATTTTCATACCTCATCACGCTTCCTACAAAGGATTCAGGGCAAATAATTGTATCTGGGGATTTACTTATTGAAAATAATTAACACAAAGTAGGTGAGTGTGGTGTCACAAGACTGTAATTCCAGCATGTGAGAGCCTGAGGTATGAGGAACCCCAGTGCTTACAGGCCTGTTGGATCTACACATGGGATCATATTTCTTTTAAAATGGGCTGATTCAACTGTCCCTAAGAAAAGCCTTTAAAATGTGCAGCTGATTGAATCACAGAGCTGTGAAATTAATACCATGCACTGTGAAGTTCAGTGAGTCTCTCACTTGTGTTTAAACCACTTTTCTCAGTGAATGACACCAGGGGCTTGTCACAGTGGATCTATGAAGTCCATGGGGGTTACAGAGTCTGGGGGGACCCAGTCATTCCCTTCACTGCTCTGCATCTCAGTCTCTCTGACCTGTGGTTCCTTCCACGCTGGCCCTCAGGAGTCCCCCTAACCTCCCACAGTGTCAGGCAAACCTGCTGGCACAGTCCCACTGCTCTAAGGTGCACCTGTCCTGGGGGCTTCTTCATCTCACGGGTATTGAAAATGGCAGCCCTGCAGTTATAGGTCCCACATTAGCTCACTGAGCTGCTACCTGCTATTCAGGTCAGGACACAAGGGTGCTGCTGTGAAGGGTGCTGCTGTGAAGGGTGCTGCTGTGCAAACGCTCAACCACCCACACAGGGGAGGGAAGGGGACGCACAGAGGGACTTTCAGTGCCTAAGCCTCTCATGACCCATGGGACCTAAAGAGCTCCCTGAAGCTTCTTCATCTGGATTGCTCTCCCTTGGGGTGCCATGCAGAACACTCCTGCTGACATCTGCTTTACTGAGTCAGTGGGGTCCAGATGCAGATCCTGTGAATCCAGGCCATCTGGCCCTGGTGTGCATTTCTGGGGAAGGAGACCAACCCGACTATAGCCCAGAATGCGGCTCCACCTGCAACCATGTGTACCATTTCCTGTAACTACTAAGGGCTCTTTCACGTTAATTTAACCTCACCCTTTATGGGTCTCACCTCAGAGGAATGGGGAGATGGAGTGGTCAGCTAGGAGGCCAGAAGATGGACCTGGGGGCCTGGGAATCATGAGGCTGTGCTCCTGGGAGGAAGAGGTGGTGGAGCTGGGCAGTCTGGGAACCCAAAGCAGCAAAAGTATCCTGTGTGTTTTGTCAGTAAAAAAAAAAAGCCAGGCTCTGAGCCTTGAAGGAGCCTCTTTGCATCATGAGAAGACTATCAGGCAGGCTTCCCTGTGGCAGGGACTGGGATACTAGGACAGAAGCTAAGGGAAGAGCAAACCTGAGACTGAAAACAGGACATGGAGTATGAAACGCCTGGCAGGGGCTAGCCCATTTGTGACAGAGGAGCCATCACACAGGGTTCCCGTGGTTATGGCAGTACACATGATTAGAGGAACCATAGGTACTAGGAATGGTCCTAGGGGGACAGTGATCCAGTGTAAGTGCACCCAGCAGCCACAGATGTCATTACCTCTGCATCATAAGTTTGAGACCCAGGGAATCTGCAGCCCATGTTCCTCGGCTGGAACCTAGGAACACTGTCTGCCTCATGGCAGCAGCAGGCTCAGGGAGACTGAGAGACTGACTCCCGTGGGTGGCGTCTTCTGACTCTAGGGGAGCAGCAGGCTCCATCTTGGGTGGGTTCCTCAATGCAACAGAGGCCTCCGAATTCAGCTCTGATACACAACACTTTGGGCTTTTCACAGACAGGAGGAAGAGAGCTTTGCTCTGACCTGGACAATCCCTGATTACTATGGGAATGAGAGTGAGAGACAGACACAGAGAAGCAGACAGACAAGAGAAGGGCACAGGGAAGAGAGAGCAGCCCCTCCCAGGGTGCTGTCCACATCATCAGCTGAGGAGGAGAGAGGGCAGCATCCCTGAGGTGCACTCAGGACAGGGAGCTCGCAGTGACAACCCCAGAAGCCGCCAACCTATGGCAGCAACAACAGGGAATTTCCCAGCTTCCAGGAATGACAGGCTTTGCAGTGACTTCAGGAGAACTTGGGCCCTCTCAGCCTGTTCTCATCAATACTGAGACGTGACATGGCTCTCTGAAGCTGCTCCATCTACTTTCCGTCCTGTGCTCAGCTCTCCACAAACCCTCGCCCTCAGTTCAGAAAGACAATAGGCATGGAGTCCTCTCAGAGGATAAAAGTTCTCTTTTAAGGTGATAAGGCCATGAGACTGCTTAATTCCGAGCAGATGCGCTCTGTGGTTTGGTGAATGATACCACAACTACTGGCAGGCATTTCTTACACTTGAGAGGGAAATGTGTGGCCCCTGGGTCTTGACTCTAACACAACCCCTCTCCCATCGCACTTGTGGCGATGGTTCCTGACCATGGATTGTTACCTAGAGTCCAGGGCCTGTGTCTTCTCTTCGCCTCCATCAGAGTTGTGCTCTGTAAACAAAGTCAGAAAGATCCAGATGGTTATGCATGGTGCCACTGCACCCAAGACATTTGTGGCTGCCTTACAATATGGACACACAAGAATGTGCAGCACTGTCACATGGACATAGAAACAAGCCTGTCCACAGTGTCCACAACCAGGCCCCAGAACCCTCCAACTTCCCTCTATCATTTATGTGTGGGAGTTCTCTTCCTGTTACCCAAATCCCATCGCCATTGTATATGGCACCCAATCCCTACAGAAACCCTGGATGTGACAAGAGTCTTCTGAAATGACGCTCACAAAGATTCCGTACCACATGCTACAACTACAGTGTAACACTCACTGAGAGCCTCGTGAGATGAGTAAACAGTAATCAAGACCGGATCTGCCTGCGGTCTTCTCACCTGGGCTCAGCTGCAGGGCGAGGCTCTTGGCCAGCCTGTGCCACTCTGAGCGGTTTTTCTGATGGTTTTGTGCCTGGTGGCTCACAGGTTCATCTTGAGTCAACAGTTCTCTAAGCCTCTTTCATGTGTAGTACAAAATGGAACTCCATTTCGAAAATATCTCAGTTGGCTTGAAACATGTAATATTTTCAGTGATAAACCTGAAATGTACAGGCGAGAAGGGAGGACGAAACACATAATTAGAGCTCACCTTTTTTGGTATGAAATCCCTGCCAGTGATGTAGGAACACCCATTCAGAAGCAGATCCAAATCTCAGCCACTATTTCCCCACAAGACAGAGGCTCATGAGGTCCATTTGGGTAAAAAAGAGTCCCAATAGGACATCACGCCCTGACAGAATGGTGTTCCTCCTGGCTTGAGCAAATGGGCTCAGAGCACCAAAACAGTTTGCCTTTCTGCATGTCAAAGTAGGGGAATATTGACCTGCTGATATGTTCCCCATGGACCAGCCTCATGTTGTCCCATGTAAGCCCTGGTCCTGTCTATCCAGTTACCTGTCGGCCACAGATGACTCTCCTTTAACATCCTTCTCCTTTTCTGGAATCTCTGCAAGTAAATTCACCAAGACTCAGTCAGGCAGTGAGTAGTCCCCTGTCAAAACCACAGATACCAGCGCCTCCCTCTCTGGCATGGAAACTGAAGTATGTCTGTGGGATTAGGGGTGGGTACAAGGTCTCTTCACCTCCTGATGAAACACATGAGCGCTCAGTTTCTTAAAGATCTGTGTACTTGTTTATATTTCAGGGGGCCCAGAGGCCATTCATGGTGCTGTGCACAAAGGGCAGAGGTGGTGGGGTCAAAGAGATGCTTCTGGGATGGTGACAAGCCCGGGGTAAGGCTCAGCATAACTAGAGAGGGCATCCCAGGACTCTGCCCTCCTTCCTCTTATTCCACACCTGCAAGCCATGAGCAGGACGCTCAGGTCAGAGCAGAGGAGCAACACTGAAGAACCACAGGCACAGAAGTCCATCACCACAGTGTGCCAGTGGCTGTGTGTGCTGACCCAGGGTCACTATAATCCCAGCACTTGGGAAGCTGAGGATAAGGAGCACTGTGATGTCAACTCCATTCTGAGCTATTCAGTAAAACACTGTGTCAAGACAAACACACACATAGATACACACACACACACACACACACACACACATGCACAATGCAAGTCAGTTAGAAATACATAGAGCACTGGAGAGCTCTGTTTGTGGCAATGAAAGCTGCAGCTGCAGAAAACAGCCAAACTCTTGAAGAAAAACACAAACCCAACCTGAACACTGGATCAGCCTCTACCCACATCACCCAACTGCTCATGACTGGCTTCTGAGAAACAATTTGAAGATGGCTAAAAAGGCAGAGGGTAGTGTGTGCAAGGAGAGCATGCAGGCAGCAATTCGAGTTCCCAGGAGTGGAAGAATGCAGACACAGCCCCCATATGTGAGTTAGGTTCTTCAGGAATCCATCTTTCAGCTCCCAGCAATGACAATTTAAAAGCAGCAGAGTATTGCTCAAACGACAGGTAGATTCTCAAGTTTATTTGGAGTCAAAAGACCCAGAGGAATAAAGAAAACACCAACAGAGATCAAAGCCAAATCCGAGACAGCACAGTGGCCGGGAGGACAGGCACAGATCGGCTCCTGAGAACACAGCCCAGAATCAGACCTCACAGACAGAGCTCACCAAGGAGCTGGGGGCACTCTGCGAGAAAGCAGTTTCTCATGAGAGGTGCTGGGACAGGTGGACAGGCAAAGATCTTACAGACAGGCAGAGACTTTACAGTTTTGTCAACATTAATCAGAATAGATTATAAATGTTGAGTGAAAACAAAAGCTTTTCCTGAGAGAAAAGACAACACAAAAGAAATCCATGTGAACTGTGTTGGGGCACCTCTTTTCCAGAACAAAGAGTGACACCCACAACATCAAGAATGAGTAAGGCACCCTGTGATGAACCGGACCTCTGCTCTGCTGAGTTCACTCAAACCTAAGGCACACAGTGGCAGGAAATCTCCGCAAACCATATCAGAGACCTTACACAGTGACTCGGTTCTTGGGAATCTCATGGAAGGATGGATGGATTTGGGAAGGGACACGGTGGACTTCAGACCAGGAAAATATTCTGCATGACACTGGAATAGGACCTGTGTCAGCATACATCTTTCCAAGACCACAGGATGCACAGCACTGACAGGGAACCTAACAGACACTGCATTCTTCAGTTACCAGTAACCATCCCTGCGGCTCCTCGCTCACAGTGAAGCAAACGCAGTAGCCTGGGATGGGTCATGAGGGGGACACTGTCTCTGAGGGAGGTGCTGAAGGCTCCTGGGGTACAGGATGGAGGGCCTTTAGCAAGCTCAATGTTTGAGGGTCCTTATCCTTTCCTGAGTGCATTCTTGACTATTCTCTCACTGCACAGAACAGCGACCAAGACTACAAGATCTACTCTTCTGCACGTGAGACAAGAATTCAGGAAAGATGAGAGGTCAGTCATATCCAGTTGGTCCAGACAGTCATCAGGGTGGGGGTTGGGAACCTTTCATTCTTACTGCACTGTGATTTGAATTGTAACCAGCTGTCTCCTCACACATCCTCTTTTTAGCTTTGAAATTAGAAGGATGTGGTCTCTTCAATTCAGAGCCAGGTTCCCTCAGGGTCAAAGGACACTGGGATGCTGTGAGGTCCATGCTGTGAATGAATACCCTGCATTTCCCTGGGAGCAATCCTAAGTTTCCCACAGCAATATGTGGGACACAAGCACCAGAAGAGTTTGTCAAACAAGTCACTTTGTGAGTGTAGTGTCCCGTGAGCTGGGAACTTTAAAGCAGTTCAGTGTCGTCTGGGCCTGAGGCCTCCTCACCTGGGTTGAGGTTGTGGCCCAGCTGCTCAGCCAGCCTGCAGCCCTCAGGCTAACCCTGGTGGGGGCCACTTCCCTGGTTGGTCTCAGGGTGTCCTCTTCTGAGGAGGACTTCCAGACGCTCCTTGAAGAGTAGGGACACGTTTTTCCTTTCATTCAGCTTCTGAGTTAATTGCAACAGATCTTGTCGTTGCTTCGCGATGAGGAGCATGGACAACCTGGGATGGAGGGAAGCAGTAACTTGCGCTTGCGGAGTAGCATGGGGCACTCAAAGCATGCAGACAGAGGTTTTGTGGAAGATCCTGGGGTCCCACAAGCAGAACTCAGACACCTATTTAGACAGCCCCCTGGACCACAGGAAACAAGGACAGCAAATTAAAGGGCTCTCTTGTATCACCAGGTGCCCCTATAGGACACCCAGCCATCACCCACCTCATGTCTTCTGTAATACAGGCAAGTGGCTCCCTCCCTCTCCACAGAGACACACTGCTCTGTGCAGAGCTGGGATGCACACGGCACCCAGACTCCTACCTACTTACATCTGAGGTCCCTGGAGAAATGCAACCAGAGCGCCACAGGCTGAGGAGGACTCGGGACCTCTGGATGAAGGTGGGGTGCGCCATCACCATGCAGGAGGTGACGGGTGGAAGAGGGACAGCACCCGGGGGCTGCCCCTCCATAACCTGCACACAAGCTCACTGTCTTGGTGCAGTTCTCTCTTATGTGAAACTGACCTCAGTGCATCTCTACAAGGAGCAAAGGAGAGCTTCAGAGCACTCTGAGAGCAGCAGCTGCCACTTCTCTCTCCACTGAACCATTTAGGAGCAACTGGGGTCTGTGCCTGTGAGGTTCCTGCCCCCCTGGCCCAAGCCAGACAGTGGTTCTCGCAGCCCGGCTGCCCTCTTCAGGGCTCACACGCCTTTCCCCACCTCCCTCGCCTCAGCTGTTGTGTCAGAGGCACCTTGGCCACTGTGTCCCGCTCCTCGGTGCGCATCCTCTCCTGGATCACAGGATCCTCCTCACGCTTCGTTCCAACCCGAGAAGAGACACGTATGCCTGTCTCAGCGGGCGCCTGGACATGCCCTGTGGGCATCACCCACAGAGGAGCCCACACCCACGGACAGGACACGATAGCGCAGCATCAGGCTATGTGCCTGGGTTTCCCTAGGTTGAGTCTGCAGTCTCTTACGCAGGTGATATGGCACAATCCCCATTTTACAGGTGAGAGAGAAGATAGCAGGCATGGAAAAGGCCAAATGACTCAGCCAGGGGGCTGCACAGTGCAACTCACATCCCCACATTCTCACTGAGCATCTGACACCACGGCAAAGGACAAGCCTGCAGGCTCCCAACTCACACCCTTAGCTTGGCAGGAAGCAGCACCAGGCTTTGTTCTTGGATGACAGCAGAAAGGTGCTGTGGGCTGGGATTCCTGGGAAAAACAAGCTTCTCAAAGATCAAAAATCTCACCTGGCCATGTGCATAGAGTGTAAGCACAGCAGCATGAGGAGCTGACAGTAAACACCCAACACTGTAACGCAGTTTCACAGGTAGAGTAGAAAATCCCAGCCTGAGTGAGGGCCTGTGTCAGTCCCTGCTGCAAGAGTGTCACCACAGGGAACTCAGGAGCTCACTGCAACCTCGTGCAGGAGGGACTGACTGGTACAGATTACAGCACAGGAGGCACCTGAGGGCCCAGAGCACCAGACTCTTGGACTAGAACCTAGGACAGCACCCAGCTCCACACAGTTCCTCCACAAGGCCTGGGGGTGGCTTTCTCTCTTCTCAACCTCAGTACCTTTCAAAGCACAATTAGCTCTGTTTGTAAGGATGACATTCACAACATAGACACTTGGCCTCCACCTGAACCTAACCGGCTCACTTTCTTCACATGGTTCACTTTTGATTATTTTCTGAGACCCTTTTAATTGAACAACAAAAACCCCACACCATGCTAATGAATTTTTCAATAGATCCCAGCACCTCAATATGGGAACTTCAATGTCAGAGTTGGTGACATTCCCTCTGGGGACTGTGCTGGCACACAAATCCCTGATTCCCCAGTTACCTCTGCCTCTGCACAGCTCAATGGCCTATTGCTTTGAGATGACTGCAGGACCTTGGCATGGACAATAGCTGTCGCTGTTCTCCACATACCTCCTCTCACTGTGGCTTCAGGCTCAGAGCTCAGACACACGAGGTCCACCTGGACCTGCTGCCTAGCCTCCTTCCTGACAGCCATGGGTTCCTGGAGACACAGACGGTTGCTAGAGTCTATTAGTCCAGACACACCTTCCACTGAAAGCCCAGGACAGGCTTGGCTGGACTCCTAAGAAGAGCCTGTGCCCCAACAAGCAGTTCATCCTCCGTGCCATAGAACTCTCTGGTCTCCATGGTGATAATGATGGCTGCCACAGCTTCAGTTAGCAGCCATCTAAAGCTCCCATGAAACCAATCGTGAGCACTGTCCCCTGCTTTCACTGACATAACCAGCAGGGGGCTCAGCCTGCCCACTGGGACTCCATAAAAGCTTCACTACAAGGTGGGGCCACTGCTCCCAGAACTGTAGGTCACTAGTGAGGCTATGTGTCTGCAGGATCTGACAAGGGTCATAGAGGGACCTCAACAAAATGGGCTGACCTGTTCTGAGAAAAGCAGATTATTCCATGACCTCAACAGGAATTGGTAACTGGGATTTTTACACTGGTCCTGCCCTACTCCTCACTATAAAATGGGAGAATCTGCTACATGCTTTCAGTCTCAGTTTTTAACTCAAATAGGAGACAACATACCACACTTCCATTTATAGGAATGTGGAAAGGTTAATTTATTTTGGAAAAACAAAGAAAAGTTTTACCTTTTGAGACAATTTCATTTGTATATGAAAAAAGAATCATTTATCATTTTGGTCACTATGAACCTATAGAACTCACCCTGTGTTGGCACTTTGTTGGGCACAGAGCCAAGGGCTGCTCTGGGGCTCACCACCCTTGATCCACAGAGCTCAACCTGTGCCTCAAGCTTTTCCAGTGAAGAGCATGGATCCTCCTTGAGTGGTTCCCCAGTCACCTCAGCCCCGGGATCAGGGCTGTGTGCTCCCACCATGGGGACTGCAGTGACTGTGGACTTCTGTCCAAGGACTGTGGAGAAAGCCAAACACAGCCTGGGTTAAAATCCAAGGGAAAGAAACTGAGCACAGTGGTGCAGGCCAGTGATCCCCACATGGCAATCTGAGGCAGGAGGATCCCTGACATTTCTAGGCCAACCTGTGCTACACAGTGTATTCACGCAAAACCTCAAACACATCATGAGACCCTTAATGAAAAAATGAACTGATAAGCAAAACAAAATAAATTGAAACAAGGGAAAGAAAACAGGTTGCCTCAGGACTAAGGAAGGTCAGGAAGTACACTGAGTAACTCACTGTTGAGATAATTAATCAACACCCAACAAGACTTGTGAATTTCCTTGACAAGGTCCTGAATTTGAGTTCAAAGTAGCAGGTCCTGCCAGTGGCTCAGACTCAGACTCAAATGAGCCAGTTGTGCCCAGCGCACCAGGCAACAGTGGCAGTTACAGCAGAGAACCGGATGGTGGGAGTGTCACGGAATGTCAGGAGGCTCTGCCTTCCAGCTGCCCAGGCTGTGCTGATACACACGGCTTCAGTCTCCTCAGAAAGTCACCACTGATGAGGACTCCTGCACACCCACCAGTCCTAAAGCTCCTGCAATCTTGGGCTGATCCCAACCACCTCCTTCCCCAAACCCTAGGCCTGTTTCTCAGTGTGAACTCTCTCTTCTGCGCATGTAACACCATCCAAGCACATCATTTTCCCACACTTTACAGTTTCTTCTGCATGTTCTATAAGTTACTGCTCTGCATCTCTCTCTTTAAAACCATTTTAGTGGTTTTGCCCAAATCCACAGAGTAAGTTAAAAACAGGAAAAGAGATAAAACTATTAGAATGTTACTTTCTTTATATTTGCACATTATTATTATGATCATCAACATCATCACCATAGTCATCAACATTATTTTGCATGTTTTTCCTGTAACCAGTTTGCATGACACAGTCAGGCTGTCCTTGAAATTGCTATGTAATTCCAATAATTTCACTACAAATAAAAAAATCGTCTTAATGTGTTTGTCTAATCATCAGTGATACATGCAGCACAGTCGCATGCTGCAGGTTTTCCTAGAATAAGCAGTAGAATAAGTGATACAGTCACCCATGGGACAGTCATGCCTGTAGCACCTGTGGTTTAAGCCGCCCAGCAGGGAGACGCAGATTGCAGCCTCATCCAAGAGGGATTAAAGTTTCTACCATATTTTGTTTCACCTCTGAACATAAAACACCAAGTATTACGGTTTGACGAACATGGCCAGTGTGTAACTTGCCTTCAGACAGGGAGAGAACAGTGAAGGTGAAAAGCTCTTCTTATCAGACAGAGCCAAGAGCTTCAGGATAGCATGGCAGGGATGAAGGCCTAGTGACCTCGCCTCTTCATTTCCCCTGCTGAAGGGAATACAGTCAGGGGACTTCTTCACCCTCAGACCCACACAGGGGAATGGATTTCAGCCCACCTAGGGCCCACGAGATGCTGAGAGGTCACAGTGATTACATTCAGACAGGTGTTGCTGCTGATGCTGCTGCGAAACAAGATGGAGAATTAACACAAATGTAGATGCAGCCCACCCAGCAGCAGCAGCTTCCTTGTCCCACTCCTCATCCCTTGCTGTCTTCCCTGTGTCAGAGTTCTGGGGATGCTACAGTGACAGGTTCTGTGCCACTAGAAACACTGTCCCAAGCTTAGGCCCAGGCACTGAGGACAAGGACAGACCACACTCAGTGAAAGCAACAACAAGGCTGCAAAACTCCCATCACTGCAAGGACATTCCTGCCCACGTGTCCTGTCACAGACAGGCTCCTTCTCCAGGAGGAAACCATCGCCTCCTGAGGGAGCAGCCTCCCACCACGCCCACCTGGTGATGTCCACCTGCAAGCTGTGCTGAGACCAGGAGCCCACTCAGGGCCTCGTCTCGCGTGTCTCCTTGTGATGAAGCATAGTGCCTCTGTCCTGTTCATCAGGTTCTGTGCTGCCCCCCATTCCCAGTGCAGGGCCAATGCTGGGCTGTCTTGACACTGCTGCTGTTCTCCCTCATGGCTTTGTGGTGTAAGGAAATCATTCTGATGTTTAACTTCCCAACATTTAACACAGGGTGAGAATAACTGAGCAATTACTAAGTATGTGAGAGATGCTGTGTGCAAACATTCCCCTGCTGCAAGTGGAGGAGGGCAGCAGGACTCTGAGCATTCTGCAGCAAGAGTCCTGTATCCTGCTCCTGCCTAGGTTAGCACAGAACTGCTGGAGGTGCAGTTTTCACCGTGCCCCAAGTGATCCCTCTATGCTCACACTCACCTGCCAGGCATCTGCAGTAAGCACAGCTTGAAACTGTAGTCTCTGAAAACAGGACCAGGGCTCCATGGTTGTCTCTTCCCTCCCTTGGAGTTATGCTTCCAGGTGACAAGAGCCTGCTCTGCGTCTACACATCGGAGCTCCTTGGCCAGGTGCATGACTCCACTGTGGACTCTCTTTCCCTCTCACCACAGTGCTCAGTTGAGCCTGTGCTTGGAAGGCTCAAGGACATGAGGCATCCTCAGTTTCCCCTGAAGTTTCTCACCCAACACTTTCTCCACATTTTGGGTTTCCACCTAGTCTAGCATGACCATTTGCTTTCTGGGGAATTTCTGCCCTCCACTAATTTCAAATTTCTTCCATCTGTTTCTTCACTTCTGCTTTCTCACGATGTGTCCTCAGCTTGGCTTCTGAAACAGACACGGTTCTTTGTCTTAGTTTCAGACACTCAGTAACCATAGCCCCTGGAGACTAATTAGTCACTTTGGCCAGATGCTCCCTCCACCAGGGAGGCCGCCCTAACTTTTCACCTTGAGGGAGCCCCCAGCCCACTCCTGTCTTCCTCCAGCAAACTTTACCATGCTAGGCTTACACCCCTACCCAGGCACATCCCACTCATAACACAGTCGGAGACCACAATACTGATAGAGGATCACAGAGACCGCATTAGGGATAGAAACAAAAAGCAATTCCAGACATCTTTAGTCTGTGACTCATCAAATGCATGATTCAGGCAGCAGTGGTGCAGCACACCTATCATTTCAGCACTTGGCAGTCTGAGGGAGGAGGATTGCTCCATGTCTTAGGCCACCCTCGGTTACAAAGGGGATTCAAAACTCTTCCTCTAGGAGTCATCAAAGCATGATTTGTGTTACTCCTGAGAAATTACAAAGGATTGCTGAGGGCATCTGAAGGTGGCTTAAAGGAACAAAGGACTGGATCTTAGCTGTTGGGCAAAGGTTGAACACTAAAAGGTATCAGTTGTCCCCTAAATTAAGACTTCAAGGCCATTTTCAAAAAAATCACAGCACAATCTGGGAATGTGTCTAGGTGTGTTTGTGTGTGTAGAGAAGTGTGCGCACAAAGTACTAGCAAGATCAAGCTAAAATTTAAACAGAAACACAAATAGTGGAGAGTGCGCTTGAGCTGGAGCCGAAGAGGCGCAGGGAAGACTTAGCCATGAAGCTGTGGAGGCCTCTGGAGGACACATGGGAGGGGCCATGTGGGCGAGAAGGGGGCCGTGGAATCACAGGGAAGACAGAGACAGCAGTCACCAGCAAAGTGGTTTTGCAGTACATTCTCAAATCCAGACTCCACACCAAAAGCCAGGAAGAGCACAGGACACATCCTGAAACTGTGACCTGAAACTCTGAAATCACAGACTTTGGAACTTTCCATCAGGGACCTCCTCCACTCTCCAGGACAAACACCTTTGCTCTCAATATGTCCCAAGTTGTGCCCAACCAAGCTGTAGACTTCTCTATGTCACTAAACTTCTATGGCACAATTGGGCCCAGTCACCAAGAAGCCATGACTTCACAGGCAAACCAGGCTTAGGATGTAGCTCAGCAGCACAGGGACAGCCTGGCATGTGCAAGGCCCTGATTTTCACTCTGAATATACAACAGAACAAAACAGAACTAAGCAGAAACTAAAGCATATCCAAATGAGCAAGTTCCAAATGTCCACAAGAACTTACTGGTGATCTGTAGATTTGTAGACACCCTAGGTAGGCACTTTGCTCCAGGGCTGCTAGGGAAGCAAATGGTGGGTCTGCACTTGGTGGCTCTTATTTCTGGCCACAACGTTGGGCAGTGTGACATGGGCACCTCTGCCTCCTCTGACAAAGTATTAGAGAAGAAGGTCAGCAGCAAGGGACAGTACAAAATTCATTCAGGGAACACTGGATTACTAACAAACCCTGCAGCCAGAACCAGTCTTCTGACATGACAACACCCCAAGCATAGCATCTGTTGCCAGTGTTCTAACACGTGATCTGGTAGGACTGCTTGGATCAGCTCAGAGAAGCTCAGAGCTGCAGCAAGTGAGGCTGGGCACATGCCGAGCAGGGGAGGCAGAGCAGGCAGGAAGAGGGCTTTGGGGTCCACGCTTCCCATATCCCACAACCAACTTGCCTCCTCCCAATGTGGATGCAGCCCTTCATGCTCAGCCCCTCACCCCATCCTTCCATGAGCCACTGGGCTGCTTCTTTTCCATGGGGGCAGCCTCTTCTGACCCAGGTGATTTGGGCCATTCTAGTCTCTTAGCCTGGGTCATCACAGGGTCAGAGGTCACAAAAACCATCAGACTGGGCAAGGACAGTGCTTCACTTTCAGCCTCAGCAGGGGCCGGGGATTTAGCTCAGCTGCATAAACTCTGCTTGGCAAGCACAAGGTTATGAGTTCAATCCCTGGTGCAAAAAACAAACAAACAAACAACAAAAAAAAAACCAGCATCCAGCCTCATTGCTACAGATACAAACTGTGTTGTGGTACCATTCAGGGCAAACACCCTGCAGAAAACTCCAATACTGAAATTATGGATGGGCACACAGAAAAAGGTAGATACTCGAATACACAAATGAACGAATAAATATGGAAAAATAGGGCCTGGACTTGTGCCAACTGTCTGTTCCCAGGACTGCAGAGGCTGAGGCAGAGGAATCCCAGGAAGGTTGAGGCCAGCCTGGGCTACAAACGGAGTTCAAGATAGCCTGAACTCTATGGTATAATTCTATCACAAAAAGTTAAGTAAACAAACAAATAAATAAAATAGAAGAAACACCAATGCAACCAGGGGGCTAGAGCCCTAAGTATCATTCAGTGACTAATCATTTGCCCTGCTGCAGAGTTTCCTTTCACTACCTTCCTGGGCCCTGTTATCACCTTTTAGTAGTTGCCTAGTAAAGGCAACTTTCATAGTATCAGACAGATCCACAGAACAGAAAGTCAGCTAATGAATATCAAGTGTGAACTATGCCTTTAAACATATGGACATCATGAGTATCCACACCCTTTTCCACAGGACACCAAGCACACCAGCACAAGGAACCAGCTCCAAAACACACATCATAGTCCATAGAACTTGCTTAAGTAAATACAAAAACATGAAATTATTTCACTTATAATATCACATCATAGTGCAATGAAACTAGAAAACAAAGGCAAAAACAGAAGAGAAATTCTGCAAAACTGTGGCAATAAAATACTGCAGCCTTTAATAATAAAGGGGTCAAACAAGAGATTAAGAAAGAAATTAAAGTTTCTAGATTCAAATGATGATGTATTTACAACATGTAACAACCTAGGATGAAAGCAGTCCTAAAGGAGAAGTCTATGCTGTGAATGTGCACAGTAGAAAAACAGAGCAAGTACTAATAAATAACCAAATCATACACCTGAAGGGTGGAGGCAAAAGAAGAGTAACCCAAATCCAAAGCAAATACCAGGAAAAATTAAATAGATGAGAGTAGAAATTAAATAAATGGAGAACAAAACATAAACAAAATCAGTGAATGAAACATCTAGCTCTTCAAAGAATATGAAAAGTACACCAAGCCTTAGAGAAAATTTACCAAACCAAAGAAGGGAAAGACCCTTGTCAACCAAATTAGAAATGAAAAAATGTGAAACCAAAAGAGAATTTGCCAAACTTCACGAGATTAAGTAATTTTAAAATAAGTAATTCAATATATTTGAGAATATTAAATAAATGGACACACTCCTTGACATATATGAATCAGCCAAACTGAATCATTACCTCACGTGGCACATGCCTATAATTCCAGTACTTGAGAGGCTGAGGCAGGACCTCTGTGAGTTAAAGACCAGCTTGGGCTACAAAATGACTTGACATCTACCTCAACTATATAGTGAAACGCTGTCTCAAAAATGAAAAGGAGTGAAAAATCTGAATTAAGAAGGTGAAAGTTCAGAACAGTCCTATAAGAGGCCACAAAATCAAGGAATTAATGAAACACCATCGAAGAGAAGTCCAGGGTTTAAGAAATTTACCACTCAATTGGACAAGAACTGGGAAAGATCTAGTGGAAAAAGACCTCAAAAACCTTCATGAAATTAAAAGGGATGGACCACTTTCAACCTCATAGCTAGAAGCCAGCATTACCTTAATTCCCAAACCAAGGTCAAACTGAAAAAGACTACTACAGGCCAATCTCTTCAATGCATTTCTTTGGCCTGATCCTCCACCGATGGCAGCATGTATCACTGGTGATAAATCCTACAGTCAGGCACTGTTCCAAAGCTACTTCACACAACATGGCAGTGAGACATAGGAAATGCGGGCCGATTGTGAATGTGTTAAAGAACATAGATGCAAAAATCTTCAACAAGATAATAGCAACCAGAGGATAACAACACAGTAAAACAGATCATACATCATGACCAAGTAGGCTTCATCTCAGCACTGTAAGGTGGGTTCAACATACACAAATCCCTTCCTCACATAAAGCAGAAACAAGTACAAAAATCACATGATTTTCTAAATAAACAACTTAGAAGAAAAGCAAAATCTGACATGTACTCATGATGGAACCTATTTGAAGAAAATAGGAATAGAAGGATTTTACCTCATTCTGATAGAAGCCAGTGATGACAAACCTCTTGCCAATATTCATATTAAGTGAGGGGAAAGCGGAAAGCCGGTCATAATATCAGCCAAAAGGATGTTCATGATCACTCCACTCCTATTCGGAATGTTACTCAAAACCTGAGCCTGTGGATCAAGCAAGAAAAAGAAATAAAAGAGACAACAACAGGCAGAGGAGAAGTCAGATTATTATTATTCACACAGAACATGATCCTTTACCCAGGAATCAAAGAAATTTCCCCAGTAGATTCCTACAAGTAATCATCAAATTCAGGAATGTAGGAGAATAACAAATTAATCCACAAAAAACAAGAAGATTCCTGAATACCAATAGTGAACCTACTCCAAAGAAGTTAGGAAAACAATACCATTTGAAATAGCTTGAACAAAAACCAAGTATTTAGGAATTAATCTAACCAAGGAAGTGAACATCCTAAAACATAAAAACTACAACTTCTAAAAAATGAGATTAAAGAGCACATTAGAACACACAAACATATCCATCATTTCTGAATAGGCAGATCCAATATTGTCAAAACAGCTGTTTTTACCAAAATGACACCAGGAATAAACACAATCCCAAGGAAAATACCACAGCATTCCTCAAAAAACCACAAAATAAACATCCTAAAAGTTACATAGAAACAGAAGACACCTAGAATAGGAAAAGTAATCATGGACAGTAAGACCAAAACAGTAGGCATCACAATCTTAGATTCTGAGTTATATGACACAGTTACAGTGAAAAAAAAAACAAAACAGCATGGTACTGGCAAAAAACAGGCAAGTAGATCAACCAGATGGCACAGAGGACACAGAAAAAAACCCAGACACATGCAACCACTTAATCTTTGACACACATGATGAAGATAACTTTTTAAATTAATGATGTTGGGAACACTTATTGATGCAGATTGAAGCCAAACCCTTATTTGTCATAATGTACTATAATTAAAATAAAAAGGGATCAAAGATCTAACTAACAAAACACAAATACCTAATTACTGCAACAAAAATGGCAAAACTCTCGAAGCCATTGGCATAGACAAGTATTTTGTGATCAGAGCAGCACAAGAAATGTCATGATGACTCAAAATTGGAGTATATCTAATTTAAAGGCTCCTGTACGTCAAAGGAAATCATTACAAGATCAAAGAAAACCTATCAAAGCACATTGGTTTCAATGTAAAAAAGATATATGATATTACTATTTTCTTAAGTATATCAATAACAGAGGACTACAACTGACAGAATCATTGACATATACTGCTCTAAATATATGGAAGTAGAAGGAAACAGCAAACATTCACACTAGAAAAGGCAACTATTTACTGAAAAGCCACTCACAGAATGAAAGTTTATCTGAAAAGGGCAGGATCAGGATCCACAGGCTGTGTGAGCTTCCTCTAAAAGCAGGGAGCACATTAACACAATTGCGTCCTGTAAAGTTGCTCCTCGTGAAGGGTGCCTCTCCTGCACAGGAGACAGCCCCACAGGAACGACGTGCAGCCTCAGGACAAACCTGGGTGCCCTGTCCAGAGACTAAGTCCCTGCCCAGCAACTGGCCATAGGCAGCTTCCCCCATGATGCTGCACTTTCCTCCTCTGCCCCTGCCAACAAACTAACACATTTTGTAGCCTCAGCTCTGGTACCAGCGACCATTTAAAAAGTAGGCTGGAAATACAACAAAACTACCAGCTACCCTGCACACACACAAACCACATAGATACATAAAATGATCTGGACCTTTAGAACTGGTTGACAATCCCCCTCTCCTGGTCGAAAGCAGGCCAAACACAGCGATATCATGAATGCCTGGAACAAGTGCCCACAGGGACAGCAAGGCCATCCTGGGGAGCATCTACTCCCCGTCTATCTCAGGAGGTCCTATGCTTTCCCAGGAGAGAGTTGGGACCCCGACCTGACTCCCGCAGTCCTGAGGATGAGGCTGGGTCAGCAAGGAGCCCTCACACTGCAGACACAAAGGCTGGAGCCCAGTCATTCCAAGGTCCTCCACCAAGATTAATTCCCCTATATCAATATTACATTAAAGTAAATACAACCAAGTATAAGTAGTTTTTGATTAATTTCTTTCATAAAAATAATACTTATTCTTCACAATAGCAAAGAATTTTTAAAGACAAATTCAAGTCCTTTTTTTCTTAGTATTTTAATTGTTTTACTTTATAAAAACATGGCTGTGCCTGAAAAGTTCAGGTAAGTTAATTTCTGCCTCCAAAGAAAACTGCTTTGATTTGCTTTGGTAAACCGTCAATGGTGTTCTTCAGCCTAGCACTTATGGGAATTGATTTCTGATATCTGGTAGAAAATGTATGAGCACCATCAAGTAGCAACACACGACCACCAGGCAATGGTCAATGTAATGTTAATTAAGCTAAAGGCAAAATATTCCCATAGTTAGTCTAATACAATATAAATATCTAATTCAGAGTGAGAAAATATTTTCAAATAATAACTCTATATCAAATAGTTCTGGGAACCAAATTTTTAAAACGTTGAAAATCTCATAATGGTTAGGTGAGAGAGTAAAAGTTCATATATTTAATTTACATAACATTTCACCTATATGCACCAATGTGACATAAATTTCTTCAGAAATGCATAGTTTCTTAAGATAAAAATAGTTGTACTCAACTGATTAGCAAAAGTGTCAATACCCACCATCTTATTACAGATGGAAAAATCATGATTTCTTGAATTAAATTTTTCACTGACTTGCTTTTTTTATTTAAAGAGGAAAAAAACAGAAAAATGATAGAAATATTACAGAATTTCAAAAAAAAAGATAAACAGTAAGAAATCACTAGTTGATAAATTACATATTGTTCTTTTAGAAATAGTTATTCAAGTTACAAAATTAAAGCACACAAAGTGGACACTCAAGCAGTGAGAATGCAAACAGATCTGTTCAACAATCCAACAAAGAACCTAGAAATATGCTTATCAATCCCACACACCTAAACATACATGCAGCTTTATCTTTTATAGTGCTTCCTATTTCCTCTTTTTTATAATAGCAATTATACATTTTTAAAATTTTATTTAAAGAAAAAAAAGCAAAACACAAAAAAGGGTAGCAATAATACAGAATTCTAAAAGAAACAAAGAAAAAAAGGAAAATGAGAAAAAAACCCACTAAGAAATCACTAGTTTATAAATTACATATTGTCATCTTGGATGTAGTTGTTCAAGTTACAAAGTTAAAGGGTACATAGTAGACATTCAAACTGACTCACATGTTTGATTCATGTGGCACAAGTTATTCACAGCACGAATAGAGACAGGTATATAAATACTAGTAAGTGCACAAAAATGACCATGCAAATAAATTTGCATAAACTGTTTTAATACCATATAAAATGCATAAATTATTACAGTTAGAGTATACTTCTTATTACAAAATTTCATTAACAAAAAATCTTATTTCAATTTCTTTTATTGATACAGTAATGTTGATCCTAAATAATACCTCTTCTACTAATATGTTTAAATATATCTGTCATTAAAAGTTGAATAACCAATTAATTTGATCAACTCAGCAAATCCTTAAAATCTCATTATAACTTTCTTTACTTGAAACAAATAGAACCCACTATCCTACAAGGAAATGAAATATAAACAGACTGGATCCAAATGTTCTGTCATCAATATGCAAGATGGTTGATCTGTAGGAAAGGTATATGATTTATGGGCCTTGACTGAGAAAACTTCAAAAATGGCTACAATTATATCAAGAAAACCAGGCAAAATATCAGTATGAACAGTACACTGAATTATTTTTTCCCAGCATTTTATAGGTAGCACAGCAATCAAATGAACCAACAGAATTGTCATTAATGACTTTGCACTCATGCCCTACTAATGAAAATTGATAAAATGATGGATAGTATGCAAAGGGGGCATAATATAGGTTTAAAATCCAAATTGAACAAATTAGCAGAGAAAGTTAATAATCTGGAAACAGCAATTGATGGCCCAAAGGAACAAACTGCTAGCATTGACTGAGTCATTACTGAGACTCAAAGGAAATGATACATGTTGAAAATTTCACACCAGTGGGAAAGGAAAAAAAGGTAGTTTTGTGACTTTAACTAGAAACCAGTGAAAACTATGCATGCTCCATAAACATCAAATTTAACTCAAGAGGCAGAGAAATTCACCAGGTGGCCTTCTAGAAAAATGATAATTCCAAAGACTTTAAATTGAACACAGGATGCAGCTAATTCCTCGGGAAAGAAAGCAGTAGGACACCTGAGCTGTTTTCTCTTTTGTCTGGCTTTCAAGCAATCATTTTTTCTCTGGTATGATTTTTCACAGTGTACTAAACCTACAAAGTAATCAGTGAGTATAACAGCAAAAGGCCAAATTAAAAATGGGCTCAGCTTTCAAAAAGTCTTCTTTGAACCTGCAGCTAATAGATTTAGTATTTCCTACCGTTTTAATTCATTCTTAATTCTAGAGTTACATAAATGACTTTAGTTATATACCACTTGGAGCTCCCAGATTTCATAGGATTCATGCAAAGAAGTCTGAATTAATTAAGACATGTTTAGAAGTTAACATAAAGTGAATGCTCTCTAGTGTTCTTTTATTTGATCTATACATGAAAGTAAAAGAAACCAAAAAAGTGAAAGAAATCTGCTACTTATTGCATCGTCCTTCTTCACAGTAGTCTTTGCTTATCTATTTCTTCTATTTGGTTACATGGTTCAATACTTTCTGTTCTTTAGAAATAAGAAAAACCTTTGTGCAATATGATATACAGTAGGAGATCCATTTTTGAGCAGAAATAAAACAAAAATATACCACATGCCAAAGTCCATCGAGAACAGCAGAATTTCTGGTATACTAATAAATTATTGAGGATGTGCCAAAAAAGTTTTTAAAAAGTTACCAATATACAGTATAAAGTAGACAAATGTAAAGTTTTATTTTCAGCTCACAATTTATTCCACATCTGAAACATCCTATTGATCAGTTTCATCAGAGGAGCAACATGATTGATTCTTCCATTAGTCTGTGAGATCATGGTTTCCCAAAGGTGCACAGGCACACCGACTGTACTAATGCCATTAGAAGACAACTTACATCATAGTAAAATGGTAGAGCATGTAAATATTCACTAACAAATACTGAGGTTATTTTCATGCATGTTGGACTTTATCCACCAATATTTCAGTTAATTTAAAGAATGGTTTCTGAGCACTTGATATCACTGACTCTGGATAATGAATTTTGTTTAGAAGTCTTTTGTAGTTGTCATGAAAAATCAAAGTAATATGAGATTACTTCATCTGTTATTAGGGGCTGGGGATTTAGCTCAGCGGCATAAGCGCTTGCCTTGCAAGCAGGCAGTCCTGAGTTCAATCCCCAGTACCGATTTAAAAAAAAAAGAATTATGTAAGTTTGTTATTAAATAAATCCACAACTTTTACATGGAAAGAGATGTCTATGTGTGTAGACAGGGACACACACATATATCAGAAAAGAAATACCTACTATTGAAGTACTACTTATGCCTGAAAATTCTTACATTTCCCTTTTAATGGAAGTTTAAAATATTTGTCCAAAACTGAGTAACTAAAAACATATTGCAAAAGATCCAACGCATTCATAAATTCCATTCATGCAGCAGTATTTGCATGAAGCATCATTTTATTGAAAAAATAACTGAGCTGTGAATGCAATGAATGTCATTTTCTTTCCTATGAACTTGTTATGTATAAGATGGCACATTTAAGCTCTTGAAGATACAAGCACTTAGTGCTTACCTACAGCGACATCTTCAAGAAATTTACCTGTTTTATCTTCCATCTGACTAGGTCTTTCAGTTTTAACATTTAGATCTTTGGTCAGTTTTCATTTTATGTTGGTATATGATGACATACGTAGGTATCAACACAGTCTCTATATGTGGATAGCCAATAGTGGCCTGTATGGCCATCAATCAATTAACAGATAAAAGAAATGTATCTATTTTCAATAGTGCAGGGTAGAAGGATAAACTTGAGTTGTTTGTAGGAAAATGGATGCATTTTGAGACCATAATATTAACTTAATCAGATACATGAGCTTAAACATCCCATTATTTAGCTTACAAGAGACAATATATATAGAAAACAAGGAGGTAGATCTTTTGCAATAAAAAGCAAGCCAAGAACAGAGGGCAGGAAAAGGGGAAGGGAGAGTAGGGTATGAAAAAAGAATTATGGTATGTAATGTACAAGTACCAAATCTCTACTAGGAATATAATCATTATCTACTGCAGAAAGGTACTAATACAAATTCAAAATTGAATAGAAAATAAAAATTTAAAGTACATGTGTACAGTATTCACCAGTACGGTGGTAAAAACTGTGTTACATATTTACAGAAGTGTTCCCAAATAACATTAGATATTGATCTGATACATTAAACTTAAAAACAAACTTGAAAATGTAATACAAACATGAAGAATATTAAAAATGGCTTCCTGTCAATTTGAGAGCTTGTAGAATGAGTGAGGATTGATAACTGAAGGATGAAATTGGAAACTGTAGCTGCTGTGCTTTTAGGTAACAATCTGAATTGAGATTGAGATTGTGAAAAAGAGAGTGAAAATGATATGTAACTGCTGTGAGCAGAACCCCAATTGAGCAAGAAATAATATCAAAACAGATGGGATCATATCAAATTAGTATCCTTCTGCACAGGAAAACAACAACAGAAATAAAAATGACCACAGTAAAAAGACAACCTTCAGAATGGGAAACACAATTTTGCCAGCTATTCTTTGGACAGGAGAATAATATGTAGAATACATACAGCTCAATAAAATTTAACTCATCTATAAAAAAAAAGTCAAAACAATGGACAAGGGAAACGATGGATGCTCCACAGAAGTATGAACGCCCAAAAAATAAAGGGAAAAATATTCAACATATCTGGCCATTAGAGAAGTGCAAAGTAAACAATACCACAACTCCATACCACTCCAGAAAGAGCGACCATTATTAGGAAATTAAATAATAATACAAAAGGGCAAGACTGCAGGGAAAAACAAACCCTTTTACATTGTTGGTAGGAACGCAATCCAGTAGAGAGAAGACAAGATATTTTTGTTGTTATAGTGGTCAGTGCACTGGGGCAGAAAAGTTCAGGAGAATTCAAACAGTGTACTTTAAAAGAAGATACATAGCATAGTATGTATACTATGTAATAAAGTCTGCAATATTAAACTTAAAATATGTTAGTAAATCTTAATCTACAATGTACAGAAAGCAGTTATAGAATATACTTTTTTATTTTAAAGAGAGTAGAACAAAACAGAACAAAGCAGTTCAGAAGAAAACAATGTAAGTAACACAGATTTCAAAGCAAGGTAACAGAAGATCTTCACTGGCTATCATATTGTCTCTTGTTTTCTTCTAAGTAGTTGTCCGTATCTTCACACAATGAATTCATACAAAACAAAATAGTATTAAACTGACCAAAACAGAATGATGAAGGCATTATAGGCCTTCAAAACCAGACAATAGGGAAAGCAACAATGGCTGCCATAATGTCTCTCATTCTCTTCAAAATAGCTGTCCATACCCTCATGTACATTGAAATTAAACAATGCAAAACAGACTAAAATCACTCTGAACAAAGAATAATAGCATTGCTGGATTTCACAGCATAATGCTATGGGAATCAGCACTGGATACCAGAGTGTCTCTTTTTCTTCAGAGTAGCTGTTCATTTCATCACACATTATATAATCGATTCTCATAAACTGTTTAGGAGAAGCTCTACCCTTGTATGAGTCTCTACATGTATACCTATCTTTTCTGTATTAGAGGGAAAAATGAAACAAAACAAAACAAATTTCTAGAAAAGCACGAAACAAAAAAGACAAATAAATAACAATAGAAAAGAGCCCAAAACATTGACAAAATAAGCCTTTCAAACAAGGTGGTAGAAGCATAACTAGGATTATTATTTTACATAATGATCTTCAAGAGTTCCTCAGATCATCATACAATAATATGCACAATTGTTCCAATCCTATAAATGTTAACTTTTTGTTCTAAGAACCTATAGAATTTGTAGCACAATCATCTTAACTATCCTGTATGTTTATATAATTTTAGATATTTTTTCTTTTTCCTTCCTTTTATTTTTCCTCCTTTTCCCTGAGATATTATTTTTCCCCTTTAAGCAGATTCTTATCCTTTCAAAGTATTTATTGAGTATTTTGTATCTTATATATTCTTACCATTTCTTACACCACAAAATGTCCAAGACATAAATCAATCAGGTCACTTTATTATTTCTTTTAGAAAAAAAAAATCACAAAAATCAGGAATAAAAGAAATCAAAATGGTGGACATTAAAAGATAAAAAAGAAAAATATGAGACCATACAAATGCTAGGTTGAGCACAGTAGCACATGCCTGTAATCCCAGCACTTGGCAGGCAGAGGCAGGAGAATTACTGCAAATTTGAGATCACCCTGGACTACAAAGTGAAGGCAAGGCTAGCTTGAAATACATGCTGAAACTGTGTCTCAAAAAGACAAAAAATAAGTAAATAAATAAATAAAATTAACAACATATAAATGCTATATGTCCTCGCATATTATACCAGGATTATACTTATCTGGTATATTAGACTTTTAAGAACTTAGATCATATGTATACAACAATACGTTGAAATATATTATTTATTTATATGTAATTAGGGATAAACTACAGCTTGTATATAAGTGACAAAAGGAAATGCAAAAATAAAAAGCACAAAGAAGTATGGCATGTATAGTTCAAGTATGACAAGTATGACATGTTCATCTCCAATTAGGTAATTGTAACAAAAATGTATTAGAGAATTAACCTCAGAGTAGAGACTGGATACACGCACCCTAAAGAAATCACCTTTCTGAACCCAGGAAGCACATTCCCCACCGAGGGCTTGGTCATCCAGGCTCAGCCAAAAAGAAGCAAGCTTTGAACAGCTCCCGATCCTTTTATAGATTCAACCAACAAAAATTTAAGTTAAACATGTAAACATACTTCTTGGGCAGGAAAATCACTGACTGGAAACCACAACAGCGAGAAGTGTATTATGACTTTGTTTACAAACTTTTTTTTGAAGAGTACAACATATTTATTGAGAGAAAGCTTCTGCCTGAAGGGAGACAGAAGGGGGTCCCAAGTGGGTTGCCCCCCAACTCGATCCTTTCCAGGGATTTTTATAGAGCAAGACCATGAGTTCAAGGTGGGGAAGGACTGGGAGCTCACAAGGCAGATGGGCGTAAGGTGGGACATAACTATAGTTAGCCAATAAGATCAATAGTTCAGGTAAAATTGATTACATTAGGAACAAATGGGAAAACAAGTCACAAAGAATTTATAAAGACAAACTGAAAGTCAGCCTATCAGCTTTGTGTAAATAACAGCTCATTTATATTATCTACTTGGATTGTAGCACCTGACTTATTTTAAATACTCAGTACAGTAGAGTCAAGCCATTTAAAAGTCCACTTTGTGGCCTCTATTAAAAGAAATGACTGGGCATTCTTGGAGTTGTGACCTTTACCCTAGAGGAATGGGGTAGTGGCTCCAGGGTAAGAGGGAACTAATTAGAATACCAGTCCCCAGGATGTAGATGCATTTGTTTGATCCTTTGTTTTGAGATCCAGCCCACAGCAAGAGGTGTGTGTGTCTCCTCCAAGGTCATCAGATATCTGGTCCTCTGTGCCAGCTTCCTCGAGGACCTAGCCCTATCTAACAGCCTATAATATTTCTAACTGACTCAGCTGCCTGTAACATTCCCCCCTCTACAAACATTTTTATATGCTAGGAATAAGTAGGTAAGGAGATCTCAGTGATTGGTTATCTCTATTTAGCAACACTTCCTTAAATTTGGCTTTAACGAATACCTCAACAGTAAACTTCTAATCTATTCCATTCATAATTTATTTCTTTCATCATAATTCCACCACTGCTTCATAAATTTTAATACTTTTAGCTGCATTTTAAAGTAAATGCCACTTGAAAATGCTATTTAAAATATTGCTTAAAACATTTAGAATTATTTGACCATCAAGCTCAACAAGGAGTGAAAACATTGAACTAACTAATCCCTGCATTGTACTCTTCACCAAAATAAGCAGGTTATACTTGAAATCAGGAAGACAAAATACTGACCAAATGACTATGATAATGATTATGATAATACATGAAAGAGTAGTCTGTTCTAGTCTGTAAGTTATGATTTCTTTTAATAGAGGCCACAAAGCGGAGTTTTAAATAGCTTGACTCTACTGTACTGAGTATTTAAAACAAGTCAGGTGCTACAATCCAAGTAGATAATATAAATGAGCTGTAATTTACACAAAGCTGATAGGCTGACTTTCAGGTTGTCTTTATAATCATTACTTTAGCAAAGCTACTTGTTTTCCATTGATTGATTGATTTTTGAGACAAGTCTCACCATGCACTTCTAGTTGACTGTACACTTTCTATGTAACCCAGGCAAGCCTCAAACTCCAAGTGATTCTCCTAACTCAGCCTCCTGAGTGCTGCAATTACAGCCATTAAGCCACAATTGGCCACAAAGCTGCTTGTAGAACCTGTGTTTTGCTTTATTGCAACTGATTATTCTATTTTCATAAAAGTTAATGCATATTTTATATTTGAAGAGAAATAAATGAGAATAAACTCCCACAAGGAAGTTTTCTAAATCTTACTATACTAACAATTATGTGGTTTTTCCAAGAGTCACCATATTTGTGTTGGAAAGGTATAGTTTCTTACTTACAATAACTTTTATTTTCAGTGGACTCTGACATTGCAGATTGGCTGTCATTTAGCGAAAAGAGGGATTATTTTAGCAAGTAGCATGCTTTTATCTTACACAGTGTAATTTCAAAAATTGAGAAAATTACATCCACAGAACAAGTTTATAAAGCACTTAGACATAAACAACTCAATAAAAATACATTATTAATATTGTCTCACCTTACTTGTCTATCTCACTATGTAACTTCATTTCTGTAAACTAAAAGGGATATTTCTTATGCATATTAATAAAGGAATATCACCAGTGGGAAGGATAAATAATTGATGAGCTATTTCCCTATGAAAGAGTGGATGAGAAAATGCCATATGGTTTGTTGATAGGATCTGTTTTAGAAGGCTTCAAAATCTTTTTGAAGATTTATTATTCTTATAATAAATGTACCTAACAGTAGTTGTTTAAACTAGAAAATAGAAAGTTTCCATTTTTCAAAGTTTATAATTTATAAACTATTTGATAAACATAAAAAGAATTTTCATTTTCGTTATCTTTGTATTTTTAACATAAACATTATGATAAATATGGGACATTTTTTTTCAGTTTTTAAGTCAACTGCATTGAAAGCTGTAGGTATTTTTGTTCAATTTTAACACTTAAAAAATAATGTTTTTCAAAAATATGTCAGTACTTGTGTACATAAGAATTATATTTTGAAACAATAAGAATTTGTGATCTTGTTTTGAAAATGTCTGGTAGTCTAAATTTCTTGTCTGAAATTAAATTGGAAAATCATTAAAAACTGCTTGCCTCAGAACAAGAACCATTATCAGCGTTTCCTGAGACCCATGACGTGCCATGTTGGACTTCGGGGCGCTGGGAAAACGGGCAGCCAGTTCACCTCTCTGGTGGGCGTCTGTGAGCCTACCCAGGTGCAGGCTAAAAATCAAACATCCATCCATTACCCCCACCCCCACCCCACCCCCCACTATCACTCCCCCAACACCCCACCCACCCCCGCTAGCAAGTGAGAGCCGGATATCTGAGCATGTCTTGCAAGTTTGACTATAGGCAACATAGCAAATAAGGGGGATTTTCTTCTGCCATCTCTTTGAGGGCAAATATTTTTATCTCTGTTTTGCTCTGTTCTGATCAATGGTATTGCTCTATTCAACATCCTGTTTTTATAATTTTGGTATTCCCTTTGATATTTCTCTACCTGATTGAAGAAACAACTATTGTGAATAAAACCAGACATACTGTTGTACTTATTGCTGTTATCCCGGTAACCTGCTGTGAGATTCTGTACCAATTTCACTGCACTGCCTCAGCTGGCTATGTCCTGTCTTGTTCTGCTATATTTTACTACCTTCAAAATAAATAAATAATAAGCAAGAAAAAAATTTTAAAAAGTAAATAACAACAACAAAACAGATCAGTAAGGTACTGAGCAACCTGAAACATGATATAACTAAACAGATAATGGACTTAAAAAGCAAAAGGAGGAAAAGCAAGTGCTCTAAAGGATATAATTGCATGTATATTTAAGGGTGTAGTATTGATAATTATGTTGCTAAGTTTTTGTTGGATCAGAGAACAGAACTGTCTGCAGCCTCACTGTTTGAATGTCCACTTTATATGCTTTAATTTTTGTAACTTGAACAACTACATCCAAGAACACAATATGTAGTGTGTCAACTAGTGATTTGTTACTGTTCATTTTTTTTAAGTTCTGTATTGGTTTTTTTTCTGTTTTGCTTTATTTTTCCCCTCTCTTTTAAATAAAACTTTAAACAATTTTAAATAAAAATTTAAAAACCTGCTTTTACTAATTGTGTAAATCTATCTCAATAGTTAGGGACAATATTATTACTGTCTTTAATAATGAACATAATGAATGGCAAACTTCTAAAAACTATTATAGGACAGTGTATGGGAGAGAAAGAGAAAGAATAAGGAAGAGAGAGAAAGACACATGGAAAGAGAGAGGTAGAGAAGCAGAGATTCTGATCAATGTTAACATTCATAAAATTGTTCCACCATATGGTGGATCTACCTAATTATTTGAAGGCATAGACCTTATTTCAAAGCCCACACCCGAGTATAACATTTTGACAATTTTGAAAGCATGATTAACATTTCAAATATAAATAGGTTAAGATGTTGAGAAAAACTATAAAATTATGGGGTCATTATATTCAGGGTAAAACGCTAAATTTTAAAGCATCAACCACAAAGAGAGCCCAATTATACAGGAGAAAAACTTGGAATTTTAGAATAAATGCAATTTTCAATAAGGAATGAATCTTGAATCTGATGAAGTATGAGAATAATTTAAAATGTAAGATTCTTGTACCTGGATTGAAGTGGATACAAGTAATATAATTCGTTTTGAGAGGGTTTAGACGCCCGCCGCGTGTAGGAAGAAGTCAACAGACGCCATCTCATGCAATAGGCAAGGGGTTTTATTGTCCAAGCATGCCTGGGGCTCAGTGAACACGCAGGAACAGAGAGCCACGAGGTGTGCCGGAGCATGGCTTTTAAAACTACAGGACAAAGAAGGCAGGGCTTTGGCAAGCGCGGTTACAGAAGCAGAAGGCATTGGTTAGTTTAAATGGCTTTCTACATTCATTGGAGGGGGCGTCTATAGGGTGGTCTAGAGCTGGGTGGCAGAGGGCGCTTCCTAATATGGGCAGCAGATGCCCAGGGAAGATACATTCCATAAATTCCTTAAACATGGAATGGGGCTGTTTCTACCTCGCAACCCAGGTTTTCTAGTCAGTTTTATCCTAGTCTGAATTTAACCTAGGCAGCTTTAAACTATAATGGCTCAATTCCCAGAATATTGGGAGGAGATGAGCGGCATGGAGCAGCGCAGACCATGCACTGTTAATAAGAGAAAATTTCTCTTACAGTCTAATCAAAGTGAAATAGATTTATGAGAAATAATGTGTCATTCTCTGAACATGTGCCAATGACCATATTAAGAAACAGTGGTCAAAAAGAATAGGTTTCTCTTTAGAAACCAGGGTTAGTCTTATACTTGTGAAAAAATGGAAACTAAGTTACAAATACACAGAGAAAAAATCATAATTAAAAAGGTTTTGAGAAAATCCTCACAAAGATAATGGGGACTCCTCAAGCCAAAACTGTTGATATGATCCTTACTATCTCACACTTTGCTAGGAGTAACTCAGGGAAAATGTCGCTCTAGGTCATAATACATGTAGTACATCCAAATATTTATTAATTTTAATGATTAATTTTCAGACATTTATGATTCTACATTTTACTGTAAGATTATATTATTTTCCAGTGTAGTACTAGAGGGCCAGCAAACTGTTGACTTAAATTGATGTATTTTTTTTTCTGGTAAATTTACTAAGTTCTGTATTGTTCACAGTATTTAGTAATACTCTGAATTTTCATGTACATAGAAACATTATCAGTAAACAATTATAGTTTATTTTCCTTTTCTTTCAAAACCCCTTGAATCTTTTCTCCTCTCATTGAAACCTAGTTCGTAGAGGTAGTTTGAAGAGAAGCAATTTTTGTGGTACAATGATTTTAAAAATCTATTCTGAAAACTATGCCAGAGATTAAGGCTTTGCAAAACAAATTACATAAATGTAGTAATTTTTTTTTTCCTTTGGGGGGCTTTTTTTCTTCCATATATTTTCAAAATCCTCTTCTACAGAATGACTTCTCATACATCCAATCAATAATTTACAATTTAACACTTCGTTAAACTATACCACAAAGGTCTTGGATTAAAATGACATAATACTGATACTTAGTTTCATTTCTCATTTGTAAAGATCTTGGAAGACGTTATTTCTTTCTTTGTAACAAAGAATAACTGAGCAAATAGAAAAGCAATTATTTTCTTGCACTAATCACAAAACTAAATTTGCAGGGAAAAAATTCACCACAAAATTAGGAGAGAGAAGTGTATCAAAAGAGGTACAGCAACCAGAGCTTTTTCTGAAGCACAGGCCTTGGAATCACTAACTGGCAGTAATATTTAAAGTGTATTTTGGAGAAATTATTATAGGCTGAGTGTGGACTAGCAAAAGATCAGGAAACCCTTGGTTGTCTAAATTGTTTGAGGATCTATACACATTAATAGAGGTTCCCAGCACTGAGAGTCAATAAAGATCCTTGGTAAAAAAATTAGCCACTGTGAAACATGCACAGAATCTTCACCATTAAAATTTAAAGCCTATCTATGGAAAAAGTCATTTTCCTGACTGTCTCTTGGCAAAAGAAAAAAGTGATAAAGGAGAAGTTATTAATATCATAATGAATAAGAACCAATCCTGTTAAGCCCATAAACATTAAAAAAGAATAGAATTCTACAAGATATTCTAAACCCTATCAGTTCACAATGAAGATGAGATTGATAGTTCCTTGAAAAACGTAATTATTTAAATTTACCTAATAGAAATAGCTAAAACTTTATTGCATAAATTCAATCAACAGTATAAACCATTTGAGAAACAAATAGAATGTAGAAAAAAACAAAATGCACTGGGCTTTTTAAGTTGGATTCTCATTTTTAGACAAAAGAAAAATGAATATGTCTTAACTCATGAGGAAAATGTAACAATTATGTAAGTAAATAAAAAATCAAACTACTCCAACCTACTAGATGAAAACAGACTCGAGAATTAACAGTAGCTGTCTTCAAGACTTAGTATAAAGTCACAGAAAATAAGGCAGCATAGTATTGGTGGAAGAATATATAAATAAATCAGTGGGACATAAAGGAAAGTTTAGAAATAGATCTACACAAATATGGTCAACTGATCTTTGACAACAGCAGAAACGTCATAGTGGAAGGGCAGAATGAGACAAGGTTCCCTAGTCCATGACAGCTGGGAAGCAGAACAAGGAAGGAGTGACAAAAAGGAAGAGTAGGAGCCAGGTATAGAATTCAAAATCATGCCTTTACCATCCATCAGGACACACCAGAAATGTGCTCCACCAATTTTCTGATAACTTAATCAGTCAAGTTATAGGCCAGAATTAATGGCCATATTTTAGATTTAGTATTTTAGAAAAAAAAATGCCAAAATCCAGATTTATAAAAAATAAAAAACATTGAATTTATTAATATTAAAACATTTGCTCTGCCAAACACATTGTTAAAGATATGGGGAAGTCACTAGTTGAGATAAAGTGTTTGAAATTTAAATAGCTAAGATATGACTCAAATTCAACATACATACAAATCAATAAACAGTGAAATTTAATTTAAAATCAACAAAGCTGGACAATGTAGCACAAATCTGTAATCCCAGCACTCAGTTGTCTAAGGCAAGAGGATCAGCAGGAGTTTGATACTATCCTAGGTTACAAAATGAGTTCAAAGCCAGCCTGAACTGTGTAAGTGATACCCTGTCTCATAATAAAAACAAATGAATAAACAAAAAATAACAAACAAATACACAAAAAAACAAGTAAAATACAAAATATTTAAATATGCACCATACCAAAGAAAAAAATATGGCAGCCAAGCATATGAAAAGATGTGCATTATCTATTATTATGGAAATAAATATTAAAATAACATGATACCACTTTTGTACAACAGAAGAAATGAAAATTACCGCCAAAAATATAAACTCTGAATCATTGCTTAGGTGAATACAAAATATAAAGTCATTTTGGAAAGATGCATTTTGGGCTTTCATTTTTCATTTCTTATAGAAGTAAATCGGTTTTAATATAAAATTCAACAACCATATTCTTAAGCTAATTGATTGAAAATTCATGTTCATATGAAAATCTCCATGCGAAGGCTATGAAGCTTCATTCACAGTCACCCTAACTGGAAGTAATTGTGATGTCTTTCTGTAGGTGAGCTGAGAAATTACACTGCATAAATGGAAAGGTACGATATCAGCAATACAAGGCAATTATCTTTGGTTACTGTTTTCACTGCTGAGAAAAAAAATACCTGATATTCAAACTTAGAGGAGGAAAGTTTTCTTTGGCTCAGAGTTTGTAGAGGTTTTAAGTCACAGTGGCTGGCTCCAAGGCAGGTTGACATTTCAAAGAGCAACATTTTGTGGAGCACCAAAGGCAGAAGGCAGCAAGGCAGCAAGGGGCGGGTGGCACTCATACTCAAGAAAGGCTTTCCCACTCCCAATCCCAGAACTGTGCCGACCAATCCGGGCTGACTTAGTGATCGCACTCCTTTAACTCCAACAGCACACTCACAGGGTCACACATTTTAGATCAAGTCATCTCTGAAAAGCCCCACCCATGAGTGCAAGAGATTTCGGGGGACATCTAGATGTAAGCCACAAAACAGATGTACTATCACACAAAACATGCTTGAATCTTAAATGTGCATTTTTAAGAGAAATCAGTTTGAAAATACTATGTTTTGTATAATTCTTTTTACATGTATGTCAAAATTGCAAGATTAATAGATGGCAAAAGATTAGAAGCTACCAGGGATTGACAAAGGAAGATGTGAAAGTGTTAGGGATATAGGATATTTGAGTATATGTCCTGCCAAAGTGAGGGGTTTTTTTGGGGGGGGTTTCATTTGTTATGGTTCTGAATATCTAACTCAAGACCTTGCATCTGCCAGGGAGGTGCTGATGCCCCAGCCTGGACTATTTTAAAGTGGTGAAACGATGGTGCTAATAGCATAATGGTGGATACATAATATAATGTATTTGTCAAAATTCATAATCTTTATAGCATAAAGTACAAATTTATTTAATTCAAATTAGAAATAAATTGCAAGTTATAAAGGTCCAAAAATGGAATACAGAATATGACAAAACAATCTGACTCTAGTGTATAATACAGTTCTATTAAAGGGATTTAGAAAAATGGTACTTTGGGTATTAGTGGGGTCTATATAATTACAACAATTAAAAAGTTGTTTCCTACAATGTCATGCATTACAAAATTCTAAAGTAATATGATATAGTAGAATTAATAATACAATAAAATTAAATTTTTAATGCAAAGTTTTCCAATGCACTGGTGAAGTTTAAGATTATATATAACAGGGTGGAGAATTTACAAATGATATATACAGTACTAGGTTGAAGTTAGAGACATCAATATCAACTGATTTAGCTTAATAAAGACACAAATAGATAAAAGGGGAAATATTTAATATTTATTATATACATGAATTGGCATACATGTTTCCCTGATCCATCAGGTGAAACAGCCTAGACATAATTACACTGCATTTGTAATAAGAACAGAAATTACCTAATATTATGGTTTATGTTCAGGTCCCCCCCCAAGCCTCATGCCATCATGGAGGTGGCTGAATCTAGCATTTGTGATAGGTTCGTTGTCTAGTGATCAGATTGGTGATGTGAACGCTGCACCCACCCCAGGGCAGTGAGCCAGCATACAATGTCAGGACAGGAAGGAAGCATGCTTCCCCCTTTGGCCCTTTCCATTCTTGTTGCTCGCAGCCACCATGAACAGTTGCCCCTCAGCCACAACACCCTGTCTTGTTGCCAGCTGAGTATGAACTGAAACCTCTAAAAACTGTAAGCTAAACAAACCTTTCCTTGCTTCACTTTGGGTATCAATTATTTTGTCTCAACATGGAGAGAAAAGCATCCAAGACACCTAAAATTTGACTTTCATGCAATAAGTTTGTAAAAATGAATCAAAGTTTCTTAGGGAAATGTTTGATTGTATCACTAGCATAGGAACGTACAAGATTAAAAGTTGAGGAATTATTATATATACATGCAAAGAGAGAGAAAGAGACAGAGAGAAAGAGATAGAAACAGAGAGAGAAAGAGGCAGAGAGGATATAGCTCAAAATAACATAGTCAAAGCAAATAACTCAAAATGACCAAAGCTGAAACAATTGGAGCATCAAAATAAATAATATTATATGAAAACCTCTAGTGTACCATAAGTGCTCACAAGCTAATAATGATTGAAAAACCTGTCAGGAAGTATTCCAAATAATTTGTGTAACCACTAGGCCCTTATGGAAGTGGAACCTATCTCCAACTTACTATGCATAGTTACTTCTTTCCAAAATTAAAATGTGAAAATTGAGACAGACAAAGGAGTCCTGTGTCTTTTTTTCCCTTTGTTTTGCTTTGTTTTTACCTGTTTCTGTCTAGAAAGCCAACATTTCTCTGCTTCATAGGTGTTCTGCATTTCAGGTATAGTGAAATCTTTGCTGTTCCCCAAGATGTAATGTTTTAGTTCCTTATAAACAGGGTTAGTGGGAAAGCATGCAAAAACTAACATTGAAATCTTAAAACAACAGCAGAGTGGGTGCCTTTTATGCTTGGCTCATTGCTGGTGGTTAAAATACAGTTACCCCTCCATGTAATTATTGTGAGCACCTTGCTTTGTGTGGTCACTGTAAATGATGGGTGTGGGTGGGACAGGGAGGAAAGTAACAATAGTCTACATGTCCCTGACATCTGTTCAGAGCAGTGTTCAGAATGTAATGCTCTTTTGTAAGAAGCTTTTTATGATTTTTAAAATAAATGTAGCGAACCTAAAAAAATTATGATCTCAGGATGCATCGATTTTGCTACAAATTACACAAAATAATTATCTTTCATGACAGTAGTATTCCATTGCAGGTAAACACTATATTTTCTTTATTCGTTTTTTGTGAGCATATGCTTTTAAGACTCACTGAGTATGAATTGTACCACTATAAACATTGGTATGCATGTATCACTGTAATATGATATATTTCATTCATTCAAAAAGGCATCTAGAAAAGAAATAGCTGGATTCAATACAATCTGTAGTTACAATCATTACAGAAAAGTCCACATTGATATTCATAATGGTTTCCAAATTTACATTCCTACCAACAATACAGAACTGTTCTTTTTTCTTGCAGCCCACCCCTAAGCAACATCTGCTGCCTTTTTCCCCATGTTTCTATTGTTTTTGTTTGTCCTGTTTTATGCTAGGTGTTGAGGATATTTATAGTCTAATGTTTTTGTTCCTATTATAGAGATCTCTTTAATTGCTTCTCAGTGATATACTTTGGATGTAGCTAACTATAAGTCTTCACAGCAATTCCAAGATTTGACCACTTTGATTATTTTGGTAAAAGATTAAAATATAGTTATCTCAGTAACCAAGTTCTCTTGAAATATACCGTTGCTAACCTTACAATGACAATCTGTATGCTGGTTTAGGGAGAAATAGTTATAATTATGTGACCCTATGAAAATCAAGTAAATCAGCTACTGTAGTAGTATCTGAGATAAATCATATATTAACACAGAATGAGTCAGTATTGTATCTCAGTCCTAGAAAAGAAACTGTCAATTATGATGCAAACATTAGGATGATCCAGGTATTCATTTACAGCTAATATGTACTCAATCAATGCAGCAGGTATAACTCTGTTAATGGTAGAAAACAATTCAATGGTAATTTTACAGATTTAACTATCAGAAGATTAATAAAGTGTGATAATTACCCTATTTATGATTTAGGGTTTGGGAATAAGAAGATGCAAAAGGAAAACTTTGAACCATTAAAATCTCTGGTATGAGGAGAAAAGAGAAGTGGTAGAAAGGATCATATTGGAAAAATGAAAGGGTGTTTATAGAATTAGGTAAACAAGAAAAAAATGACACAAAACAACTAAAAATAATCTATACACATACACACCCATGCACACACACAGACACACACAAAAGAAGCCCAAAAATAATGAAAAATAAAACAAAGAAACATTTAAAAAAACAAAGCAAAATGAAACAAAAAAACCAGAAACAACTTTCTTTGTGATTTCAAACCTGTGGTTATCTTTCTACAATTTTGTAAGGGCCCTCTGTACTTATGTTCTGAAAAGTTTGACTTGTGAGTCTTTGCATCTATTGAGATGATCGTGTGATTTTGTCTGGCATTTCTTTTCCATCAACTGACATACAGTCCTCTCACTATACAAAAGTTTTAGCTATTCTGATAATTTTCTTTATCTTTGAAATTTATTTAAAGGGGCTCTAATGTTCAATATATTTAAAATCTAAAATAGAATATCTCACTTGCATACCCTAAATTTTACCTGTAAAATGTTTGATTCTATTTTTTGAGTGCTCCATATGGTCTTACAAATAGAAGAGCCTACTTGGATAAGTTTAGTAAAAGTGATAAGTAAATCAAATGACAGAAAAATAGGGACATTTAATTGTGAGAAGTACAAAAGATCAAGTTTCAGACCATTTCAAATATCCAATGTGTAATATTTTTTACCATCAATGAACAATTTAATGTCTTTAAGTTCTAGCTCAGTAACGATGTGAATGTTAAAAACTCAATGACAAATTTTTTACTTTATAAACAAGAAACATATTTGAAATAGAGAATAAATATCCATCTTTACCCAGTGTAACATATCAGCTTTGTTTTGGATAATCAACAAAAACATATTAAATGTGTGAGAGGAGACAATATATACTAAAATACAAGGTTAATAAATGAAATACTCAAGTCAAAGAATAACATTTTTACTTTTGGTTTGTTTGTTTGTTTGTTAATACTCAAGTCAAAGAATAACATTTTTACTTTTGGTTTGTTTGTTTGTTTTTGACACAGGGTTTCACTATACAGTTCAGGCTGCCCTTGAGCTCACTTGGTAGCCCAGGTTGGCCTCTAACTCTCAACAATACTTCTGTCTCTGCCTCAACAGTGCTGGGGTTACAGTTGTGTCCCACTACACCCAACCTAAGGATAACATTTTTAAGCAACTTTGAATAAGCTGCCAAATAATTAATGAATGTAAATCAACACAGTGTCTTATTATTCAAAGAATCATGTCGAACAATTCTTGTAAATTGCCCCTTATTTGTGATATTTTCCTGCATATATAAGTATATAAAGAGATACTTTATTCAAATTCATTTGAAGAAAATGCATCTTTAACTTTCATACTTTCAAAAATAATATAAATTTAGATATGTGTGAACTTTAAGATATACATGATTTTAATATCTTAATTTTTAAAACCATGGTTTTCCAAAGCTATAGAACATTTAAAATTTAAGACTATTTGTGTGTCATGCAATAGATATTGCTTTCATCTTTATACATAGGTTAAAAGAAAGTAAACATAAAATAACAAATGGAAAATATGTAGGAAAAAATCCTATGTTAATAAATTTTGAAACTGTAAAAACAACAAATTGCTTAACAGACAACTTAAAAAGCAAGATTAAAAAAGTGTATAAAATTTAAATTTTTCTCTAATTATTAAATGTTTTACAGCCATAATAATTATATTCCTTCAAAATGTATTACCGAATGATTTTGTTGCAGGCAGCTGAGTTAGAAATATTCTAGACAGTGAGACAGGGCTGGGTCCTCAATGGAGCCAGGGCAGACACCTGGCAGCGGTGGAGAAGCTGACGCCTCCTGCTGTGGACCAGGCCTCAAGACAAAAGACCAAACAAATGCACCCACATCCTAAGGACTGATACCCTAAGCAGTTCCCATCCCCCTAGGGAAGAGTCACTGCTCTGTAAGAAAGCCCACTATCTGCCTGACTCGCTTCCCCATTTGTCCTTAATGTAATCAATTTTACCTGAACTATTGATCTTATTGGCTAACTGTAGTTATGTTCCAACTTATGCCCATCTGCCTTGTGAGCTCTCAGCCTTCCCCCACCCTGAACCCATGGTTTTACTCAATAAAAGTCCCTGGAAAAGACAGAGTCCTTGGCAACCAGCTCGGGACCCCTTCTGTCTCTCTTCAGACAGACACTTTCTTTCTCTCAATAAATATATTCTGCTCTTAACCTCTGATGTTCCTAAAATTCATTCTCTGATTTTAGAGAACACAAATTCATGGGCATGGTAGGTTTAGGGTTAGGGTTAGGGTTAGGGTTAGGGTTAGGGTTAGGGTTAGGGTTAGTTTACTTTGCTTCTTTTAGTACAAAGAAGGAATACTTTCCAACTCATTTCTACTTCTAAGACCCTAATAACACAACATGAGAATTTATAAATGAAAAAATGTATAGATAAAAATGCCTAAAAAGAATGGATATATTTTGAATAATCTTAACAAATGAAATATGGTTTACAAAACACTCTAGACAAGGAGATATTTGAATATTTAGTAATGCAGGTTCCCAGAAAATTAAAATGAATGGGAAAAAAAATCTTTCTTACAGATGATAAACAATAGATGAAATATAAATAAAATGTAATAAAAATTCTCAAGTAATTATAAACAAAGGATAAAGAAGGGACTCTGCAATTTGAGTTGATCATAAAAATACATGCAGATGATAAATTATTGAACATACCTCACCCTGAATTAAAATTTGTCAAGAATATTAAATACTAGTCAGTCTTTTCAACATTTTCTTGTATATGTTAGCCAGTGCAGATAAAAAATACTAAACACAAAGAGACGTTTCCTAGTATTTACAGATTACTGTTTAATGGAATCTAAATGAATCTATAATTATAAAATCAATTAAATTTAATATCAAATAGAAAAATATTAAAATCAATTGTGTTAAATAGATATTTAATCTATTTAACAGTAGCTTTAAAATAATAAATAAATTTAAGTGAAATACACAAGACTTTTTGTTTAAGAATTAAACATTGATCTTTATCTTTACTATGAATGATGTGCTGGTTTTTTCCTTACTGAACATTTTTTATTTGTCACAGAAATTATGATTTTAATTGATTGTTTCTGGTCATTTTTGGGTTCTTTGCAGAGTCAGAAATTTTCTTCTGAGACATTGTTGAATTGATTGGCAAGTTCAATCCTTTCAAGTTCGCTTTTATGTTTTCTTTGGGAGGACAAAAGCAGCTTAAACCTAAGAGTAGTTTTCCTCCTCTATCCAGGCAGCACTTTTCTGAGTCCTCCACTTGATGTGTTAGGCATTATGGTGTCATTCATTGCTACGATCACGGTCTATTACCAGTCCTAAGGGAAGTCTCGACAGTTTATTGCCAATTTTTTGTGGCTCTTTTTTCTGTATTGGGCATATTATGTTCGTATGCATGGTTGTATGTATATGAATTTGGAATCAGTACTTGGCTGATATACTGAAGGAGACAACTTCTGCAGATCTTTACTGATTTTTCTGTGTGTACCTTTTACTCATTTATGTGCCAATAATTCATCTTTTATACTTCTTCCTGCAAATTCCAGTCTTTACACAAAAGAATAATTAATATTCTGGCAGGAAATTTCTGAATAAACATTTAAGCATCATATCAAAATCTTTAACTATGTTCAAAGCCTGTTAACAAGTATAGCTTCAAGAATATAACTTTAGGAAAACAGTGTTCAAAATTATAAACAAAAATGTGTATTAAATATTATATGTAAAGTTAAAATTAGAGTATATTCCATGTGCACAATGGTAAGGAATTAGGAAGTAACATGTCTTTGATAATAGTAGGCTATATTTTGCATAAATGGCATAGGAAAATTGTCAGTATAATATTAAATTAATAAGAATATATATTTCTGAAAATATATTTTATATACACAGATAGCCTTTTTTATAAAATATTTAATCACTGTTCAAATACAACTTCTGCTTTCAAATTGAGAAGTGTCTCCATGATGAGTTTCAAGGAGAAATCTGTGGTTAGGAAGAGAAAAAAACAACAAACATGCCAGCATTAAATTTATTATCAACATAGAGGATGTGGACAGAATATAAATATAGATGTTGAATCTACTAACACATTGTAAAAAATAATTATTTAAAACATAAAATTCTGAAGAAGCAGAAGGCAAGGAATATTTTCTTGATAATAAGTAGGCATTTTAAGTTACAAAAAAATCTAGGAGGACCTATATTCACTGGAAATCTCTACGGAGGTTTTCTAAATCTACTATTATATATGTTCACCCAGAAACATAGTGTATTAACAGAGGACCTTGATCTGTCACGCTCAATGTCTTGCAGATATGATTGCAACTACTTCTAATGTTCTTCACATTCAAGAAGCCATTATCTGCACAGTGAAATGTGAAAGGCAGCTGTTGCCAATGTCTTATTTTCTGATACTCACCTGCACTAACAACAAAATTTATTATTTTTCTGCTGTATTGTACAACTTTATTTTAATCACAGAAAAAAAATAATATAGAAACCTCATATATCAGCAGCTTTTCACGGCTGACATAAAATACCCTATTATGCACAATTTATAGAACGACAGGTTTGTTTTTGCTATGGTTTCAGAAATTTCATTCCATAGCTATCTGGCTTCAAAGCAGAAATGACATGGCAGAAGGACGCGATGGAGGAATGCTTCTCACCTCCTAATTAATAGCCAGAAGCAAAGCAGGGAATCTGAACCAGGAGAAAGCCCAGAGACCAGGCATACTCATGCATGTGTTAGCCGCTCAGACACACAGAGTAGTGTCCTTTACTGATCCTTTGGGTATCTTTCAAGCCAATCAATTTAACCATCCAGCTTAACTGTCACATTCTATTCCTACTTAATTCAACATCCAAACACATCTTCTTAAATACTACTTAATCTCCATATGAACACAAGGCTATAATTTTGCCTAAAAGATATATCTAGCCTCCATACAACCAGAATGTACTAATGTTCTCCTCTAAGGTCTTAAAGAGTTTCAAAACTCCAGGTCCAAATCTTCCATACAACTCACAGAAAAGTCTTAGCATTAAACCACTGCAAGTACAAAAAATATGTTATATATTCTTAATATAAATGGCACTGGGTACATATCCCTATTCCAAAAGAGAGGAATGAGGGAATACAAAATAATTGAGCCAAAGCAAGACTAAAACCCAGCATAAGGGAACATGTAGGTTTTAGAAGGGATTAGGTGGCACTGCCCTTGTGAGTTGCAGTCCATATGGCTTTTCTCTAGGGCCCAGTTTGCTCACTTCTTGTGGTTTTCCTTGGCAGAAAAGACTCCACATCCCTGGCATCTTGACAAGTAATAGTATCCTCTTTGACTATAGCTGCCATGGGAGGGACCTTGCTGATTCCCAGGATGCCTTTCAGGCATCTGTATTCCTTTCCAGGTTAAAATAACTGTACTTAATTTCTTTATAATTGTGCTAATCTTTTCTTCAACCATACCACCTACAATCCCAAATTCACATGAAATTCATTTCTGGCCAAAATTTAAGTATTCAAAATTTGTCTGCTCTCTTGAGAATCTGCTTACATTCCAACGCAGGATCTTAGTCTTACGTATCTGACTAAAAAGCAGCCACCAGGACCCAGGCTGTAGGCACAATGTTTGGTTGCCTTGACATTTTGTTTCCACAACCTATTAGTCTAGTGCCCTTAAACTCAGTCAACCACAGTTTCAGGACTTAGGCAAAATATAGTTCTGTCTCTCTGTGTCTTTCTCTTTCTGGCTTTCTCCTTCTCTCTCTCTCTCTCTCTCTCCTTCCCTCCCTCCCTCCTCCCCCTTTCTCTCTCTCTCTCTCTTTCTTTCTTTCCTATCTTAGTTTCTCTTATCAGAGTGTACTATGCATACCATCCAGTCCAGTTCCTGATTCAGTCCTAAGTTTTCTTTCACAAATAAAACCTCATGAACACAGCCTTTACTGTCTCCAGTTCTACAGGAATTCTAATTTTCTGAGCTCTAATCAGAATTGCCTTTCAGGCATGACCATTCTCAGGCTTCTCTTTCTGAGATTTCCGATCCTTCCCGATTCCACCCATAAGCCAGTTGCAAAGGTTTGCGAACCACTTGGACATCTAAAATCACAATGATGACACTCCACTTTTGGTGTACATTTTTGGATTGTCAGCTTTTTGTCACTGGGGCCAAGTATTTCACATACATGAGGATGGGCTTACTTTTCTTCATTATTTCAGAAGGATCAGTCCAAGGTCAGCTAGATTCAAAGAAAAAACATCATGGCAGAAGGGCTTGGCAAAAGAATGCTTCTTACCTCATGTGGACCAGAACCAGAGAAGAACAAATAAGAGGAAGAAGCCCGGGTTGGATACTATGTGGAAAGTTACCCTATGTCTCCACAAACTCATATGTGTACTTTGTCTTCCCCTTGGCTGCTCATTGATCACTAAAAGTCACAATGCAGCTTAATGATCACACCTAGCTTCTGGAAAATACAGAAAAATGTGGACTCTTTAAAATACATTCTTTTTCAGTTTCTCAGGCTCAATATTGAAATAACACAAAGGCAATTCTGATTTCCTACAGAAATGTTGTTTTCAAAATTGAAGTGACTAATCTGTAGATTATTAAAATCAGGTTAATGACCATAACCATTACTTGAAACATTAAAATGGAGCATAGGAAAAGAAGCATAATTAAAAGATATAAGAATGAAATGTCACCAGTAATTTTTACTGTTTTTAAACAAAATTTATTTTACTTGTATGTGTACAAGAATGTGGAAATGTATTTCACTCTGAGTACTTAGTCAAACATTTGAATATCACTGCTATAACAGAAAAATATAGGTTGGAAAAAATTGATTAGCTTAAGTACTGAAGTATTTTTAACTATGTTAAATTTGTAATGAATATAATTTTAGTCTTAATGAAATAACATACAACATAATATGCAACAATTAACATTCCATAGTTTCTTTAACACTTAATATTTGTGGTTATTGCCATTTTGAAATTTTACATAATATTTGATTGTGGTTCTAATCAGTATTATACACTTTAATAAGGAAGCAATCCTATATTTGTTTAGTTAGCAATTATGATTCCTTTCTTCTGAAATACTCTTTCTCTCTATATATATATATGAAATAAATTGTATTAGATTACTCTATTTTTCCTTTCTTTTTCATTTTTGGAAGGTTCTAAAAATAAGGATACTAGCTATTAATCAATTAGATAAAGGTATATACTAAACGCATTTCATAGTTCTAATACCATTTTGCATTATTCCTAATGTCACATATGTAACTAACTTTATTAAGTATGATTGAATTTAGCACAATTTCCCTATGACCAGTGAAGTTTTCATGTTACAGAAATGCTTTATATCCTGAGACCATGAGGATATTTTTCAAGTTTTATATTTTTCTCTCTATACAATTTCTGGTTAAACCAAAATGACACATCCTTTACATGGTAGCTTGCTGTATGCCAGGAATTTCACTTAGAAAAACTAATTAATTTTTATGGTCTATTTTCTCTTATATGAGCAATAATTAATAAAGCTTCTGAATTCACTAAGCTGTCCAGTTGTTTAAGTTGCTAATACATCCTGAAAACCATAATATTGATTCACAACATACTTTCAGTCTCACTCAGTTCCAAGATCTTTTGCTTTGTTTGGTTTCAATTTTTGGGAGACTACAACTCAGGAAATAGCACAATATGTGTAACATTAGATTAGCCACGTCTTAAAATTTCCAAGGACCAAGTGTCATGATTCAGTAGTTCTGTGCTGAATGCATGGTGATTACCTATAGCACATGATTGTGAAAAAGCCTATAAAATAGAGAAGCAGTCAGCATCACTGTTGAGTTTAGATGTATTTTCTCAGATGTGTATTACTAGTCAAACATACAATCCCTTTAGGCATCCATTTCTAATACAATTGCACGATTGTAATGCCTAACAGTTTGATTATCCAGGAAAGTAGATGTTGGGTCTGATATACATGTCCTGGAAAAATCACTAATGATACTAGATATAACATAGTTGAATTCTCAACAATTTCTGGAGTTACTGATTCAAAGAGAATGTAGAATATCCCTAAGGCTGAAAGTTAAGTCACAGAACCAATTCCTTATCATTTTCTCATCACATTCAGTTCTAGCTGAGTGTTTATACACTTGACCTCAATAATAGTATTTTTACTAAGATAAATTTAGTAATTGTATGTTTTTCAAAGAGTGAAATGAAACTAATATTTTATTTTTAACATAAAACATTTGAAGACATATCTGTGCAGCACTATGGTGAATTACATCTTAGAATAATGATTTTGTAGATAAAATACTCCCTGGATAAACTCAATTTGTTTTGTGTGACTAAGGAAAAAATAAGCTTCTAAGAAAATGGAGAAAATATAAAAAAGAAACAAAAAAAAGAGTGACAGAAAATGAAAGGAAAAGAGTATGCTACACTAAGAATAATATGGAACAGAACAGTAATCATTACTCTGTACAAATGGTGCAGGACACCCACCACCAGCACTGGCAACATATGTGAGCTCTGCGCCTGTGAAAAGGAGACCCTGTCATGCACTGGCCTCAGCCCAATGCAAAGGCTGCACCACGTACCTGCGCTAGAGCTCAACTCCTTCAGTCTTGTAAGAATCAGTTTTCTTCATCTGTTGTCTTCATTGTGCCCGAGGTAACAGCCTTTTCTTCAAGGCCTTCCTAGGCTGTCCTTGTGTCCCCTGTTCACATTGATTTTCCATTTTTTACCTCCTTCTTTCCCAATTTTCCTTATTCCACTCTCCTTTGTACTATTTGTGCCCTGTCTCCCTTTCTCCTTGTTTTATTTTTTCTTCACATATTTTATTTTGAGACAGGATCTTACTGAATTGCCCAAGCTTGGCTCAAAATTGTAATCCTGACTTCAAGGCTTCAAACCAGGGGAAATAAAGTTGCATTAAGCACCTGCAGGCCGGCTAAGAGGAGCAAATGGAGTGACAGCACTGTGCCTGCTGCCACCTGCACTGCCCAGGTTATGATGGAATAGGTGAAAAAAAAAGAAAAGAAAAAAAAGGTAACTCCCAACCTACTGGAAGTCAGACATAACTGAGTTCAGTTTTGCTGAAGATGAAGAGTGCATTCTAAGGAACAACGGAAGGTAAGAGTAGGAAAATTTGTTGGGGAATAGGAGTGGTGACTAGGAATAGCTCCTGAGAGACAAGTGGGGTCCCCAAATGGGTTGCAATTTCCTTATCCTTTTTAAAATTCATATCCATCACACCACTTAACCCTTACTCTCCTATTTTTTGCTCCACCCTTTTTACAACTCATTTCCTTAGTGATGGTACTGCAAAGGGGGCATGAGTAGATTCTGGGCCTGGAGATATAGCTCAGAGGTAGAATGCCTGTCGTGTATGTTCAGGGCCCTGGGTTTCACCCCTAGTATCCTTTACCCCTTAAAAAAAAGAACAGAATCTGCCTGACTCAGACAGCCTGAATTTTAACCCAGATCTCTCTTTTATTAGCTTTATAACATTTTGCAAGTGATTTATTCTGTGACTCACTTTCCTCATCTGTGGAATGAGGAATAGTTTCATAGGACCAGAAAAGAGAACAATGTGATCTATGTACCAACACCACCCATATGTATGAATATTAGCTATTGTTATTGTTATTGAGGCCCTGAATTATCTGTAGAACTCACCTTTGTTCCTTGCTTTGTGTATACAGTATCTAGTTTGTGCTCAACCCTGCAGGGCTAAGTACATGGGGAACTATAGAAGCATAATGCTTTTTCCAGAACATGAAAATAATAGAAGGGAGGGGAAGAGCCTTAGGGGAGCTGGTGGGGAGGTAAGAAATGGATGCAGACCTTAGGTACTATCATTCTCCAGAATATGGAGTCACAAGATTTGAAGGTTAGGGGGCAATGCATGGGAGAGCTCAGATCTTACCTGGTGCTTAGAGTGGCTGTAACTGTCAAGTAGAAGAAACAGAGGGAGGCCAGCCCAAAGGCATGGGAGTAGAAATGAACATAGTCTAACTCATTATTGCATAAATTACTCCAGAAAATGCATTAACTGTGCAAAAGGAGCAGAATGCCACCAGAGCTATCAATATATGTGAGGTATGTACCTGTAGTAATGAGACATCATGTAAAAAAAATAAAAAAGGATATTTGCTTATTGGTTTGGTGGAAACCTGGCTGTTGATTCTGAAAGCTCCTGTTGCTCCAAGTGGCTGAGGGAAACTATGGCCTTGATCTGTCAGACACTCCTTTTCAGGCCTCAGCTCTCCTCTCCATTTCACTTGGTCTTAACACCCCCCCCTCAGTATATAACCATCAATCTGATTGATGAAATAAGCATTTTGTTATTATTGTTATGGAAAAATAAGTCTATGTGTGGTTATTAACACTGTTTAAAACACTGTGAAGTGGACTGGCCCTCCTTTGATGTTGGGTGGCTGTTTGAGGGGATGATTGAGAGGGACAATTGGGCATATACATAGGAGGACAACCACATATAGAAGACAACTGGGGCACCCGGATCAATTCCATTAAGTGAACTCATTACTGAATATAGACCCGACACAACCTGCCTGGCACCATATTGCAAAACATTCATTGCCTGAGCTGAGGCAAAAATAAAAGAAAAAGAAGTGTCAGCTCTGCTGGGAGGCTCAGGAACAAAAAAGAAGACAATGAAAAGAGCATGAGAAACTGGTTCTACAGGAAGTGCCACAAGAGACAGAGACCACCTTTTATGCCCTCATGCACAAACCCTTTGGTGTGGTCCACCAGCAGGGAAACTGGATCAGATGACAGTGAATCTCAGTCATCACTTCTGGGGGAAGTCTCTGCCCTAGGCAAAGAAGGGAAAAACCCAAGTGATTCAACAGGTTACCTCTGATCAGGCCACACACTGGCCTTGCAGAGTTCCCCTTCAAGAGAACAGGGAGACAATATGATACAGATGGCCAAATTCAAAGTAGACAGTAGGTCTACTTTGGTATTCAGGATGCAGATGCTACCTTGTGTCAAAACTTCCTTATGGACTTAAGTGAACTGCTCTGCAAGGAGGCTAACTATGTTTATGCTTGTCTGCACCTTCTCAAGATGGGTTGAGACTTTCCACACCCTAAGACGAGCACCTCATTCTTTCCAAGACCCAAGTGTGACTGTGCTTACTTGTGAGCAGTGCAGGCTATATAAAGGTGACTTCCCCAAACTGGCTTTCACTTTCATCAGTCTGGCTGAGCCCATGTATTTATCTTCATGGTAGCAGGTGGCTGGTGTTAGGACTAGCATTGTTCATCATCAACAGCCATGGTTGAACTCAGATACACAAGCTGTGACAGCATGGGGCTAAGATATGAGCTAATGTCTCCAACTGAGGCCTGCATGACTCCAGAGGAAAATTCCTTCCCAGAACTGGGTATGAAGCAGGTTATTCATTAACCATAACCTAAATCTGCCCATTCCACTCCTTTTGCAAGAATTTTTTGTTTGCAATGCTAAAAAGCCTTACCTGCCTCACCACTTGTCTAGCATGTTCAGTTGCCATTTTTTCCTATGTGAGTGTGATTAATAAATACCAAGGTTCTGGCTGCCTTATGACCTTTTTTCCCGAAGAACGACTGGTTATCCCAGATCCCTGATGCACTGCTATTTTGCATTTTCTTTTCACCACGCACTGCAGTTCTGGGCAGGATACTGGAGCCTGCTGAAGGGGATCCCAATACTACCCAAACAAAAAAGACACAAGAGTTAACAAAAATTCTGTTAAGAGATATACCCCAAGGTTCAGACTACCCAACATTGGAGTCAGACACTGGGCTGGTGTTCGTAGTTGAGACAGCCCAGGAGATTACTAAGATATTAAAAATCAAGTAAAACTATTTATCGCCTACTGGCCCTAGATCTTAGAAAACTGGAGTGCATGAACCAGTCACTCAAACAACTGCTGAAAAACTATTTCTGAGAAACCCACTAGAGATGACACCAGGTTCTGCTCACAATTCTGCCAAGATAGATGCCCCTCCACCAGAAAACACGATACTCCCCATATGGTATCTTGTTTGGCAACCCCAAATCACAGGCCAAATCACAGCTGATCTCTGTGAACTAGGAGAATTACCCTTAAGAAAGCAGATCCAGGCTTTTAGAATAGCCACACAAGCTATCATGGCTGGGTACAAGAATAGATGCTCGTAAGTCTGGCAGACCCAGTACATCTCTTCAGGCCCAGGGACTCTGTTTTGGTCAAGAAATGAGATTCAACCACTTTGGGGCCCTATGGCGTAGGTCCCATACTATAAAATTTCTACCCCTACTGCTGTTAAAGTTGTAGGAATTGCCCCATTGGTCTACTACAGAGAGCTGAAACTGGTGTTCCAAGACAAGTAAACCAGCCAAAATGTTCCAGACCACCCAAACCTGTCGATCTTAAATGAAACCAAATTGCCACCAAAACCAACAGTCCTGGTATAGTCACGCTGGAAACTAACTAGTCTATGAATAGCTGAAGGCCGAGAAGATAACCGCCCTGCTCTTGCTCACTAAAGAAGCTGGCCAAGTCATGCATGGCTGAAGCTTGAGAATCAATATAGTTAGAACAACAATGTAAGTCTGTTTTCCTTTTTGTTGTAATTCTCCCTTTGCCCAACAGGGAACCAACCCCTCATAACAGGGTAAATGATAATAATGATCTCTGTTAAAACTCATTCGTGGAAAGCATCAGAAGGGTTAATGTAGCAGGACTTAAAAAGTAGTTTTCCAAACATCCCCCTCTCTAAAGCGATTGTCCTTTGTTCTCATAAGCAGTAACATTTACCTCTATAAGTAAAAATTTATGATCTCCTGTTCTTATAACATACTGTTATGCTCAAGCAGTGCCACCAAGATATGGTATAAAAGTGTCACAGCTTGACAACTGCCTTTGTTCTCCTTCTGCCCTCCCATAAGTTCCATGAGGAAGACTAACTTCCTTGGCAACATGTATAAAATGGGAGCCCTTCCTTTGTTCAGCACTCAATATTTTGGAGAGGAGCTTGCTAAACCAGGTGTATAGCTAATATATCCTCCTGATTCTCCCAGTCTCTCCAGTCTCTTAAATTCTGCAACAGTGGAGCCACCCACACTTTTTGGAGTTTAAATCTTGCCACAGACTGCCCCAAATGATAGCTATGGAAGTACAAAATTTAATGTTTGACCTGCTGGATTATGAACTTACTTTATGCTATCATATGTTGGAAGTGTTTAGCTTTTTTTTTCATTTGTACAGGGGCTCCTAGCTAAGAGTATATTAAATCTGAAAGGAGACTTTAGACTTGGACCTTTCAGCAATGTCAAACTCTTTTTTTTTTTTTTTAATCGGTACCTGGGATCAAACTCACGACCGCATGCTTGTAAGGCAGGCACTTATGCCACTGAGCTAAATCCCCAGCCCAATGTTAAACTCTTAGAACTTTGACAAATCTTGGAGATGGACTGTCTTTTGTGTAAACAGATGTACGTGAGTCCTTAGGAGGCTAGGAGCAGAATGTTATGGCTTGTGTCTAGATGTTCCTCCAAAACTTTGTGTGGTTACAAGTGGGGATATTCAGAGATAGCTGGATCTTAGGTGTGTTGATTCTGGGATCAACAATGCCATGTTAGGATTAAGAGTGCGAGTGCTATGCACTAAGAGTGAGTAGCCCGCATAAAATATATGGGACAGAAAGAGGCTTGCACTTGCTTGTACCTCATATGCTCATACTTTGCTTGCTTGCTGCCTTCTGGCTGCCCTGCTTTGCTATAAATTGCTTCTCTTCTGAAATGCTCCTCTGTAAAGCCACCCTGCCTTGGAGCCAGCCAATTATCAACTGAAACTTTAGTGGTTCCAATTACTTTTTGTTTCGTCATTTTCACCTTTTGGGCTAATATTTGGTCTTTCAATCCCAACAGTCTCAACTTTCAGTAATATGTATCTTAGAGTCCTCCTGTGTGATTGATGTTTGTCTGATTATTGAGTCCCACAATGAAGAGGAGGGCCAGTCACCTGAATTTCTCCTCGGAGTCCTGTTGGGTCCTATATTCTTCCTGGGCTAACTAGCTTAGGAGTATTGATGTAAGTCAACCCTTAGTTCCTGCTGTTGCTATGTCTTCAGGTTATTACAGGTCATCAGATCTCCCTGTCTATAATGTTTGTCTCAGCTGAGACCCTACTGTGTCACTTGGTGTCTCATAAGTCTTTTTTTTTTCTTTTTTTTATTTAAAGAGAAACAAAAGCATGTAAAGGGTAGAGATAATACACAATTTGAAAAAAAAGATAAACCACAAGAAATCACTAGTTAATAAATTACCTATTGTCCTCTTAGAAATAGTTATTCAAGTTACAAAATTAAAGCAAAGTAGATATTCAAACAGTGAGAGTGTAAACAGCTATGCATGCATGAGTCTCTGCATGTATTTCTATCTTTTCTGTATTAGAAGGAAAAACAAAACATAGCAAGAGAAAACAAAACAAATTCCAATGAAAACATGAAACCAAAAAGTCATATAAAACTACAGTACAAGGTGATCTACAATGATTACTGTGTTGTTTCTTATTATCTTCAATAGAATTGTCTATATCATCAGGCACAATTGAATATAGCAGTATAATTGAGTATAGCAGTACATAACAATATTAGTAAAAATAAAACATTGTAGACAGTATAAAATTTCAAAGACAGGTAATAATCAAACCATAGGGGATATTCTAGTGAATCTTGTCATCTTAAGTGCAGTTGCCTATACTCTCAGACTTGATACTATCATTCGTAACGGCTTTGAATAAAATCAATACAAAACAGCAATCTGACAAACCAGATTCAATTAGGATCAGTCATGGTAAAACAATGTAAGTTTTACAGAGCTTTAGATTAAGTTAGTAGGAAATTAAGGATGATTACTGTACTATATCCTGTTATTTTCGGGATTACTGTCTGTGCCCTCAAAGCTAGTACAGGTAGAATGACTGGAGCAGAATATAATACATCTAAGCAGAGCAGTGTGAGTAATGTGGGTTTTAAATCCTGGTGCACTATTAACAATACAGTGTATCAAAACCGTCTATGTTAGAGATTCTAGCCATCCTTCTCTGTCTCATTTCTGCTATGCTATTTTTCTGCCTTTGTTTGTCTAGTTTTCTCCTTCATTCTATTGCCTGCCCCACTCATTGAGGCCTTCCTGCCACTGTTTCTAAAATCCTGATTTTTTTTTGTCTCTCTCTAGAATGTCCTTTAGTATTCTCTGTAGGGTTGGATTGGTGGTCACAAACTCCCCCAGTTCCTCTTTGTCATGGAAGCATCTTGTTTCTCCATTAATGTCTAGTGATAGTTTTCCAGGGTACATCAATCTGGGCTGCAGGTTATTTTCTTTCAGGGCTTGGAAGACTTCGCTCCAAGCTCTTCTTGATCTGATGGTCTGTGTCGAGAAGTCAGCCATGATCCTGATGGGTTTACCTTTATAGGTAATGTTTCTTTTCTCTGATGGCTTTTAATATTGTTTTTATATTGAATTTCTGATATCTTGATTATTATATGTCTGGGTGTAGATCTGTTCTGGTTGTAGGTGGCTGGAGTTCTGTATGCCTCACATAACTGAATGTCATTTTCTTTTCCCATGCTTGGGATGTTTTCCTTAATTATTACCATGAATAGCCTTTGTAATTTGCTTGTTTGTATTCCTGCTTCTTCATTCACATTTCTTATTCTTAAATTGTAGATTCTCTTGTCTTCTAGCCTTTTTATTGTTACTGCCTGTTTCCTTGTTATTTTTAAGAGATCATTCCTTTCATGAACACACATTGCAAACTTGTCTTCAAGTTTTGATAGTCTATCCTTAGTTTCTTTTAAGGAGTTTCCCCAGCTTTCAATAGAGTTTTTAATTTCCCGGTAGTCTCTTTGAATCTGCTTCATGTATTCTATATTTTCTTAATATTCTTTATCAAATGTTTCTCTGCTTTGTGTTCCTTCCTTCTTCCATCTGTATCTTCCTGACAGATGCTTCCTGAAAGCATTTCTTTTATTACTCTACTCATATCTTGTTTTACCTGATTTAATATTTCAGTTTTGAGCTCATCTACAAGGTCCTGAAAATATCTCTTAATGTCCATTGAAGCCATGCCTGATGTTGCACATTTGCCACCCTCAGTCTCCCTTGTCTTTCCCTCTCCTGGATCAGTGCTCTCAGGGTTCTGGGCTGGGGGCCTCCTCTTGCCTCTCTCTCCTTTCATGGTCCTGGCTTCCTCCAAAGGTGTACAGTGCAGGTCCCAGCCCCCTTCCCTGTTGGTCACAGTTCCTCCGAAGCATGCTAGTGAGGGAACTCTGCCCTATCCTGTCTGCCTCTCCCCACTGGGCCAGCCAAACTTGAGGTGCCTTCACCCAGTTAGTGCTTGCTACGTGCAGGGAATTGATTTGGGATGGCTCATTGGATCACGGCCAGGGGCATGGCCCAGTCCAAGCAAATCCCATGAATCTGCTCTGGGGAGGGAGCAACTAACTAAAGTCACTTTTGCTCTCAGTTCAGGCTCCCCTGCCCTATTCCAACATGTTGCCCATTTGGTTGCGCCCTTCCCATGGTGGGGGTCTCATTGCTAGCACTGACTGTGGATTAATGAAGGTCCTTTCTCTGGCTCCACTCTTTGTTGGGCTCACCAACCCCCAAATTCAGCACTGCTGTGGTTCCTGTTAGTGGTGGTGGGAACTAGTTTGGGTGGCTCTGCTGACCAGTGCATATTCAAGCTGGTGCAAATTCAGGCCGGTGCAAACTTGGCGGTCACAGCAAAAACGCTGTGTCCATTAATTTTTAGCTGTTCCAGTTGTAGTCCCGATGTGTTTGATGAGCTTTTTTACGTTTTAATTTCTTCCTGTGTCAAGGGGATCCATGTCCCTCTGTCTGGATCTCTCCAGGATATTTTACTCTGGCATATGAGTTGTTTCTCCCGGGAGGCTTTGCATTTTGTTGCTCACTGATTGGCCATCTTGACTTCTACTTCTTCTCATAAGTCTTCTCCAAATTGGGGGAGCCCTTATTGAAACATTCCTCAACATGCCTGATGTTCTCTGTGTGGAGAAGGGTCACCTACACCCTTGACAAGCTCTCCAAGGTCTTACATCTGGAGGGAGCTTTGCTACTACTATTTACCCTCTGAAGACCTCTGTTTCAGAGGAAAACTCACCATAGTGATTGGAGTCTGGTGATGTCTTCTGTTTAGGTGAGGGCTCACTGAGTCTCCCTTCAACTCAGCATGCTTAATCCACTGCAGTTCAAGGTTCTGGGAAGAGGACTGGGAGCCAAAGATCAGGTACCTGGTCTAGGAGATGTGGAGGGTCACCAAGGGCAGAGGGCTGATGGGGGTTGCACAGGAATTTTGCTGCCACATGAGCACAAGGTCCAAGGGTGGTGCAGCGTTCCTCCAGGCTGGCGGGGGTCACACCAGGAGCAAGTGGGTGGCACGGGCCTCCAATTAGTTTTAAATGAAAAAAAGTTCATAAGATAAGGAAGCTGCATGAATTCAAACAGTGTGGTAAAGCCTTCATTTCTTCCTATTCCCTAGAAAACCATGAAATAAATCATACTAGGGAAAAATATTAATATGAACAGCACAGAAATCCATCAGTTCCAGTTCCCTTCAGTGGCATCAAAGAATTCATACTGGCATACAACACTTTGAAATTAAACAGTGTGTTGGTCGGGGATTTAACTCAGCAGCATAAGCACCTGCCAAGTGCAAAATCATGAGTTTGATCCCTGGTACCAAGAAAAAAAAAAAAAGAAATTAAACAGTGTTGTAAAATCTTCAGGTCCTTTAGAATCTATGAAATGACCTACACTGGAAGGAGAGTTAAATCCTATAACTGTAAAAATATGGTAAGGCCTTCATTCATTCCAGTTTTCTTCAAAGGCACAAAAGGATTCATACTGAGGAACAAACATGTGAATGTAAAGTGTGCTAATCCTTCAGTTGTTCCATTCTATTAGTATACAAAAGCACACATATTAGAGAAAAACTTTAGGAATGTAAACAATGTGTTAAAGCTTACATTTATCACTTTTTCTTTCAGAGATCTTCATTCACACTGGAGGAAAGCAAATACACACTGTATATAGTGTCCTAAAGACGTCAGTCATTCTGGGTCTCTTCAAGTATATGAAAAAATTCATACCATACAGAAAATCTATGAACATAAACAATGTGGTAAACATTTATCCCAGTTCTGTTCAAAGACATGAAAGAACTGATACTGGTGAAAAGTTGTATGAATGAGAATTACGTAATAAAGTTATTGGTTGTTTCACCTCCTTTCCTTCCAATTACATAACAGAGTTTATAATGGCGAAAAACCCATGAACATCAACAGTGTGCTAAAGCCTTCAAATTTTTTTATTTCTTTAAAATGCATGAAACAACTCATAGTAGAGAGAAGCCCTGCACATGCAAGGACCCTTAAAAATGACTTCATTTATCTGAGTTTCCTATAAAGACAGGAAAGAACTCTTACTTGAGAAAACAAGAATGTAGGTCTGTACCTTGCTATATTCCAGTACTCTTCAAGTGCATGAAAGAACTCATACTGGAGAAGAAAACTAAATACAAAACGTGTGGTAAGAATTTCAGACTTTCTAATCCCATCAAGTAATGGAAGAACACATGGGAGGAGTCATAGGAATTTTTTAAATGGTGAAACCTTCAGTTTTTCCAGTTCTTTTGGAGGACATGAAAAGTCTCATTATGTGAAATCTATGAATGAATGGAATTTGATGATACTGATTTTCTCTAATCATTTTACAGTGAGTTGGATCCATGGATTATTTGAAAAAATTTTCTAGCAATTAGTTACATTTAAGTTTTTATCATTAAAAACCAGTGTTCTTTTATTTTTAGGCCACTGAAAAAAGTGAGTGTCTTTTGATCATTGTTGGAATTTTCTTACCACTTACCAAAGAGTTCCTGGATTGTCTTCATATATTCTACACAGCCCTCTTTTCCTATAGGAACAATTTCTTCTAGGGAAGCATAAAGACATTTATTTCACTCTCTTTGCTAATAAAAAGTTTGTCAATTTTTAAAGATTAAAAAATGAGATACCCACAAGGCTTGGGAGAAGCATGAGACCACAGTTACAAAGAAGAAGGGAGTGAGCTTGACTAGGGAGGGGGTGGTTCAATGACAAGAAGCAGGCAGATGTAGGAGGTCTGCGATGAGAGAATGTTTGAGAGGTGGGACTGTGGGTGACTGAGAGATGACAACCTAGAGCCAAAAAGGAGAAGCCTGTCTGGGAGGTCTGTGCAGAGCATCAGGATTACCAAGGGTTTAGGGGAGGATGAGCTATGAAGAGGTGAAAGACTTTGGCCCAAAACAGTGCTGCAACAAGGCTATTGAAGGGTCCAGGTGGGCTGCATTTCCTCAGGGGCAGTACAGAGCCAATGGCACCAGGGCTGAGGTCTGGTCACAGAAGGAAAAGATGTAGGTACCGAGCAGCAGGTCTGGGACAGAAAGGACCAAGGACTCTTGAGTCCAACTCATCTCACAGTTTTAGGACAACCAGAAGCCCCTTTGCCCCTGTGCTGCTCCTCACCAAAAGTGGTCCCACAAGGGCAACTGTTGTTCCCGGCAGGCTCTGGGGTCCTGTTCTGCCCCCAACCGCTGAGCCAATCCCGGGCCAGAAGAGCGGTGGACAAGGCCAGTCTTTCCCAGAAGCCCTAGGTGCTCAGGCCCAGGACTGTTGGTACAGCACTATGGCTGGTACCCCAGAACACTATAGCCAGAGCCCAGAAGTGAGCCACCCTCCCTGTGCAAAATACCCTTAGGCAACAGCACCTTCCTTATCTCTACTTCAAGCAAGGGCACCCTGATCAGTCTTGACATGATCAGCCAGATCATCTTTGCCCCAGACCACATGACGACACTCTCCTGGATCCCTTCTCTCTACAGAGCTCATCTGGGTGCTCATGTCAGCCCTCAAGGACGGGGCTGCAAACACTGGTTCCCTTGTCTTCCCAACATAGTTATCCAATGGGAACTGACTGAAGTTTCTTTCCCGCCTTTCACTTCACTTTGTTATTGGATTTCTTTGGAGTGGCCACACCTGCCTGGAAATCCCAGACTCAAGCCGCCAGCCTATCACTCTGGTAACAGCTCCCCTCCTGTTTGGAGACTGTCCTGTCATTCTCTCTGCAAGATTGACAACCTCATTCCTTAGGTTTAGGAACAAGAGTTAGTGGTTCAGTAACCTTATGTTGAGCAGGAAGATCATAAATGAGAACATATGGGCAAACTTTTGGTGTTAAGCTTCTTTACACATGAAAGTGAGAGATTTTCTAGAGCACTCCAACTACCCTGGAATAAGGATAACATTTCCAATCATAACTAGAACAGCCAGAAAGTTGCTAGTTAGCTTTGGCACACACATGTCATATTGCCAAATCCAGAACTTAGTATTCCTGGATTATTCCACTGAATTATTGCTTCCACTGAATGCTAGAGCTGTGGGGTACCCCTGAAAACAATCTCATATGCTTTTTGGGAGTCCCTTCCTCTTGGTTTCTTCTTTTCCAGGCTCCTGATCTCTGAAGTCTGCGGGCTTCTCTGTCTCATGTTGCTCACTATACTTTCATGAGGCTGCTTGAAGTCATGAGTCCTAGTGCAGCCTGGTGTAGCACAGGTGAAGGAGGACATGAACAGCTGCTCATGTAAGGGCACAATTATACAAACAGTAAATGCACAGCTACAGAGCAGTGCAGTTACAGATATATGTTATAGCAAGTTAAAAATCAAGTAGCGGTCTCTTTCTGTGCTTCTCCTATCACATAAGCACCTTGCTAAATGCAGTCAGTCTTGACTGAGGTCAGCTCCTTTCTCCTGCTAATGTGCTGAGTCAATTTGACTATGTCAACTTGTATTTTCCTTAGTGAAAATATATGTTGTTCCCATCTAGCTTCAAGGACTTTGCTTGGAACAAAGTGACCCAGTCACGGACACCTTTAACTTTATTCGCTCCACTTGAATCCCTTCCCCTCTTTCCCAGAATTTTCCATTATAGTTAACAATTCCTTTTAAGTAAATCTATTTAGAATTAGCTTGCCTTATGATATATGACTTAATTCAGTTCATGTAACCAATCATGTAACAACCTGTCATCTGCCTTGCACTTCCTGCTTGCAAACTGTATTTAAACTAAACTCAAAGCTGATTCATTTCAGGTGATTTGGACTGTTATAGTCACCCAGCCTAGTGTATAAAATCAGTAAAGTTGCCTTCTAGATTCCTTGGTGCAGTTTCATTCAGTTTGATAATGGTTTTTCTGCAACACTCATATGCATGGCACGTTTCCATATTTTCACACCAGATAGACTACCAACGGGAAACAAAGTCCCATATTACTGTGTGACTTGAACAATGATGAAAACACCTGCAAGATACTAGGGAGTCAAGAGAGGAAAACTTCAGATTCACAGCATCTGTGAACATGTGCAGCACTGCTGAATTTGGGGTTAAATGTTGGCTCAGTACAGCTTCCCTCTTTGATCGATCTTCCAACCCTCATACCCTCCTGTCCTGCCACAGTTCATCTTCTGGGCATCAAGCCTCTCTCTGGTTTTACTTTGGGATGATTGAGCCTCCTTCACACCTGGAGATTTCCTTGGGCTTGAGTTCCTGGTCTCATATGAGAATTATTGCTGCCTGTCTTGCAAACTCTGGACCTGGACCTGCTACCATGGCACTCAGCATGGAGGACAGTGCAGGAGAGATGCAGACAGGGGCAAATAGATGCATGTGGCCAGCCTTAAGCCTATCGGGCTGTTTACTGTTGAAGTGTGAATTTTAGATGGGAGACAGAGTCCTAACAAACACAGGTGTAAACTTAGACAGGTCATACATTCCTCAGCCTATTTACTCATGTTAATGAGAAGGGTAAGATCTACTCCCTAGGCAGCTGTAAGAGTTAAAATGAAATCTCTCTCTCTCTCTCTCACACACACACACAGTAGAATTGCTACTAATCATACAATAATTATACAAGCATTGGTGGAGAACACAGTATTTATTTGCTCTGCACAAATCACTCAGAGCCCCCCATCTGAAGGGACAGGCGATCACTGCTCCAGAGTCACCTTCCTTAGCAAGGCAATCTGTATTCTCTGATCCCTTTCTGGGCTGTTTGGTTCTTTCCCTCAGACCACAGTTTGGTGTTGCAGTTTCCCCAGCCCATTCCCACCTTACTTAATACATACTGCTAAAAGGAAATTAAAAAAAGGGCAAGACAACTATGTAATTTTTTTCCTTTAATGTTTTTTTGCTGCTCATTCACTTTTCTGCCTGGAGTTCCTATGTGCAGAGAGATTGGCAGAAGCTAAAAAGTCTACGTTGTGAGAAAAAAATGGATATGAAATCATAAAATCTATGAGCTTATTTTTAGGCAAATTCTAGTCATCTCTTGGAAACTCCTATCCCAGAACAGTGAGTCCTTGTAGGGATACCTGACTCCCAATTTGTTTTGATCCTGTGGATTGAATCCAGGGTCATTCTTCCCCTGATGGGGTCTTGCTAAGTTGCCCAAGTCATCTTGAACTTTTGATTGTCCTGCTACCGCCTCCTGAGTAACTTGTATTGGGCAAGCACCATGGCACCAAGCTTCTGATATTTCATTCATTCATTCATTCATCATCTAAAAGAAACATGCTACACAATTTGAAAGATGTAATTAGTGACATGGCACTGCAGCCATGGCACCCAGTGGCTCTCCCTGGAGGATGACCTTCCCCAGTGTGTGTCTCCCTCCAAAGAAATCCTGTACCAGTGAGGACCACCAGAACTGTGATGCTAAAACTGTCTACCGTGCTGTCCAGTGTGGTGCCTCTAAGCTCTTGGAATGTGGCTGGTGTGACTTAGGAGCTTTTAAATTTTACTTAATTTCTTTCCTTTACATTTCAGTAGTCATAGGTGGCTAGTGGCTCCTATACTGGACCACATGACTCTACAGATAACCCCAATATATGGTTCATATTCACCTTGGTTCTGGTCACTTACCAGTGCCTCTATCTTGAAGAGAAATTGTTTCAGACTACCTTTTAAAAACTGCTAGAAAATATTCTCTTAAAGCCAGGCATGGTGGTGGCTAAGGCAGGAGAAGCACTAGGACAAGGCCAGCCTAAATTATATGGCATTACTTTTCCCAACTGTCCATCTAACCTTACCCAAAGCAAAACACAGTGGTACTGGTTTATGAACTTAATTTGTTTTATGATTTGTGGTGAAGATGGTTGCATTCTTATTCATGTAGGGAAGACAGTCACAGTAATGTTTGTTACTTGATGTGGAGTTTGTGGAAGCAAGATTTTTCAAAAAACCTTTGGTTGCAAACCAAACTGTTTTCAAACAGATGCATTCATGAAGGGAGATACTGCCGTATTTTGTAATTCACAAAGGCAATCTCTTACTCAGACTGTAAAGCCATCAGCCATCCTTTTTTATAATTTGCCACTTACTTTACCTAAGATTCCCTAGATTCCCTACAGTGTCTTTTGTCAGCCTGGGCCTGAGACTGTTAGGCACTGGTCCCCTTTTGAGGACCAGGGGAAACAACTGACCATGAATCATGGCCTGAAAACACACTCACCACCATGGTCCCTGTCCAGGTGACAGTGGCCTTCTTCAGTATATTAATCACAGTTCTCTTTTGCCTTTAAAAATTAAGGTCTCTGGGGAAGGCTGCCATGGAGGTAGAACATATAGGACTGGCCTTACCTTTGCCTGATGAGAGCAGTCAAGGTGCTTGGAAGTAGGGACAGTGGTGGTATTTGCTTTTTGAGACATTTTGATGGCCATCTTTCCCCAAATTGTAAAACTAAGTCCATGAGGTAGTATTTACTATCCAAACTTAATTTTCTAACTGAGAAGGGATATAAAGTCTCAAAGGAGAAAGCTCAACTATCCCTCCAGAAAGTCCAATACTTGGGATACATTCTTTTTTTTAGGGAGATAAATTCTTACACCCAAAGAAAAACAGCTGTCTAGATAATGGACCTAGGTTATCTATGATTTGGGGCGTCCTGCCACAAACAACCATTCCTTTCTGGAAACGGCAGGCTTCTGCCAGATTTGGATCTCTTAATTTTGAACTAGTAGCAAAACCTTCATATGAGGCTGTCAAGAATCTTGAGTCTATGCCCTTAGAATGGACAAAAGTGACTGATAAAGTCTTTTGGGAAACAAAACATGCCCTTACTCAGGTTTCAGCATAAGATATACCTGATTTAAGAAAAAGCCTTCTTCCTCTACATATCAGAAGAGAGGAATTGTTTTGGGTGTCTTAACCTGAAGGCTGGTACAAGAGTGCTATCTAATTTTTCAAAACAGAGTGGTGGCTGGATCCATCCCCACCTTGCCTGAGGGCAACAGCAACTACAGGTTTGCTAATGGATGAAAGTACAAAACTAACTTCAAGACAAAAACTCTTAAGTCCTGACTCCCACCAGGACAATTCTATTCTTGAGGTGAAAGGCTGCTTGTGGTTGACAGAGAAACAGCTCACTAAGTATTAAGGCCATGCTCTTGGATACCCCTGAGTTTAACTTCAAGATTCACTACTCTCAATCCTACCTCCTTGATGCCTACAGGTTGAATGGTTAGTAACTCTTGTGAACAAGTGATTTCCCAGAGCTATGCAAGCAGGCAGGACATCAGTGACCTACACCCTACACATGTCTACAATACCCAAGATGTGTGGCTCAGTGATGGAAATAACTTTTTCCAAAGACATTAAACAGCAGTTGTCAGTTCACAACAGGTTCTTGAGGGCAGACCCATTCCCCTTGAAACTTCTGCTCAAAAAGCAGAACTCTTAACCCTCATTCAGGCAGTGATATTAGAAAAGGGCAAAATGTTAAATATCTACACAGACTCTAAATATTCCTTTCTGGTTCTCATGCCCATGCAGCAATCTGGGAAGGATGGGGCTTGCTAATTAAAAAACAAACTTTATTTGTAAAGCATAAACAGGAAATTCAACTCTAGAGGCAGTCTGTCTTCACAAGCAGGTTGTTGTCATTCATTGCCAGGAACACCAAAAAGACAGGTCTAAATTCTCTTTAGGAAGCAAAAAGGCAGAGAGGCAAAAAGGACAGCCTTGTAGCAGCTCAAACCCTAGCTTTGTGTCCTATTCCTCAGGAAGACAGATAGGTTTTAAGACAAGAGAAAACTAAAAAATGATTCTAGTGGCATTTAGAAAATAAGATGGTCCTTTTGCAGGTAACATAGTGAAAAGCTACAAAAACTTTGTGATTCATTCCATATAAAAAGAGATGCTACATGGGAAATGCTCTTTAGAGTTTTCACAGAACACTAGCAGCAACCACCCAGTAGGTCTTCTAAGCTTGCCCACTCTTCACCTACACAGTAACCCTGGCAGATCCAGGCCATCTTCATTTTTAGAATCTGTACAGAGGAGGGACATAACCTAGGGAGGACTGGCATTTAGACTTTACCCACATGCCATCACATGGGGGGATTTTAGTTTTAACTGATAGTTTTACACACTGAATTGAAGTCTTCTTTACTAGTTCAAAAGGGCTACAGAGGCAATTAGGTGCTCCTTGTAAGGAAATTATCCCCCAGTATAAAGTACCTTATCCCCTTCAAAGTGACAGTGGGCCTTCTTTCACCTCTCAAATAACTCAAAAGATATCAAATGGTTTAGGAACAAAGTACTGTTTCCATTCTTCATGGAGACCTCAATGCTCCAGAAAAGTTGAGTCAATGATGTCCTAAAGCAAGCTCTGGCAAAGCTTTTTTGGGACACATCTGAATCTTGGCCCTGGTTATTGTCAATAGCCCTCATGAGGATTCAGAATGCCCCCAAAACTGGACTAAGAGTCCATTTGACATGTTTTCTATCTTCTGATATGGTAATAGAGCCAGAGACCACAGGACACTGGGAATAGTTTATCAATCTAGGCCAAGTACAGCAGGCTATCCAACTTTATGGGAACAAAGTCCTGCCAGCTCCTGGCCCAGCAGAACAATCTAGTTCTGCTGGGACATCAAGTGTTCATTAAACCTTGGGAAGAAGGGACTGCTGTGGAACAATTAAAACCCAAATGGAAGGGACCTTTTTCAGTGATCCTTGCCATGCTCACTTCAATTAAGGTAGCAGAGATGGATAGTTGATTCACACTCTAGAATAAAACCAGCTTCTCATGAAAAACTATATTTAAAGACCATCTGAAGGACTAGTCTTGTGGCTTCTGTTTAGAAAGCAGGACCCTGGTCTTACTTTCCAGAAGATTTGTAACAAGTTCCCCAAGCTCTGTTCTGTTAAAACAGGAAGCTCAATAGTTTCTCATATACAGACACTAACTCCTTATACTTTTCAGCCCAGACAGTGACCCACATCATTCTAAGGTAGTTAATACACAGCCCCCAGTAGAAAAGAGCCCACAGTCTTTTTCAACAGAAAGCAGCTATGTGAAGACAAGAGACTTCTACTCCCTCAGCATCACATAAAAGTTATGCAGAGTTATGGCTCTCAGGGGGAGATGAGCCAGGAGACTAAGCCATGACAACATGGCTGGAGCTCGACCTGCCATTTGAAGAAACTTGTTAACAATGGGTGCAGAGCAGCAGCTCCCAAACCTGACACAAGATCAAGCTATGCCCTGCAGCTGGTACCAATCTTTGACACACGAACATACCGAACCTCACACCTGATATCAATCTTCTGACATGATCGCAAGCTGAACCTAGCACCTGATGCCAGTCTTCCAGCACATGATCAAATGGGACTACCTGGATCAATTCTCAAAGCAGATATAAAAAGGCTGCAGAAATTGACTTCACACTACTTCAGTATTGCTCTTGAAGTGATCTGTTCTGTTGCAGGATACACCTTTTTTCTTCTAAACACTCCTTTCTTCTTGAGTACTTCTTTGTGTTTCTTTACCTTTTCTTTTTTTTTTTTTTTTTTTTGCCCTAAAACTTTCACATTCGCCAACTGATCTCTCCAATTCATTGAACAAGACAACAGAACCCGGAAAGCATTGCTGGTCCCTACACCACTAAGTAACACCAGAAGGGACACCTTTGCTTCCCAGAGATCAAGAGAGCACAGGACAGGTGACCAAGTTCAGTGGTGCCTGCTTCCAAGAATTGGCCTGTTCCCCAGCCCTCATGTGCACCCTTATAACCTGTCCATATCTCTCCCCATCCCATTACTTCAGTCCCCACTTAGACCCCAGGGTCCCACTTGACCAAAATCTGAGAGTGTAAAGTGCCCAAAGTACAGTCACTTCTGATCCCTCCTGACACCTGCCCTTCATTGGCACATTTACTAATTTTGATACCGGTTTACCATAGAAAGAAACAGCCACAGGAGTAGAAGAGGAAAGCAGGAGAACAGTGAGTTACACACAGGACAGTCACCAGGGGCACCTCAAGGTGATCGCAGGGTAAAAAGTGCAGTGAAAACAGGTGTGTGTCCCTCATTTAATATACAATCCTGTAGAGAATATTTTATGTACATTTCCTTAGGATAAACTCTTAGATAAAATATTTCTAAATTAAAAGGCATAATTCTTTATGTCGTCCTTTAGAAATGTTATACCTATCCCCAGCTAAAGTATATGAGAGTTCCATTTCTCAAACTTCACTGGTCTGTATTACCCATCTTTATAATCTCTGCTAGTTTTAAAAGCAAAAGCATTGATTCTAGAATTTCTGTGTTGTTGTGGAGGTAACACTGATATTAATTTTCACTTATGGAATATATAATTAGTGTCATGATTTATATTGATTTTTACAATAGTTCTTTATGCTGTAAACTGTATTTTACAGATGAGGAATCTGAGGTTGATAAATAAAAGTTAAACCTTTATTCCAAGGTTACACAGCTAGCCAGTGATTTATCTGGTGTCTGAGCTCCTGTGTTACTCCTGTAGATTGCAGGAGGCAGAATTTACGCTGTACATATCACAGATACAATGTTATATACTATTCTTTGGGCCTGATAATAATAGGTTTCTAAATGAACCTCCTATGTGATGATGAAAGCTGATTTCTGTCTTCTGAAAAGGACTTGAACTGTGCACTTTGCACTCTCATATAAGTGTCAATCCCAAGAGACTTACCATGGACTTATTTTCTCCATTGATAGGTATCTTCTATCCACTGATAGACATTTTCTATCACTATTAATAGAAAAACATCAATTTTTTTGGTTGAAGGAATTAAATATTTGCATGCATTTAAATGCCATTCTTCCAATTAATAAACTACCTAATTTTTAGAAGCTTAAAACAAAACAAAACAAAAAACCAATCAACCAAGTAAATAAACCAAGTGTATGTTTTCCTGACTCCTGAAGGTCAAAGGAAAGGCTCCAGCTTGGGTCAAAGCTCTGCCCATGAGGCTGTGCTGAGGTTCTTGGGAGGCAAAGACCCAACAGGTGTTATTGCTGCCAGTCACAAGTGGACAATTGTCAGCTGAGGGAAGTGAAGTGATGGCTCCAAAGTTTTGCGATTGGTACCCAGACCAAGCAAAGTCATAGACCCAGGAGCCAGGATCTGGTCTGATGCACATTTGCCCGAGCCAGATGGTACAGACGCATCCCACTCGTGCAGTGAGGGGTGGCTTGTCTCTGGGTACTGGCTCGCATTCTATGGTCCAGAGCCGCTAGTACAATACCAAGTTCTCCCAGACCTGGGCACCTAGGGCTTCTGGGAAAGGTTTGCCCTGCCCACAGCTCTTCCGGGCCGCGATTGGCTCTGCAGGTGGAGGGTGGGACTAGAATACTGAGCCTGTAGAAAAATCAGCTGCCCTTGAACCTTAACTGATTTTAACTGCTGGGAGGTGACAAAGTCAATTCTGAGACTGAGGGGTTGTGTGGCTTGGGCCTCTTCTGTTGAGCTCTGGGACCACTTTTGGTGAGGAGAAGCACTGGAGCTGAAGATCCTCTGGCTGCCTTGACACCGTGGGACTCCTCAAACTGGAGAGTTCCCGAAACTGCAGCTCGGTCCGTCCATCTTCTCCCACTGTGACCCAACTCAGGCCTGACCCCACGTGCTCCGCATTGGCCACGAGGAAATGTAGCCCAGCAGGACCCTCTTTAGCTTTGTTGTAACCTCGGTCTGGCCATGCTCATCTCCACTGGTAACCCTAATGCTACACACAGCCTTCCCCAACAGCCACAGGTCTGGGTTTTTCTGGCTCACGGTTCTAATCCCAGTCACCCACAGCCCTGCTCAGCTCCCTGACACCCTGCTCAGCTCCCCGACACCCTCTCATCGCAGACATCCTACTTCTGCTCCCTTCTTCCCACTGAACCACTCCCTCCCTAGTCAGCCCCTTTCTTCTTGATAACTGTGATCTCGGATTTATTCCAAGTCTTGTATCTTGCCTTTTTTATCACATATAAAAATTTGACACCAACTTTTTATTAGCACAAAAAGTGAAATAAACATGCTTTCCTGGAAGAAACTCTTCATACAAAAAAGGAGACTTCTAAAATGTGTGATGACAATCCAGAAACCATCTCATAAGAATACTAAAAACAGGCTGGGGATTTAGCTTATTCGCATAAGTGCCTGCCTTGCAAGCGCACAGTTGTGAGTTCGATTGCCGGTACCGAAAATAAAAGTAAAAATAGTAAAAACAAAAATAAAAACAACAAAAAGCCCACTAACGATCAAGACTGACTTTTTTTCAGTAGGCTAAAAATAAAAGAACATTGTGATTTTTTAATTCTAAAAAATTAAAATTTTAGCTAGTTAGAAATTCTATTAAAATAACCCATGAATCTAACACATTTTAAAATGATAAAGAAAAATTTAATGAAGTGACTTAAAAATTCCTGTCACCTAGTAAATGAATGGATGCAAAAGAGACAAGAGCAAAGAAACTGCAGGGGCAAAAAGGAATTTCTATTTTCTTTCTTTCATTTTTTTTTATACCAGCGATTGAACTCATGATCTTGTATTTGCTGGAGCTAAATCCTTGGCCCAGGTATTTTTAGTCCTCCAGTGGGCATCCTTTCGTATTTTCAAAAAAAAGTAAAGTGAGACTAGTTTTTAAAATTCATCCTTGTATCTTGAAAACTTAGCATTGTGCCTGGCACATGCAGGAAATATTTGTACAATGAGTATATTATAAGATGTATATATAATCTTTGGAAATACGGAGTAAAACTATTCATAAAAAAGGCGGGGGGTTTCACCTCACATTTTCAACATAAGGATGTTTTCTTCAAAATAAAATAAGCAAATACTGACATGCACTAACACTTTAACCCATAGAAGATAAGACTGGGTCTGCATGACAAGTTTGCCAGGCAAAAGAGGCTCCCAAATTTGGTTTCATTGTTAGTAGGGGATAAGAATCAGGCTCTAGCTCTACCACCTCAACTCAAGAGGAAAACTGAGACTTCTGCTCTAGAGCAAGATGCAGACCATCAGTCACTTGAAATACTCATTCCATCTCTAGTGAGGCAGAGTTCAAAGGAGTTTATATGATAAAACTTTTATCCTGCTAGACAGAAGTAATGACAAAACTGAAACACATATGTCAGAAAAACCTTCTCAAGTAGTTTTAAAAAAAATACCTGCTGGCCAGGGATATGGCTCAGGGGCACAGTGTATACCTCACAAGCATAAGCCATGAGTTCGATTCCCAGTATCAAAAAAACAAAAACATATTGATAAAAAATATCTGTGTCTCTAAATCTACTAGAAGACAAAGTAGATAGAAGTCCTGGAGACAGGGGTAGTCAAAGAATTCATGAACAAAATGCAAACTGCACAGGAAACACTTCAAAGAATCAACAACTAGGATCTAATATTAATAAAAAGTTTCTGCACTTCAAAAGAAATCACCAACAGAGTGAACATAAAACCCACAGAATGGGAAAGAATTTTAGCCAGCAACCCCTCAAAGGACTTATATCAAGAACATAAAAAGAATTGAAAAACATCAAGCCCCCTAAATTCAAAGACCCTCTCCAAAAATGGGCATCTGAGATGAAAACACAGTTCTCAGGTGAAGATACACAAATGGCAAATAAATACATGAAGAAATGTTCACCATCACTGGTCATTCAAGAAATGGAAATTAAAACAGCATTGAGATTTCATCTCACTCCAGAAACAATGGCTGTCATCAAGAAAACATCTGATAACAAGTGTTGGTGAGGATGTGGGGGAAAAGGAACAGTGCTCCACTGTTGGCGGGAGTGCAGACTAGTGTAGCCACTATGGAAATCACTATGGAGATTCCTCAGAAAACTAGGATTGGAAGTTCCATTCAATCCAGCTATTCCCCTCCTGGGTATTTTCCCAGAAAAATTGAAAAGATCATATCACAGTGGTATATGTGTACATATGTTCATAGAAGCACAAGTTGTGATAGCTGAACCTTGGAAACAAGCAAGATGCCCATCAACTGCAGAGTGGATGAAAAAACTGTGGTATTTTTATACAATGGAATACTACTCAGCTATAAAAAGGATGATCTTGAGGCCTTTATAGGTAAATGGAGGCAACTTCAAAATATCCTCATTAGTGAAATGAACAAGACTCACATGAGTAAATTTCACAGTCTCTCTAGTGTAAAAAATAATAAAAACTAACAGAATAATGGGACCCAAAAGGTATAATATATATTGTGAAAGTGAAAGGGAATTGTTCTAAAGAGTATAATCGTATGTAGAGTGTGTAACATAGATGACCATATTATTGAGCTTCTGTTGGAACACTGAACAGAAGGATTTGCACTGTCAATGTTTGAGTGTCTAGCCACTATTTTATGCTCTGATTTTGTGACTTTGGCCACTATCCTTTAGGACGAAAATGAGTAATGTATCAACTAACAATTCTATAATGATATTTTTTTTAACTTGGCATTGTTCTACCCTTTTCTTATTTTCTATTTTAATTCTCTTTTCTTTCTTTGAAAATAAGAGAACAATTTGCAATATAACAACCATGTTTCAATTTCTTTGTTTTGAAAACACATTGTTATTGAGTTTATTGTTGTTGTTTATGCCTTTTGCTTTTAGTTCCTCTTTTCTGACTTTTCTCTTTTTTAAATAAAAAAAAAAATCTGTGCCTGCTTTTTGGTTTGATGAGCTGAAGCTGTTTCTTCTAAAAGCTCCTTGTTGCTCAAAAGGACTAGGGGGGGTCTATGGCCCTGACTCTATCACTTTTTCCCAGCTCTCAGCTCTCCGACTCTGTCTTTATAAACCATCCCCACAATATAGCCACCTTTTGGTTTTCTATGCAATGAGATAGACTTAAGTGGGGCAGCAAGTTTATGTGTGGTCATTAACGATGTTTAAAAATCTTTGTGAACAGTAAATAAGAACTACAAGAGTAATAAAACCAAAATGTTTAATTGCTATTGTAAAAAAGAGAGGAAAAGAAAGTGCTCTAAGGGATATAACTGCATGTATGTTTGAGTGTGTAAAATAGATGACCATATTGCTGAATCTTTGTTGGATCTTTGAGCAGAATTGTTTGTAGTCTGACTGTTTGAATATTTACTATGTACCCTTTAACTTTGTAACTTGAACAACTACATCCAGGATGACAGTACATAATTTATAAATTACTGATTTCTTAGTGGGGCTTTTTCTCATTCTCCTTTTTCTTTCTTTCCTTTAGAATTCTGTATTGTTGCTACCCTTTTTTTTTTTAATTTTCTTTAAATAAAATTTTAAAAATGTTTAATTGCTATTATAAAAGAAGAGGAAATAGGAAGTGCTATAAAAGATATAGCTGCATGTAAGTTTAGATATTGATGACCATATTTCTAGGTTCTTGTTGGATTGCTGCACAGATCTGTTTGCACTCTCACTGCTTTAGTGTCCACTTTGTGTGCTTTAATTCTGTAACTTGAATAACTATTTCTAAAAGAGCAATATGTAATTTATCAACTAGTGATTTCTTACTGTTTATGGTTTTTTTTGAAATTCTGTAATATCTCTTTTTGTTTTATCCCTTTAAATAAAAATTAAAAAAAAATCTTTGTGAAGTTGGTCCTCCTTTGATGTTGGGTGGCTGACTGAGAGGGTGATTGATATGGGGACAACTAGATGTGTAATATGGTGATGACTAGAGACAGAGGATGATTGGGGTGCCCATAAAAATTCCTTTACATCAACGCATGCCTGAATATAGTCCAGACATGACTTGGTTGGCTAACACATTGTCTGGCACTATATTATAAAACAGTCATGGTCTGTTCTGAGCCCAAAACAAGAGAGGAGTCAGCTTTGCTTTGAAGGTCTGGGGCTCCCAAAAAAGGAACAAAAAGAGCAAGAGAAGCCAGTCTACAGGAGCTTCCAGAAGAACCTGAGACCCCTCCCTTTGCTGAGGCTGGCCCATGGGGAATCAGGATCAGATGACAGCAAATCTCAGGCATCACCTGTCGGGGAAGAGTCAAAGCCTCTGCCCCAGGCATAGGTGAGACAAGCCCAAATGATCCAGTGAGCTGCTTCCAATCTGACCATTGCAGATGTTCCTTCCGGAGACTAGAGGACGTATTTATTATCATATGGATGTCCAAATATTATCTATCATACGGATGTCCCAAGACGAGCAATGAAGTTTTGATTTTTCTCAACCATTGACTGCCTAAACTGGAAACATCATCCTACCTCCTATACAGAAAAGTCCCAAGCCTCTATAGATTTGCTGAAATCCATTTTTCAGACACATAACCCATCCTGGTCAGACTGAGAATAGCTCCTCCTTGATGATGTTTAAGACTGAGGAGTGTCAGACAGTGACCCAACAACCCTCCAGTGGTTAAAAAAGCAATGCCTCAGAGGGTGTTCTGAATGTTCAGATGCATGCTCAGGGCCAATTCCCAGAGACAGACCTCAACTGGGACCTGAAAGATGCAGCTCAGTTACAGTATTTGCAGACAACATTTGGGAGGCTCTATAAGAGAATAAGTCATATGAGAGAGATCTCATAAATACTCCAGAGAACAGATAAAAGTCCCAGCCAGTTTTAAGACAGGCATTCCAGCTCTACCTGCTATGTAATCTTGAGGTCACTGAGAATCAGTACATGGTAAACACCACCTTTGTAGGGCAGGCTCAAGGAGCCATTAGGCAAAAACTACAGAAGACAGAGGGTTTTGCTGGCATGAATGTGACTCAGCTTTTATGGTGGCCACCAAAATGTATAGGAACTGACACAAGAAGGCCAAATGGGAAGCTGGTATAAGGCTCAAAAAAACATAGACTTGTTGGTAGCAGCATTCATGGGGAAAAACAGAGGTCACAAAAAGGCTTGGACATGGACATGGGTAAGGCAAGGGCCGAACAGGATAGGGGCCTGAAAACTGACCAAGGCTAGTCTGGGATCAATGCTTGTGGTGTAAGGAGAAAGTGCTTTGGAAAAAAGAATGCCTAGAAAATGATGACAGGCACAATGAAAGGTATAAAATTAGGAAGCTGCCTGCTAAAGGCTACCACCCTTGTGAGGAATCATGACAGTATGATCAGGCTGACAGAAACTGAAGGTTATGGGGCCTAGGCAATGCCAGTCTCCATCTCCCTAGACTCCCTGGAGCCCATGGTCAAAATGAAAATGGGGGCCAATTGATAGAACTGATGGTAGATAGCAGAGCTGAGCACTCAGTAGTGATACAATATTAGACTGTTGGCCAAGAAAATGTGCCTATTATAGTAGCCATTGTGGCCCCAGAAAGGAGGTCACTGTATTAGCCACAAAGGTGTGTCACAGAAGAATGAAAGGTCTGACATGAATTCCTGTGTCTTCTAAATTGCTCATTTTCTCTGCTGAGAAGGGACTTGTTCCAAAAAGTATAGCCCCAAATTACCTTTGGGCCACAAGGAAATAAGACTTTAAGCCTAGCTCAACCAGAGTCCATGGTTCTGGCTCTTACCAGCCACAAGCAGAGGAATGGAGACTATTTAGCTAAGTCACCAGAGCCTGGACTAGATGAGTTACTTGTGCTGACACACAAGGTTTCCAGGCTATTGACAGAATAACCCACCTAGGTTGGTTGCAAATCAAACATGAACGATAGTGGAATTGAAACCAGGGGAAATTTCAGCCCCATTCCCCTGGGAAACCATAGACCTAATGAGACATTCAAAGTGACTTTTTTAGATCATGGAATCTTTTTTTTTTTTTTTTTTTGTCTTTTTGATACAGGGTCTTGCTATGCAGTTCAGGCTGGCCTTGAGCTCACTTTGTGGCCCAGGCTGGTCTCAAACTTACAAGGATCCTCCTGCCTCAGCCTCCCAAGTGCTGGGATTACAGGCGTGAGTTACCACATCTAGCAGATCATGGAATCTTGATCACGGATCATAGAATCTATATGGCAGTTCTCCTTGAAAACACCCCACTCTTTCCAGTATGCAAGCAAAAAACTAGTGAATATGGACCAGTATAGGACTTGCATTCTGTGAGTCAGGCCACTGTGACCATTTACCCAATGGTACTACATCCCCACAATTGATAGGACTCATTCTAGCAAGTGGTGCTTGGTTTACTTGCTTGGGTTTAAAAGATGCCTTTTTCTGTCTCCACCTTGCACCAGTCAGTCAATCCACTTTGCAATTCAATAAGAGGATATTATCACAGGTGTCAAGAAATAGCTCATTTGGACTAGGCTTCCTCATGGATTTAAGAACTGTTCTCCAATGTTTGGGAGAGGTGCTGGCTACTGATCTCAAAGACTTCAACAGATCATAGAACAAAATTACACCTTTCTACTGTATGTGCATGACCTCCTTTTAGGAGCCCCGACCCATGAAGACTGCTATCAAGGAACTAAAGACTATATAAAGGGTCCAAGGAAAAGGCAAAAATTTGCTAACAAGAGGTCTAATATTTGGGCTTATAGTGATACAAGAGGAGTGCTAACTAAGCACTGAACCAAAACAGGTTGTTTGTGCTCTTTCAATTCTAACCACCCAGCATCAAGTAAGAGTGGTTTTTTGGGAATTTTGTCATATCTGGATTCCAAATTTGTCACTTATGGTCAAGTCCCTATATTAAACCACAAAAAAAGGGAAAAGGGAGCCTTTCTTCTGGGAAGCTGACAAGGAAAGAACATTTAAACAGATCAAAGAGGGCTCTAAAATGGGCCCCCATTTTAGGACTGTCAGATACAACCAAATCCTTCTTCCTATATGTCATAGGAAGGGAATGGTCATAGAGGTCTTAATCCAGGTCACGGGGTCCTGGCATCCCCCCCTCAACCCTTCTGACACAAGAGACTAATAAATTAACACTGCGACAGTAGTTCAGGTACCACACTCAGTTATAACCTTAGTGGCACAGAGAAGGTATCATTGGCAGAGAAGGTATCACTTAGCTAAAGGCAAAAATGCTAAAGTCTATACATTTCTTTTCCTCTTCTCCTCTCCCCCTTTTTTTAATAGTCGTATCTAAGGATGACTATTAGGGGCACTATACAAAAATACTTGCATTACTTTAGAAACAGTGAAACCTCATAATCCAGCCACTATGCTCTTAGTTGGACTGGGAGTCCGCCTTCATTACTATCGTATGGAAAATGGATGAAGTATTCTTGAGAGGGAGAATTTCCCAGATTTCCCCTTTTGAGGACCTAGATGGTGAATACTTCATGGATGGAAGTAGTTCTGTATTAAAAGGAGTCTGACAGGGGAGGACATGCAGTGGTGACACTGCACTCTGTGACAGAAGCTCAGCCTTTGTCTATCAGAACCACAGCTCAGAAAGCATAGCTGATCATCTTTGCAAGGGCTCTTTTGCTAGCCAAAGGCAAAAAGGCCAGTGTCTATACTGACTCCCAATAGGTCTTTGCCGCAGTACATTTTCATGGAGCTATATACAGAAAAAGAGTGGCTGTAACTGCTGGTGGGGGATAAATTACAGAAAAGAAATTCTGCATCTTCTAGATGCTGTATGGGCACAAAATAAAGTGCCTGTTATACACTGCCGAGAACACAAATGGACTAGAACAAAGAGGCCCACAGAAACTAAACACCAGCAGATGAACAGAGAAATAAAACAGGTTACTGTGACGGCCTCACAACCTGAAAGCGGGACCCCGGCTATGCACCTTACCCTGAGACTCCTCTCCCATAGACTCCTAAATACTCTTCAAATGAAAGTCGATAGTTCACCTGGGAGTCTAAAAATTACATCAAGGAGAGGATGACAGAAATTCCCTGATGGGAGACTGGCCATTTTGGGAATGATAGCTCCAGTTTTGTAAAGTAGTTCCACCAAGGTCTCTCACCTGGGGAAAACAGAACTGGAGACACTGCTAGGTTGTCATTACTATGGCTGTCACTGCCATCACTGAGCTGTTTTTGTGCAATGCCTAACCTGTGCACAAAACAACCCAAGGCAAGGGCCAAATGATTCTAAGGTATTCAGGATGTAAATGCTATCCATTGTAAAACTTGCTTATGGACTTCACTGAATTGCCCTGAGCAGAAGGGCAACAGTATATTCTGGTGCTTATCTGCACCTTCTCAAGATGGGTTAAGGCTTCCTACACCCTGTAGAGGACCACCACCTCACTTTTTCCCAGACCCAAGCGTGGCTGTTGCTTACTTGTGAGCAGTGCAGGTTGTACAGAGGCCGATTTCCTCAAATTAGCTTTCAATTTCATTAGTCTGCTGAGCCCATGTGCTCATCTCCATGGAAGCAGGTTAGCGTTAGGGTTAGTTAAGATATGAGATATGAGATAATGTCTCTGCTGAGGCCTGCATGACTCTTGAGGAAAATTCCTTCCCAGAATTGGCTACAAAGCAGTTTATTTATTAACCATAAAATTCATTAAAATCTGGCTGTTCCATCCCTTTTGCAAGAATGCTTTGTTTCCTCTGATACAGGCCTTTCCTCTGTCATCACTTGTCTAGCATATTCAGCTACCATTTTTTCCCCATGTTAGTGTGATTAATAAATACAAAGTTCTGGCTGCCTCATGGCCTTTTGTTCCCTGCTGCACCAATATTTTATCTTTAGCTTTTTCTTTTTGACTCGCACTGTAATGCTAATGCCTGGCAGGATATTGCAGCCCACTGCAGAGGTACCCAAAACAGCCCAAATAAAAAAGGCTTAAGAGGTGATAAAAGCACTTTTAAGAGACATCCTGAGGTTCAGACTGCCCCTGATGTTAGGGGTCAGACAATAGGCTGGTGTCTATAGCTGAGATAGTCCAGGAGCTCACAAAGATTTTAAAAATCAAATAAAACCTATAAGTAGCCTACTTGCTCCAGAGTTCAGTAAAGGTGGAGTGCATGGACTGGACACTCAAACACCTGCTAAAAGATATTGCCAAGAATCCCACTTGAAATGAGATCAGGTTCTGCCCACTGTTTTCCTCCACCAAACAAACTGGATATTTGCCATATGAAATCTTGTTTGGTTGGCCACTCCCTATCATAGGTCAAATCAACAACAATCTCTTTCTACTAGTAGAATTATCCCTAAGAAATCAAATTCAGGCTTTGGGAGTAGCTACACAAGATATTCATGCTGGGTACAAGAGAAAATTCCTGTAAGTCTGGCAGACCCAGTACATCTCTTCAAGCCCAGACTCTGTTTTGGTCAAAAAAATGAAACTGAACCACTTTGGGACCCATATGGCATGGGTCAATTCTGTAAAACTATCTGCCCCTGCTCTGGTTACTACAGAGACTCCTGTAATAACCAGAGGAAACAATGGCCCTGCTCTGGTTACTACAGAAGTTGACCAGGCCATGCATGGCTGAAGTTTGAGGTTCAAAAGAGTGTTAATAACAATGTCTCTTTTCCTTTTTGTTATAATTTTCCCTCTGCCTAACTGAGAGCCAACCCCCCATAATGGAGTAAATGATAATGATTTCTACTAAAACTCAATTACAGAAAGCATCAAAGAGTAGAATGAAACCAGATCTAAAAAGAAAACATCAAGTTTCCCCAAATTTACCTTCTCTAGAGCTGTTGCTCTTTGTCCTAAAAAGCAGTGGCTCTTGTCTCTGTAAGCAAAATTTCAAAACTTTCTGTTTCCATAACTTCTTCTTATGCCCAAACTGGGTGACTGAGATATGTTACAGAACAGTCACGGTTTAACAAACTGCCTTTGTTTTCCTTCCTGCCCATAAGTTCCATGCCAAAGACCAACCCTCTTGGCAACATGCATAAAATGGGAACCCTTCCTTTATTCAGCACTTGAGTCTTTTGGATAATGAGCCTGCTGAGCCAGATGTACATCACATAAATCCTCTGATTCTTCCACACTCTCTCTAGTCTCTTGAATTCTGCAACAGTGAAGCCACACAAGCCTCTTTAGAGTTCAAATCTTGCCAGACTGCCCCTGATGATGGCCATGGAAGTACACAATTTGTTTCTCCTGCTGGACTATGGACTTCCTTTAGTTTCATTTCTTTGCATTCCCCTGTGTGTACATTCTGGAATGGCAATGTTTATCTCGTGGCATTGTATGTTGGAAGTGCTTAATTTTGTTTTCACTTGTAGAGGCACTTGTAGCTAAGAGTATATTAAGTCTCAGAGGAGACAGTAGACCTAATAAAGATTTCTTAAACAATGATGTCACAAGTTGTGGGGCAACGTAGAATGTATGTAGCTACCATGGCACTGGCAGCAAGGGCCCACCAGAAAAATTCTATCAGGAGTTTTGCTGGAACCCTATTGACCTAGGTGTTGGTGAGCAAGTGTTGTCACATTATGCTTCTACTGCACTTCTGGGCTGAAGGGCCCCTTTGGTGTCCACAGTTGTAGCTACTGGTCTTGATGTCCCCACTTCCAGAGTGGGCCCAATATCCAGTCCAGCTGAATTCTGAGACCTTGGGTCCCTACTTTTTCTGTTTTCTCATTACAAGTCCAATTTTCCACCTAAATTGTTCCATTCACTTACTGCCCTAGCAGAGCTGCAGGGGATTTGATTATGTGGGGTCCTCTCTGCCTACAAAGATGCTGCTTCCACCTTGGGAATTGATTGGCAAGCTGTTGCTCCAGATAAGTTTTCTTTTCTACATCAGGGTCTGTATGACTAGCTTGCCAGGCCAGAGAGGGTCCCAGAGGTGGTTTCAGTGAGATATGGGGATGGAGCCAAGAGTTAGCTTTTCCTCCTGTACTCAAAATGAAGACTGAGACTTCTTGTTTTACCTTTAGTGAATAAGAGTTTAATAGCATCACAGTTTGTTTCACCCCAAAAATGAAAAAAAAATCTAGCTTATCATTAGCAATTTGCTAAGAAGGTTTTTGGAACTCCCTATCAATTGGGAAAACCTAACCTTCAGAATTAAACCTTGCAGGGTGATAATGTAGATCTCAATATGGATAGAGCTGGTCATGACTGCTTACAACTGGGATATCTGGAGAACCCAGATGAGCCTACACAGTTCTGTGAACACAAGAAATCACTGAAATTCTAGCTAGAGGCCCAAACTAAACATCTATAGAGTTCCCAATTGCAGTCTTCTATACCTCATCAAGCAGGCCTATGCCAACTGTCTCAGTGCCCTGAGAAGGATGAATCTTCTTTAATCGAACAAAAAGCCCTAGTCAGCCAAAAACTTCCATTGAAGATGGTATGGGTCAGCTGTCAGGGCATTATGAGGTCAATGTTTTCATCTCCAAGCAGCAATGAAGCTCGCCTTTCACGTTTTCAAAATTTCACCTTTAAAACTGTGAATAAGAAGAAAGATAAGCAGGTTCTGCATACTCACAGGCATCAGAGTCCCCAGGGCAATCTTCAGAGAATCCTGAGGAAGTGGATCAATCTCTATCTCAAAACGAGGCCGCATCTGTATCTCTAGGACATACTGTAACAACTGAAGCATCTGGTAAATAGGAGCATGGTGAACCTTCAGAGAGCCACAGCTCAGACTATAATGCCTGCTGATGAAATCAAACCTCCAGTGGAGGAAGAGGCTCAAGCTACAGAGTTGCCACTACAGAGTATGGCTAAAATTCCACTGTGTCACTGGGTGATCCTTAAATCTCTAGGTCATCATTGTAAGTTGCCCACTCTTAGAGTTAAGTCCAGGGATGTGAAACTTACCACAACTCTAGAGCCTATCAAAGAGACTGAATCTTTGGCCCAGCAAGTGGCCCAAGCTTTGTCCTCCTCTGTGCCCTGGAACAATTTGAGCCTTGGAAAGTTGGACAAGGGGTTACAGAACAGCAGCCAAATGCTTTTGCACTTTGTGACCATTCTCCACTTGATAAAAGGGTTCCCTTCACACTGAAGAGATTCTTGAGGAACATTTTCCAAGCCAGCAGGACAGCTCAGCTCTGTCTTCAATGTCCACTGTGGGCGTCACCCTTTCACCAGTCCAGCAAGGAGCTCACAGCTTATCTTCTAGTCCTCTGGAAGGAGGGCAGTAATTCTTTTGCATTGCCAAACAGCATGACATTTTTACCTCTAGCTATGGAAAAAATATTCACAAGTCAGCATTTAGTGTTGCCTAAAAGCACATACACTGGGTCTGGAGCTTGCTACAATTGCAGAGCTCACCCTGGACGCACTACCTCCTGTTACACAGCATGCAGCTCAGAATAAACCCATCAAATTTTTTCTAATTCACACTGACACTCTTTCCTAATCTGCGATTTCACTGAAAAATTTGAATGTTCTAAAAGTGTGGCAAGAAGTCATAGCTCTGACTCCACATGGCCCAAAAGAGGTAGATTCTTTATTCATTAGCAGATACCCAAGGACCGATCTCCAATACTGCATCAATTTCTGCTTAGGTTCAAGAGCCAGTAGTGTATGAGATGCCAGTTCTATTGCCCAATCAGTATCCAACTAAGCATCCAGCATCACCCACTGTCACAATCTGACCAGTGGACATGCGCCTTGCTGTAAGTGCTGAACTCAGCATGTAGCCTGAAAATTCTGTGGCTCTGCAGAGAATTATATTTTTGTCTGAAACACGCAGAGGTGACACTTGCACATGCAGAGCAGGTGCAGGCTCAGCAACCAAGCCTGCCTTCTGCCATCATTTAGGCTCTGACAGAGGAGTATCCCATAACTTCTCAACATACTTCAGGGGTTCAACTTTCCCCAAATTTGCCAGAGACCACATATCAGCCTCCAGAGCCACTGATGGAAGCTTTAGATCAGTGTACAGTGTCATCTGACACAACAAATCCAACACCAACAAGTCAGGGTCCAGCTCAGCCTAAAACATTGCCCGGTGTCATAGTATGACCACTGGATATGGGTCTTACTCTATATCCTTAACTTAAAATAGAAGCTGAACATTTCATGGCCCTGCAGGACATTGCAGCTCCTCCTCAGAAGAACCCTGAGCTGACCCTTGCACATCCAGACCAGATTCACGCTGAGCATTCAATCCTGACTCCCATCATGGTTCAGCTTTTGGACATGGAACTTTCCATAACTCCACCACCTGCTACAGGAACTAAAATTCCTTCAGTGATGCAGGGGAGCTCCTTGAAGCCTCCAGACCCAAATGTGTAGATCAATATATGGGACCTTCTGCAATGACAAAACCCACACCACCATGTCAGGATACAGCTCAGAGTTCAACACTGTCCCATGGTGTCATCAAACATTGTATATGGCTCCTACCATGAGTGCAAAAGCCACTACAGAAGCTAAGCATTCTTTTTTTTTTTTCTGTTGAGCACAATTTTATTACTCAGACTAACTATATGTCAAGTTCAACAGCCAGGGAGAAATCCTCTTGTTATTCTCCAAGACTTGGGACACCATTTATGTATACTGTGTTTTCCTGAGACCTCTCACCTGTCTTAGAGCCAAGAAAAATGGTTTGCAGCTGGGAATCATGGCACAGGCCTGTTATCCCACTCTGGAGGCTGAGGCAGGAGGAGTGTCATGAAGTTAAGGCTTGAATGGCATAGGGAGATCTTGTCTTGAAAAACATGGTTAACATTTTCTGAAATCATTCCCAGCCTCCAAATATGATGCTGGATCTTTGAACCAAGTGGGGTGCTGGGGACAGTGCCTCAATGGCAGACAATTTCCAGTCATACAGGGGAACAAGCTAGTCCTGAATCAGAGAATCATTTATTAGCAAAGTATCCCAAAGAGACAAAACTAGTACTCTAGGCAATGTTACTGGATCAGAAAAGTAAACCTGTATTTTCTAGGTGCAAAGACATTTGCTATACTGGACAGCCCGTTATGGAACATCTTCATCCTCCTCCACAGGAAACCCCAGTGGGCTCACCATTCCAGGCTCCAGAGTGAGTCAGGGTGTTTGCTCCTCACTGGCACTGCAAACTCTTTTCAAGAGTTGAGAGTCTTCAGACCAGCTGGCATCTTTGGATGGAAAAAAAATTATCAGGACAACATGTATTCATCCTGGGTAGTAACTGAATTCCTCAGGACTGGTTATGAAATGCTGGAGCAACTGTTCCACGAGCTAGCTAACTCCTTGTGCAAAACGATGGATCTTGTTTTATTTTCCAAGTTGTTTTGAACTGAAATGCATTCGGAGACAATGGCTCCAGGGCCCAAATGCACACCCAACCCAGCAGCTACAAAAAAATGAGTAAGGCTGAACATGCTGTGGCCCTGCAGGAGGTTTCAGTGTCTCCTCTGAAGCATCCTGAGGTGACATTCACTCATTCATACCAGGTGCATGCTTCGCAAGGGGCACAGGTCTGCCAAGTAATAGGTTGGAGGCAGAGAGGTTGAAATTGACATCATTTTTCCCGGTATATAAATAAAGGTGCTACATTGTTTGAGCAGTTCCTTTTCCCATCAGGAGGATAAGGGATCCACCTGACACCAGCTTTGTCTTTTCTTTATTTTTCTCATCCTCTCACTGGCCCTTAACCCCAAGAACCCCAGGAGCCACACTGGGTCGCAGTATATGGCACCAGAACACAGACAGGGTAAGAGACTGGGGGTGAGGGGACACTTCTCATGTGCATGCAACTAGGGGGAGAAGTACATTGGTAAAGGTCAATAGTCATCACTGCAGTGTATTGATATTGGCTTCATCAGGTGTAAAGAGTGGGGCATTGAAACTCCCTTATTCTCTAGAGCTAGTTATAAACAGACCTGAGAGACACCCCTTCTACTGAAAAGAAAAAAAAAAAGGTATTCTGATTATATCAACTGTCTTAACTATGGGACAAACTTATCCAAAAGAATCACAAATGTATAAGAAACCATTTGTTGCATGCTTGATTCCAGTATTTACATTTCTTCTGTGGATCTGGATGAGACAGGATCTTAACAACCTTAAGGTTGTTGAGACAATTACAAGGTAACTGGCTCCAGGCACTGTTTCAGAATCAAGTCTCGAGCAGGGAAAAGATGGTGGCATGACTACCACCCTGATAACTGAGCCACTAACTGTCCAGCAAAACCTTCAATTGTCTGTCCAAAGTGTAGAGGACAGTATCATTGGGCCACTCAATATAAATTCAAAACTTCCAGCAGAGCCTGTGGCAGCCCTGCCAAAGAGTAGGGGTGTGATGGCTCAGATAGCTTTCCCAAGATGGCCTGGTCCTGCTTGGCCCAGCAGGCTCCTAATGGTTGGGGTTTCCCAGCCATGGCCTGTCCCTGCTTGGCCTGGCAGACTCCTAATGGTTGAGAGGTAATATGGTCCTGATTTGTGGTTTGCTGATTGCTGTTTACAAAATGCTCTTACAAAAGACAATTTCAGATAACCAATACAACAACTAACCCTTAAAACCTCTAATAAAAAACCTCCAACATTTGGCTTTTACTAGCTGATAACAGGCTAGCTCCAGCATATCACTGTCTCACTATGGCTTTGGCTTCGTAGTGGGTCTTGATATCTGATAATGTAAATTCTCAAACTCCACTGTTTTTCAAAATTGTTTACTACAGAGATACTTGTTTCAAATTTGCAATTAATGTAACTCTACATTTATTTAGGTTCCTTCTGCTTTAAGTCAATTTTAGTTGTCAACAGACAGACACTACACAGCTTGCTAAATTTGAGTGTGTCTCAAGAAGAAATCTTAAACTTACATACTTGGGAGGAAACTGAAAAACACGTTAGAGCAAGACTAGGGGAAAAACAAACCAACGCAAATCTAGCTGGACCACTCCAGATTTTGAAGTGTTATCTAATAAAAACTGCTGCTCTCTGCTCCTCTCACTACTACTCACAGGCCCCCAGGCAGGGGAGGGCACCAAAACCTCCACTGAGCCTGGAGTTTGGCCCAGACAAGGAAGGTAAAGAAACAATGTTGCTTGTTTCAGTGGCAAGGAGAAATCAGGGTTATGGCTCAATCTACTGAAAACACAGTTCAAATCTCCCTAAATTATTGTATTGCTCAATTGGTTATTCCTCCCTTGACAAAAATTGGAAACTATACATATATATAAGCAAAGGTTACCTAAGGATTTTGGATCTTCTGTTATTTATTAGAGAGGTGGTTTTTCCTATCAACTGTGCACACACTTTATGAACCAAAAGTTTACACTGCACAGGTGCTCAGATCCCCAACAACAGTGGGGCATCTAGTTAGAGCAGACGCACAGCCTGCATGTCACAAGAGAGCCCAAAGTGCCTAAATACAAAATGCAGTTTTCTTTTTTCTCTATACCTTACCACAAAAATTCTTTATAATCTTCAGGTCTAAAAGTAAGTTAAATGTGCTCACAACTTAAATTTTAAAAAAACAAAAGGGAGAGTTCACCTCATAATAGATTTCACTTGGCAGTATATACTATTTAAAATATTTAAATTCTAATAAAGATGTAACTACCTCACAGCAGATAGATAATGTAATCAAATAAATCTAAAACAAGTCCATTGGAATGATCTTCATACTGGACAACAAAAGCTAATGTGGGGTTGAGGGTGTGCTTGTGTTTTTCCAGGAAAAGCTAACTGACCTATTTGGGTGCCAGTGTGTGCTGTCCAGCTTTATCAGGGACCCAAACCCAGAAAAGGAGTTGATTTTACCTCTCAACAAGCAGATGCTTAAGTCCTATGACAGTGATGCCTTGGAAACCACGCCACAACTGAAAGAAAAAGATGAAGCTAGAACCAACCTTAATTGACTCAAGATGCCCAGAAGATGGTAACAAAAAATAAAAAAGGTCCAAATAGATGATAGAAGTGCATGCCAAGTCCTATGACAAAAATGTTATAGATAAGATTTTGTCTTTTTCAAATTCTTTGATAAGAGATCTCTGCTAATTGACCCAAAACAAATCTGACTAGTCTATTTAAAATTACAAGTTTTACAAATGTAAGGAAATTTGTGTGATTCAATTTGGCTAAAATATATTTAAGTACACTTTGATTGTGAAAGATGTTTATAAATCTGTGTATCTGTCTGTCCGGTCTGTTAAGCTGTTGTTGGAAATCACTGAGCTAGTGATCGCTCACACTTGTGAAGCCAATAGCACAAGTGCCTGTACAGGAGTGCCCAAGGGGCACGGAGCACCTGAGAAACACCCTGAGGGCATGGGGTGCTGGAGGTGAGGACACGGGGTATAAGAAGTAAGCTAGTTCAGCAAAGGGGTGTGAAATAGCCCCTAGGAACTTGGAGAGTTCTTGTGGACACCGACAACTCTGTGTTTGTTTCTATGTCTGTTTGAATCTGTACAGATCGTCTGTCCATGTTTGTCCATTTGTCTGTTTGTGAACAGCTGTTTTTTTTATTTTGCAATCAGCAATTTTCCTTTTTCTTTTGCATTTATAGATCATTTAATCAAAGTTTATTTGAGTTATAGAATTACAAAACATGCTTCCTCCTGGGTTCCCAGTTAGTCAAAATGATGCTAAAGTCAGTTGTGTAAATGTAATGCACACTGTTGATTATCATAACTTGAGAGTTTCTCATTGTTCAAAAATAACATGTTAAATGTTATAAGAGTTTTCTTAAGAAAAATTATTATAAAAATGATTAAACAAAAATCTCTTGGGGTTGGGATTATTAGACAGGGCTTCAATTGATGAATAACAAAGTGGCCACCTGGTAACATTTTATTATTGATTGGAGGCCCTGATGATCTCATAGCCTTATGGGAGACACCCCAAAAGTTATATAAATACTATTATAATATGTTCACATTGGTCATCATTAAAAGAAATAATACAAAAGGTTTTTAATTTTAAAAATGCCCATACAAAGGTTTTCATATGGTTATGTCAAATGATTGTTGTTAACCTCATCATGTATTCATATATTCATGCTTCCAGATAAACAGGTCTTCCAAAAAAATGTAAAATAGGAATTTATGGTGATAAAATTTTGGCTCAGATTCAGACCTCTGCCTTCAACAAATGCTTATGAGATTGACATCCCCCTAAATGTCAACAAGTTAGGTAAAATATTAGATAGGGATGATTAACCAAAAAGGAGAAATTTGATGTCAAAATGAAAATTCAAGTGTGTTACAAAATGTCATCATGGTGTTTTATGCTACAACATTGTATATGGTTTGATTTCTAATTTTCTATGTAAAATATGTAACAGTTAATATTCTACAGGTGTTCAAGTGTTAAAACAGCCATGGTTGTTGAAAAATAATGCTTCTATTTTATGTTGTAAGATGTTTGATATTTAGATAAGATGATAATGCCTCTAACTATATTGTATGTTACCAATCTTTTCTTCCGGATGTTCAAAAACTGAGATGGGCTAAGAGGACAGCCAATATTTTGGCCCTAGCCCTCCAAGGTCAATGAGGACCCAGGACACAAGAGAACCTCTGTGGCATTATTCTATACTAGGTGAATCCTGATCTTCTGATCAAGAAGACTGTGAGACCACTGAGGAAAGTGATCATCAGTGTGTGGTATGCCTAAGGAGGGTCACCAGAAGCAAAAATTTCCCAAGCTTTCACAGAGAGCAACTTGGTCAAGCAATGGCTGTGACTCATTTGAACGGCTGACACTGACAAAAGAACTAAAAGGTGCAATAGCTGGTTCCAAGGTCTTCCTGAAGAGACTTAACTGACCTTGCTAACAAAAATTGATTGTGTTTAAAACAGGTTTCACCTTAACTTGGTCTTGAACATCCTGCAGAAAATGTACAACTACTGGTGGTATATAAAACAATATTAAAGTAATACGGTATAAAGGAAACTCAAATCACTAATACTTTTTGGCAATTGCCAGCTACACTGGTAGCTGACTACTGTCACAGATTAATGGACTGCTCAGGATTTCAATTGCGGAATGCAAGGACTTAAAATCTTTGGACTGCACTTAAAAAGATCTACAGAGCTCTCCAACACAGCTCGTCCAGCTTCAACTGACCACACATCCTGTGCAACAAAACAAAAAAGAGGGATATGCAGGGAGCCATTGGATCTGGAGATCGATCACATGTGTGGGGTTAAAGCAAGGCCAGCCCAGAAAAAAACAGAAAGACCAAAACAAACTATGTAAACAAGTTGTTCCAGCACCAAGAAGGCAAGGGGCACAGGCCTGCCAAGCAATGAGTTGCTAGGCAGAGAGGCTGAAATTGACATCATTTTTCCCAGTATATAAATAAAGGTGCTACATTGTTTGAGCAGTTCCTTTTCCCATCAGGAGGATAAGGGATCCACCTGACAACAGCTTTGTCTTTTCTTTATTTTTCTCATCCTCTCACTGGTCCTTAACCCCAAGAACCTAAGGAGCCGCTTTGGGCACACTTTAACAAGATGCAATTGCAGACATCCAGTTCACCAAAGGCAATCCCAGGGGGCAATAAAGTGAGACAATCTGAAAGCCACCAACCTAACCTAGCCTCTCTGAAGTGGTAACAAAGCAACTCAATTGAGTTCCTAGAAAAACATCAAATCAGAAAACCAGACTTAGCATCTCTAGAACAGATACAGACCAAAAAAAAAAAAAAAAAAGAAGCTTAAGAAACTCATGGAAGCCATGAATGCTCAGCATAGCAAAGAAATGCAATTCATTCCAGGAGAATAAAAATTCCATTGAAAATATCTGAAGCAGATTAAGCTAATGTGAGGACAGGATCTCAGATATAGAAAATAGGCTTCCAGTTAGCAATTAGGAAAAGAAAATTTTCTTAAAAATAGCAAGACTATGAGAAATCAATACAGCTGTTGATAGATGAGGCAAAGAATAACTTAAGATTGATTGGACTCAATGAAAAAGCAGGATATACCACAGATGACATTAAAAGAATGTTCACAGACATCATGACAGAAACTTTTCCAAATAGAGAAAAAGAATTTGGCATATAGATAAACGAGGTATATAAAACTCCAATTAGCAATGATCAAAAAAAAAATCTACAGCCAGGCATATCATAGTCAAGATTCCAGAAATTCAACACAAGAATACAATCTTAAAAGCTGTTAGGGAAAAAGAAACAAATCATCTATAAAGGAAAATGGGTCAGAATCACAGCTGACCTCTCAGCACAAATTCTCAAGTCAAGTAGAGCTTGGAATGAAATATTTCAAGTTCTAAAGGAAAACAACCTTCACCTCAGATTGACGTGCCCTACAAAACTATCATTCAAAGCTGACAGAAATAACATGACAAAGAACACCTGAGGAAATTTATAATCAAATGAGCCTACCTAAATGTTTAAAGGACATGCTAGAAAGAGATAAGAACTACAACTCCATGAATCCCAACAGAAGCAATCCACCAGGCAAGGTAAACAATCAAACACAGAAATGGGAAAAAAGTGGGGTAACCAACAACAGGAAAATAACATGACAAGGATAAGTAAATACATATCAGTTAAAACCATCAATATTAATTGTCTTGGGGGAAGAAGACAAGATGGCTGATCAGTGAGCAACAAAATATAAAGCCTCCCGGGAGAAACAACTCATTTGCCAGAATAAAACACCCTGGACAGACCCAGACATAGAGAGATGGATCCTCTTGACACAGGAAGAAATTAAAATGTAAAAAAGCTCATCAAATACTTTGGGACTACAACTGAAACAGCTAAACATTACGGGACACAGCGTTTTCACAGTGACCCGCCAAGTTTGCACCGGCTTGAATCTGCGCCGGCAGGCAGAGCTGCCCAAACTTGTTCCCACTGCCACTCACAGGAAGCACAGCAGCACTGAAGTCAGGGGTTGGTGAGCCCAACAGAGAGCAGAGCCAGTGAAGGGATCTTCATTAATCGACGGTGAGTGCTGGGAATGAGACCCCCAGCACGGGAAGGGCAAGACCAAATGGGCGACATGTTGGAATAGGGCAGGAGGAGCCTGAACTGGGAGCAACAGTGACTTCAGTTGGTTGCTCCCTCCCCAGAGCAGATTCATGGGATTCGTTTTGACTGGGCTGCGCCCCTGGCCAGGACCCAATGAGCCGTCCCAAATTGGTTCCCTGCACCTAGCACACACTAACTGGGTGAAGGCACCTGAAGTTTGGCTGGCCAAGTGGGGAGGGGCAGGCAAACACAGCCACTGCTTACACCTCAGTGACAAGAGCAGGCGGGGGAGGGTGGAGGTCCCTCGCCAGCATGCTTCAGAGGAAACATGGCCAACAGGAAAGGGGGCTGGGACCTGCACTGTAACCTGTGTGGAGGCAGCCAGGGCCATGACAGGAGAGAGAGGCAGGAGGAGGCCCCCAGCCCAGAACCCTGAGAGCATTGATCCAGGAGAAGGAAAAACAAGGGAGACTGAGGACGGCAAACACACATCAGACATGGCTTCAATGGACATTAAGAGATATCTTCAGGACCTTGTAGACAAGCTCAAAACTGAAATATTAAATCAGGTAAAGCAGGATATGAGTAGAATAATAAAAGAAATGCTCTCAGGAAGCATCTCTCAGAATGATACAGATGGAAGAAGGGAGGAACACAAAAAAAGGAGAGAAACATTCAATAAAGAATATAAAGAAAATATAGAATACATGAAGCAGATTCAAAGAGGGTACCAGGAAATTAAAAACTCCATTGAAAGCTGGAAAAACTCCTTAAAAGAAACTAAGGATAGACTATCAAAACTTGAACACAAATTTGCAGTATGTGATCATGAAAGATCTCCCAAAATTAACAAGGAAAAAAAATAACAAGGAAACAGGCAGCAACAATACAAAGGCTAGGAGATGACAAGAGAATCTACAATTTAAGAATAAGAAACATGAATGAAGAAGCAGGAATACATACAGGCGAATTACAAAGGTTATTCACAGAAATAATTAAGGAAAACTTCCCAAGCATGGGAAAAGAAAATGACATTCGATTATGTGAGGCATACAGAACTCCAGCCACCTACAACCAAAACAGATCTAGACCCAGACAAATAATAATCAAGATACCACAAATTCAATATAAAAACAATATTAAAAGCCATCAGAGAAAAGAAACAGATTACCTATAAGCCCATCAGAATCATGGCTGACTTCTAGACATAGACATTCAGATCAAGAAGAGCTTGCAGCGAAGTCTTCCAAGCCCTGAAAGAAAATAACCTGCAGCCCAGACTGATGTACCCTGGAAAACTGTCACTAGACATTAATGGAGAAACAAGATGCTTCCATGACAAAGAGGAACTGGGGGAGTTTGTGACCACAAATCCAACCCTACAGAGAATACTGAAGGACATTCTAGAGAGAGAGAGAAAAAAATACCAGGATTTTAGGAACAGTGGCAGAAAGGCCTCAATGAGTGGGGTAGGCAGTAGAATGAAGGAGAAAACTAGACAAACAAAAGCAGAAAAATAGCATAGCAGAAATGAGGCAGAGAAGGATGGCTAGAATCTCTAACATAGATGGCCTTGATACACTATATTGTTGATAGTGAACCAGGATTTGAATCCCACATTACTCACACTACTCTGCTTAGATGTATTATATTCTGCTCCAGTCATTCTACCTGTACTAGCTTTGAGGGCACAGACAGTAATCATCCTTAATTTCCTATTAATTTAATCTAAAGCTCTGTAAAACCTACACAGTTTTACCATGACCCTAATCGAATCTGGCTTATTGGATCACTGTTTTGTATGGATAGATTTTATTCAAAGCTGTTACGATTGATAGTATCAAGTCTGAGAGTATAGGCAACTGCACTTAAGATGACAAGATCCACTAGAATATCCACTATGGTTTGATTATTACCTGCCTTTGAAGTTTTATACTGTCTACACTGTTTTTTTACTAATAGTTATTTACTGCTATACTCAGTTATACTGCTATATTCAATTATGCCTGATGATATAGACATTCTATTGAAGATAATAAGAAACAACACAGTAATCATTGTAGATCACCTTGTACTGTGGTTTTATACAACTTTTTGGTTTCATGTTTTTATAGGAATTTGTTTTGTTTTGTCTTGCTAAGTTTTGTTTTTCCCCCCTAATACAGAAAGCATAGAAATACATACAGAGATTCATGCTTGCGTAGCTGTTTACACTCTCACTGTTTGACTATGTACTTTGTATGCTTTAATTTTGTAACTTGAACAACTATTTCTAAGAGGACAATATGTAATTTATTAACTAGTGATTTCTTATTGTTTATCTTTTTTTTGAAATTCTGCATTACCTCTACCCTTTACATGCTTTTGTTTCTCTTTAAATAAATTTTTAAAAATATTAATTGTCTCAATTCACCAATCAAAAAACACAGAATGTTAGAATGGATCAAGAAGCAAGATACAACAATATGCTTCACACAAGAAGCAAGATACAACAATATGCTTCACACAAGAAATACATTTAATTCAAAAATAAATTCATACATTGAAAGTCAAATGATGAAAAAAATACTCCATGTGACAGACAAGAACCCAGAAAAAAGCAGGAGTAGGTGTTCTATTTGCACACAAAGTGAATCTGAAGCCAAGACTGATTAAGAGAGATAAAAAAGGTAACTACATCCTCATAAAGGGAACAACCCAAGAAGAAGAGGTATCATAAATATATATGCAACAATTACCAGTGCACCTAACTATATAAAACAAATATTAACAGTCATGAAAAATCAAGTAAATACTAACGCAACTGTATTAGGGGATCTCAATACCCCACTGTCACAAACATACAGATCAACTAGACAAAAAACAAAACAAAACAAACGATGAAATATTAGAACTGAACCAAACTTTTGAACAAATGGACTTAGATATCTACAGAGTATTCCACCCCACAACATCAGAATATACATTCTTCTCAGTTGCACATGGGACGTTTTCCAAAACAGACCACATACTAGCTCATAGAACATGCTTAAATGCAAAAGAATTCAAATTATCCCATGGATACTATCAGACTACAGTGCACGGGGCCGGGGATTTAGCTCAGGGGCATAAGCGCCTGCCTGGCAAATGCGAGGTCATGAGTTTGATCCCTGGTACCAAAAAAAATAAAATAAAAATAAAAAAAAAATTCAGAGTCAGACCACAGTGCAATGAAATTGGAAATCCATGGCAAAAGAAATCACAAGAACTTCATAAACACATGGAAATTAAATAGCACCCTACTGAACAACCAATGGGTCACAGATTAAAGAAGAAATTAGACAGCTTGTACAAATTAAATGATAATGAGAATGCACCATACCAGAACTTGAGGGGCACAATGAAAATTATCCTAACGGAAATTTATACCAGTAAATACCCATATCAGGAAAAGCCCAAGCCCAAATAGACAACTTAATGTTGAACTTCAAACTTTTAGAAAAAAGAGCAATCAAAGCCAAAAGCTTGCAGATGGGAAGAAATTATAAAGATCAGAACAGAAACTGATGCACTGGAGATTAAAAAAACAACAAAAAGACTCAAGGAATTGAAGAGTTGGTTCTTTGAAAGATTAAATAAAATTGACAAACTTAGCCAATCTTATCAAAAAAGGGAAAGAAAAGACTCTAATCCATGCAATTAGGAATGCAAAGGGTGAAATCACAATGGGCCCTGCAGAAGAAATCCAGAAAGTTATCTATACGTACTCGAAAATCTGTATTCTAATGACAGAAAATGCTGAAGAAATGGACAGATTCCTAGAAATATATGAATTACCAAAGCTGAATCAAGAAGATACAAAAAGCCAAAATGAAACTGAAGATATAATTAAGAACCTACCAACAAAGAAAAGCCCAGATTCTGACTGCTGAATTCTATAAGAAATTTAGTAAAGACCTAACACCACACCACTACTTCTCAAACTCTTTAATGAAACTGAAATGGAAGCAATACTCCCAAATTCATTTCTGGAAGCAAGCATTACCCCTGATACCAAAACTTGAGAAGTCACTAAGGAAGAGAATTACTGGCCATTCTTCCTAATGAACATTAAACGCAAAAATCCTCAGTAGGATACTGACAAACAGAATGCAGCAAATCATCAAGAAGATTATACACCATGATTAAGTGATATTGATCCCAGGGATGCAAGAACGGTTCAATATATATACATCCATAAATGTAATATACCATATTAACAGAGCCAAGGACAAAAATCATGTGATCATCTCAACAGATGCAAGAAAAGCAAAATTTTGACAAAGTCTAGTACCCAATCATGATAAAAAAAAACCTATAGAAAATTGAAATAGATGGTCTTTTTCCTCAATCCGATAAAGAAATCTATGATAAATCAACAGCCAACATCATGCTAAACTGGACAAAAACTGATTGCTTTCTCTCTAAAATCAGGAATAAGAAGGATGTCCATTGTCTCCAATCTTATTCAACACAGTCCTGGAAACCTTAGCCAGGGCAATTAGACAAGAGAAAAAAAAAAAAGAAACAATGATAGGAAAAGAAGTTAATTTATCCTTATTTGCAGATAATATGATACTCTACATAGAAGATTCCCAAAACTCCACTAAAAAAACTGCTAGATTTAATAAGCAAATTCAGCAATGTAGCTGAATACAGTCAACACTTAAAAATGAATAGCCTTCCTGTACGGGAATAACAAATTCACTAAGAGAGAAATTAGGGAAACAATAGTATCCAAAATAAGTGAAATACCTAGGAATCAATTTAATGAAGGGGAAAAAGGCCTCTACACTGAAATCTACAGTACTTGGAAAAAGGAGATTGAAGAGGATATTTAGAAAATGGAGAGATATCCCATGATCTTGGGTAGGAAGAACCAATATAGTGAAAATGGCCATATTTTCAAAACTGTTATAGAGTCAATGCAATTTCCATCAAAATTTCAACAGCTTATCTCACAGAATTAGAGAAAACAGTCCTCAAATTCATTTGGAACCAGGCAAAGCAGGGGTATCACAATCCCTGACTTGAAATTATACTATAAAGCTACTGTGGGGCTGGGATTTGGTTCAGTGGCACAGTGCCTGCCTGGCAAGCTTCAGGTTGTAAATTCAATCCCTGGTAACCAAAAAAATTTAAAAAAATTTAAAAAAAACCTACTGTGGTAAGAACAGCATGGTATTGGGGCAAAACCAAACAAACAAACAAAAAAACCCCCACAGACTCAAAGATCAATGGGCCAGGGATTTAGCGTAGCAGCATAAGCGCCTGCCTGGCAAGCCCGAGGTTGCGAGCTTGATCCCCAGTACAAAAAAAAAAAATCAGTGGAACAGATTAGAAGACGCAAAAATAATTCCAGACATACTCAGTCGCCTTATCTTTGACAAAGGTGCCAAACACATTCACTGGAAGAAAGACAGCCTCTTTAATAAATGGTGCTGGAAAAACTGGGTCTGCACATGCTGAAGATTAAAATTGGACCCATGTCTTTCACCTGCATAAAACTAAATTCAAAATGGATCAAAGATCTAAATATTAACACAGAAACATTAAATCTGCTTGAAAATAGAATAGGTAAAACTTTGAAGACATAGGTGTAGGAAAAGACTTTATGAATAACACCCTGACCAGACGGGAGCTATCACAAAGAATCAACAATTGGGATCTCATCTTATTAAAAAGCTTTTGCACAGGAAGAGAAACTACCAACAGAGTGAAAAGACAACTCATAATTGACAGAAAATGTTTGCCAGCTGTTCCTCAAAGGATTACTATCAAGAACATACAAAGAACTAAAAAATATCAAGACTTCCCAAATTTAAAGACCCAATCCAAAAATGGGCATCTGAGATGTGTGATGAAAACATACAAACAGCAAACAAAAATATGCAAGATGTTCCACATCACTGGTCCTTCAAGAGATGCAAATTAAAACACTGAGATTCCACCTCACCCTGGAAAGAAGGGCTATCATCAAGTCAACAAATAGGGGCTGGGGATTTAACAACGAATAGGGGCAGTGGCATAAGTGCCTGCCTGCAAGTGCAAGATTCCCATGAGCTCCATCCCTGGTACCAAAAAAAAAAAAAAAAAAAAAAAAAAAAGATAAAAAGAAAAAGAAAAGAAATCAATGAATAACAAATGCTGAGGAAGCTATGGGGAAAACCTCTGTGGAAATCCATGTGGAGATTCCCCAACATGAAAAAATCAGATGCAATATGTGTAAACATCATATTGTCTGTCTAGTGTGAAAAGTTGAAAGAGTAAATAAGATCCAAAATATACAACAGATATTGTAAGATGGGAAGAAACTTCAAAAGAAAAGAGAAACTGCAATAGACAAATGGAGAAAAGGAAGGAAAAAGAAGAAAAATATGATAGTTAAGATAGTTATACTAGTTTCTCTTAGTTCATTGAAAAGGTCTGTACTGATATATCATGTGGACAATTAAATGCCAGTGTCTCATACTCTGAGTAACTAACATAAAGATAATAATACACAATGTATTAGCTATTGTTATTATCCTGTTTTGAAATTTTGTTTTTATCTCTTCTCTTGAAAGTAAAATTAAGCTGGGGATATAACTCAGTGGCGTAAGCATCTGCTGGCAAGCACAAGGTCCTGAGTTCAATTCCAGGTACCAGAAATAAATACATACACATACATACATAAATAAAATATACTGATTTCTTTGAGTTCACTGAAGACAAAGATTTGTACTGGTATTATTTAGACAATTGAATGCAGATGTCTTGTGCTTTCGGTGAATGATTTACAGATGACAATGTAAAGCTCTGATTGACATGTTTTGAAATTTTTAGTCTTTTTTTTTTCTCCTTAAAATAAAATGGATTTGGGAGGAAAAAATATATATATATGGCAGTGCTTTCTCAGAAAAATAAAAAGGCAGTACTGTTTTAATTTTGTAACTTGAAAAACTATTTCTAAAAGAACTATATGTAATTTATCAACTAGTGATTTCTGTTTATCTTCTTTTCTTGAAATTCTGTAATATTTCTACCTTTTTTGTTTTTTTCTCTTTAAATAAAAAACAATTTAAAAAAAGAGCTTTAGAGACAAATCTGAGAGTCTTTTAGTATTTCACAACTACAGTATATCCCAATATATAAAACTAGTTAAAGTGCTAATGCTATTTTTAAGTTTAAATACACTATATTAACTTTTATAAAGTCAAGAAGAGAAATTGTGAATTACGCATATTATAATGTTATGACTGCCTACGAAACATGTTTATTTTATAAAATTTCATCCAAATAAACAGCAGAAGTTTTTGGTTTTGTTTTGGTAGCAGTTTTTAATGGTTTACTCTTCGGTCTCAGAATATTCTTCAAGTGTACTGATCCAAAAGCTCAAACAAAAGTTTTCAAAACTGACTCAATAACAATATTTATAGTCCAATACTTTTAGCACAGCAAATAACAAACCATACACCATAAAAACATTTATGACATTAACGTTTACTGTTACATGTTTTCACAAAACAGTGACATACACAGGATGAATATACTCCCCCAAAAATATGCCTCTGTCTTGCTTAAATGAGCAGAGTGCACATGGCATAATTATACAACCACTGAGGCAAACATATGTGAATAGGTCTGCACAATACTGAATTTTTTTAAAAACCTAAGTCATGGCTTTCCTTATCAATGACCTGTTTGAAATTTCAAAGGAAGTAAGCACAGAGATGGTAAGAGAAGCTAAAGAGTGCCTGCCCCAATCCCCCAAATTAACCCTGTAGCAGTACAGTTTTCAGTGTGTTGAAATTTTTAAATATACACATACACATATGAGTAAGCAGATGTGCCAAGACCATACAGTGGGGAAAGGACAGTCACCTCAACAAATATGCAAAAGAATGAAGTTGGAACTTAAACACTATACTCAAAAGTTATTTCAAAATGAGGGCAAGAACTACAAAAAGGCCTAGAAAAAAATGTATAGAAAAAAAATCACAACTTGATTTGGCCATTATTTCTTAGACACAATACTAAAAGCACAGGCAACAAAAAAGAAATTGGACTTCATCAAAATTAAAGTTTTATGCATTAAAGGATACAATCAAGGGAGGGAGTAGGGATGTAAAAAAGAATTAAGGTGCCTTACACTTAATGCATTCACCCAATGATGAATGCAATCATTACACACTGCAAACACAGATACTAATAAGAGTAAAAATAAAAATTTAGGGCTGGGGATACAGCTCTTAGGTAGAGCCTTGTCCGTCACATGTGAAGTCCTGATTGATTTCTAGCACTGCACACACAATGAATAAAATAAAAACTAAAGGATACAAGGCATTGAAAACACAACCACAGAATGGGAGACTCTGACAAATCAAGTATTTGAAAAGGTGTTAATGTCCATAATATTTTTTTAAAAAGGAAAACTTCTACAACTTAACAGGAAGCAAACAGCACAATTTAAAAATCAGTAATGGGTCAGGCATGGTGGTGCATGCCTGTAATCCCATCACTTGGAGGAGGCTGAGGCAGTAAGATTGCCACGAGAGTTCTGAGGCCAACCTGGATTACATAGTAAATTCACAGCCAGCAGAAACAACATAGTGAGAGCCTGTCTCAAAAACAAACAAAAAACAAGAAAACAACAAAAAAATGGGTAAAGGACTTGAATGGACATTTCTCCAAGATATGCAAATGACCAATAAGCACATGAAAAGCTGCTCAAATCACTAAGCACAGGAAAACCCAAATCAAAACCACAATGAGACACTTTTTCACACCCATACAAATGGCTGTAACAAATATACATATGTATACACATATGTGCATATACATACACACATATATCTCACCAAAAGGTGTAGGGACATAGCTAAATGATAGAACGCCTGCCTAATACGAAAAAGCCCCAGGTTGATCCTCACACCACAAAATAAATTTAAAAATACAGAAAGTAGCCAGGCGTGGTGGTTTACATCTGTAATCCCAGCACTCAGGAGGCTGAGGCAGGAGGATCATTGTTAGTTCGAGACCAACCTGCACTATAAATTGAGCTCAAGGCCAGCCTGAACTGCATAGCAAGACCCTGTCTCAAAAAAGACAAAAAAAAAAAAAAATACAGAAAGTAAATATTGGAAGGATAGATAAACTGGAACCTTTCTGTATTGGTAATGGGAATGATAAATCACATTGCTGTTATGAAAAATATGACTTTCTCAAAACAAATAGAAATCATCATGTTTTACAGTTTTACTTCTAGGTATAGAGAGTCCACAAAAATAATGTATAATTCCAGAAAAGAAAAACCTGCATGAATACTTCAGTACTAAACATACTAAACATGAGACATCATGAGATTAATACAAATTACTTTTGGGCTCTAAATTATAAGAGGTGCTCATAGTGGTGGCCAATTAGTTTCCAGGCATTAGTACTGCAAACTGCTGAAGTGTGTATGAATTTTTTTTGGCAGATTCTGTTTATATCTCAGAGAACTAAAAGCAGCAAATCAAACAGCCAGCTGTACACCAATGTTGATGGAAACATTCTTCATAAGAGCTGAAAGATGGAAAAATCCACATCTATAAATGTTGTGCGCGTGTATATATATATATATAAAACGAGATATTGTTTAGCCTTTAAAATGAAATCTTGATACATGCTATAATATGCATAAATGTTTCAGACATTATGTTTTGTGACATAAACCAGTCTACAGAACAAATTATGATTCAACCTATGGGACATACCCAGAATAGTCAAACTCAGATACAAGGCAGAAAAGTTGTTACTAGGAGATGTAGAGTAGGTGATGAGATATCGTTTAGTGGGTAAAAGTAGTTTGGAATAATAAAAATTGCAGAGATACTGTAACAGTTGCACAACAAAATGAATGTACTTAATGCCACTGAAAAAAATTACCCGGTTAAAATGATAAATTTTGTTATATCTACTTTGCCACAAGTTTTTAAGAAAGAGTGTGCATTGTTTATTTTACTACAGTGGTAGCACAGGAAAGTAGTTAAAAATACCATGTAAGCTTCAGATTAGCTTATCTCGTTTCAAACAGCTCTGTCACCTTATAGCTCTATAATCTTTGAGCAAGTGATTTACTCTCTGCACCTGTTTCCTCTCTTAATAACAGAACCTATTTTATAGGGCTTTGGTGAGAATTAACTAAATCAATACAAAGTGTTTAAGATCATGCATACCATTTAGTAGCGCCTTTGTTATTATAAGTATAAAATACATTTTAAATTTGACTTTGTATGTGTGGTGCCAGAGATCAAATCTAGGACCTTATACAGGAAATTTAAATCAAACATCCGCAGAACCTCAGAAGCTCCTCCCCAAAATTCTTAAAACTGGTATAACATAGTTTGAAAACCATTGATTTAATCCAAACCTTCATTTAACAGATAAAGGAATTAAGAGTGCAAGTTATTTGCATGTGGTCACAATTTTTTATTTCGTTAATACTAATTTCCTAAAGTAAGAGTTTGGGATTAACACTAATGTTGCCATTTAACTGCTTCTAAACCAAAGTTAAGTCATGAGAGCAGCAGTCCAAGTAACACAAAATGTCTAATGCAAAGAATCATGGGTTAAGCTTTTCAGACATTTGTGCACTTGGTTAAATAGGGTTAAAACTGGTTTTTGGGAAACTGACGACACAAAAAAACAAAATAACAGAGGCAATTTGAAGGTCAGACTCAATAAGAGCTAAAAATCTTTGGGGTGTCTATGTTTTGTCCTTCCTCCAGAGATCCGCTCACTTCAGCTCTCAAATGACAGGACCACCTCCTTGTGGAACATTTTGCTATCCCCTATCTGCATCTGTTGAAAGCCTACCCATCCTTCAAGGATCCACTCAAACGCCGCTCATTCCAGGGATCTTCCAATTCCCTCAAGCTAAAATCAATAATCTCTCCTTCAGTAACTCATTCTACGCCTCTAGTTCAACATTTTTGTTACATAATGCACTACATTACATTATAAAGACCTATACCCATTTTTTATCCACCAGCCCTCCAAAAAAAAAAAAAAACTCCAGAGAGCAGTCGGAAAAAAATTAACATTTGCTAAACACTTCAGCGCTAGGCAAAATTACCAATTTTTCATACATTATCTCACTTAACCTGCTGGGCGGGAATCTGGGCGGTAAATGGGTGAAGGTTTTCTGGTTTCCTAAGGGCAGCTACAGTGGAGGGTTCAATAGGTTCTCCGCTTTCACGCTGAAAGCCAATGCCAGGGAACAGGCAAAGCCGGTGGATTTCCCGGCTGCAAAGGGCTCCCCCACAACCCTCTGTTGCAGATGTTCTTCACTCTGGGTCCCCACCTTGCCTGAAAGGGAGGAGGCAAGAGGTACTGCACAGATGTTTACCTCGCGAATTCCATGCCACCCTTTCTTTACCCGATGACCATGCCTCCCCGCAATCCCCTACCTTTCCTTTCCTCTCCAGTGGACTCCGCGTACACAGGCAGCTGCCCACAGCCGCAAGAGCAATGCCGCACGCACCAGCCTCTCCCGGAGGCTCAGTGACACCCATCCATGCGCCCAGATCAGTCCAGCTGCCCCGAAATGCAGCACACGAGTCGAGCGAAACACGCCGCCCCCAGGATCTCGGCTCCGCGCCCAGCCCAGTCCCCAGGCTCACGGGCTAACAGGCGGCGCAGCCACTAGCGCTCACCGCGGGGTCTCCAGGAGACGCCGCCCGAATCGGAGCAGCGCATCTTCCCGCCTGCTCTTCGCACGGAGGCGTCTCCGCCGCCGCATCCCGCGCCGTTCCACCCCGAGCCGCAGTCTGGGTTTCGGGCGGGAAGGCACGGGGAGGTGAGCCCCGGCGACCCCTCGGCCCGCCAGGCGCGGGACCCGAGCGCGCGCGCGCCCACGCGCGCCTCCCCGAACCTCCACTCCGAACTCGGGAACCGCACCCGCGCCGGCCGGCGCCTCCCCGCGGCCTCGGCCCCCGCCTCCCCGCGCGCGCTTGGTCTCCCAGGCCCCGCCGACCCCGCCCGGGCCAGCCGCGACCCCGACCCCGTCCCCGACCCCGCCCCGGCCGGCCGCGAAGATGGAGGCGGGGGCGTCTTGCGGCCCACGCCCGCCCCGCTTCGCCACCAGAGGCGAAGACACACGCTTACCGCGGCGGCTGCTCTCTCCTCCGGCGGCCCCGGTTGCTGTCGCCTCCGCCGCCTCCCCGGGTGCGGCGCTCCTGCCCCGGGCCCGCGGCGAGCGCCAGCCGCTCCGGACCGGCTAGACAGAGAATTCCGGACTGGCTGACTGGCGCCGGACTGGCTGATTGGCTGACCGACTCACTGGCCGGGCGCGCGCGACGGAGCGGACGCAGCACCCCGAGCGGCCGCGTTCAGCGAGGACGCAGAGGGCGGGGGCGGGGCCGAGGCCTGGCCTCAGCAGTGCAAACCCACCACCGCCCGCCACGCGCCCCCTGGCACCGCCCACCCTCAGTTCCGGGGCGGCCGCCCCGCCCCGCCCTACTGCCCCGCCCCGCCGCCGACCACGCCCAGCCGGGTGCTCCCAGCCCCGCCTCCCCGCCCGCCGCGGCTTGGAGCCGGTGTGTCGGCGTGAGTGTGGAGGGGAATCCTGCTGCCGCCTCGAGCCCGGCCTGCCTCGGGCGATACCCTGCAGGGCCGCCTCCTGCATCCGCTCCTCGCCGCGGCTGAAAGCTGTGAGCGCCTTCCTTAGGAAATCCCGTTTAGGCCAAAACTGCTGTCACACGATGCGTCGGGAAGCTTTAGAAATTAGACCTTTCGGTTATTTAATTAGGCTTAATTTTGAACTCTGGCCATCTCGGAATCTGATTTCTGTCCTCCCTTGTGGAAATTGCCTATCACCAAGCCTCAGCTTACTCAGGGAACTGCTTCCTCTGGTGTAGGTTGGACTAAGGCAGATGTTTTTGTATTTCACTTTATGTTTTTGTTTTGACCTTTGCGTGAAGATGATCAAAGAAAGGGAAACGCTGGAATGAAATTAATTTTTGCTTGTCTACATAGGAAGTAACTTTGTGAAGAGCATTAAAATGACTTGATAGTGTGGCCTGAGATTGGTTTTAGTGAACATTCAACATTTTTTTTCAGGTCTTCCCATCTGGTAACTAAAACTTTCTGAATCTTAAATTTTCACAGATAAAGAATTGACGATATATTTTGAAATCCTGCCTGCCTTGCTGAGAAACCAAGTGTTCATTTCTCTGTCCTAGGGCAAATACTGGCATGGTTAATTGAATTCTTACTTCCTGATAATCCTGGAGGACTTTCTAGTGGTTTCAGGCTTTTTTTGTATAATCTGATTCAAATTGGTATTTAGAACCATAGGATACATCTCACACTTGAGATAACTGCACTTTGAAAAACAACTAGGTTTTTTTTTAAAGGTTGGTAGGTGCTTCAATAACTTGCCATAAAATAATACTATCATAAATAACAATGGTGGTGCAGACCAATTCCTGTAGCCTTCTATTCTTGTAGATCTCATCATTTATTACCTGTATTATAATTATTTCAGTAAGTTATGTCCCTCCCTAAATGAATGTAATTTACCCCTTTTGTGTCTTTCACAATATCTAGTATAGTAGTTTGCACAATAAGTACTTTTGTATTAATAAAAGTTTTAAATGTTTTCATTTATAATTTTATACAAATTGTCTATAACAGCTCACCTCATTTCCCTCAAAACTTGGTTGGTTGAAATTAAATATATGTAGGACCCAAACCTAGTAAAAACCTATTACTATCAAATGTTATTACCAGACTGTGTGATAATAACCTTTATTGAGAAGATACTTCATGAAACCTCTGCAAAACAGATCACTGAGTGGTTTTTAGATAGCGCTTGGCCAACATTCTTCCTCGCGGTTAGGTTGGTCAAGGCTAAATTAGAAAACAGTCACTTTTCAGCCATTGAAAGGGTTAAGCAGGTTCTCCTCAATCTATTACACTAAAATTGCTCCTTCACTTATTAAGAATTGCTTGAGCTCCAACTAAGGTCCAGGAATACAAAGAAAAAAGACATGGCACGATGCAACCTGCCTTCTTAAATTCACAGTATTCTTAGTCCTCAGAGGAAAAGTTTTAGTGCTTCCTAGTCTTAGAAAAATAAGATAAATTGCTTGTTCCCAAACAGTTTCTTACGATTCGAGGACAACTTTGGCTTTATACACATTACATTCTGTATACGTTATTAGTATGTTCTATATATACTATGTTTGATATCAGTTATCAAGTTTTTATTTTTTTCCATTATGCATAAAGTATTGTTTGTTTCTAAATGCCATATTCATTTTTAGTAGGTAGATCAAAGGTTATCATATGTGGGATAAATATATGGAGTGAATGAATAATTATTTGAAAAACTTGATATTCATAAGTTTTGTAAACACTTATTAATTCACTTATCAAAATTATTTTAGTGTCTACTCTGTCTGTAGCTCCATCTATAATCACTCAAAAAATACACAAATAACCATTAATCTTTAAACATGATCCTGTCCATTATTGACAAGAATGAGAAGAAACAGGTTTGAGGTGAATAAATTGTTAGTCTTTTTCAGGGCAGCTTAGCAATAAATAATAAAAGATATAAGAACAAAACATTAGCTAAAATTGCATGAGGTATTAATAAATAACTGAAAATCCCTAAATGTCCAGCCATAGGGGGTTAAGATAATGTTGACTTGAAGGAGACTAATTAGAATATGAAAAGATATTCACAGTATGCAATCAATAAAGGAATTATAAACAGGAACAATATAAACTAGTGAAAAAGTAGGAAAAACTCCAGCCAGCAGTGGGCATGGGGCCCACCTAGACCTGGGCCCCTCCCATGACCTACACCATTCCAGAAGACCACCTTGTAGGACCCGGAATTCCAGCCAGCAGTACGCACAGGGCCGGATTAGACTGGGGGCCCTCATGCAAATCCTGCCTTCCCAGCAGACCACCACACAGGGCTCGGAAACTCCAGCCAGTGGCACAGGTGGGTCAGACCACATTGGGGCCCATCCCATGTCCCTGTAGTCCTGGCCACCCACTTCAGGACCTAGAAACTCCAGCCCGTGAGGTGCACCCTTGCATTCCCACTGCTGCCATTGGGGACCCCCGCACCTCCTGGAGCCAGTATTGCTGTTGATCTTGGGTTGCAGTAGATTAACCATGCAGTATTGAGGGGAGACTCAGTAACCCCTCATCCAAACAGAAGAAATCAGCAGGCTTCCATTAGTGAGGTGAGTTTGCCCCTAAAATAGGAATAGAGTTTGCCACCTTCAGTGGGTAAACAGGAGCAATAGCAAAGCCCCCTCCAGAAGTAGGACATAGGCAAGCTTGGAAAGTGGGTAGGTGAGTCCTTCCTCCACACAGTATCAGGTAGGTTGAGAAGGGTGCCAATAAGGCCTCCCCCAACTTGGAGAAAATTAAGGGGGCCTGTGGGACACCAGAGACACAGTAGGGTCCCAGCCGAGACAAACACTGTCAACAGGGAAATCTGGTAACTCTGAGCAACCTGAAGACATAATAACAGCAGGAACTAGGGGATGATTTCCATCAGTACTCTTATGTTTGTCAGCCTAGGAAGAACATAGGGCTCATGCAACAGGCCCTGCAGGTAGAAATTAGGTGACTGACCTACCTCTTCATTGTGGGACCCAGCAATTGGACAAACATCAACCTTACAGCGGGACCCCAAGATAACACACTACCAACAGTTGACACTAGTGGGATTGAAGGACCAAATATTAACCCGAAAGGGAGAAATGGCAAAGCGAAAAAGCAAAAAGGAATCTCAAACATCTAGTCCACCAGGAGCAAGTACAGGAGACATTGAAATAGAGGACTTCAAAAGTAACACACTGAAAATGTCTGAAAAGATAGCAAGTGAAATAAAAAAGGCTATAAAATAAAAGAGGCTATAGAGGAGATCAAATTAGAAGAAATCTCTCATGTAAAGACAGAAATAACAACCTTAGTAAAGGAATTGCTCAGTGCACCTAGAGAAGAAATAGATTTTTTAAAAAAGTACAGGAGCATAGGAAACTGATTGAAACCTTGAACGAACAATATAGAAAACAAGCAGAATTCATGAAACAAACTCAAAGAGACATCCAAGAAAAAAAATTCTTTTCAGAGCTGGCAAAACCATTTAAATGAAGCTGAGGATAGAATTTTGGACCTTGAGTACAGGATTGCAATTAGCAATCATGAAAAGATAGAACTTTTAAAAATAACAAAGCAGCATGAAATGCCAACCCAGAAGCTTCAAGATGATGCCAAGAGAAACAATACAAAATTGATAGGCATCAGTGAAGATGCAAGAGTCAATGCAAATGACATAACAAAAATATTCACAGAAGTAATAGCAGAAAATTTCCCAAACATGGAGAAAAAATCTGATATGCAGATAAGTGAGGGATATAGCACACTAACAATTACAACCAACATAAATCTATACCCAGACATCTAATAATTAAGATCCCAGACATGCAGCATACAAACAGAATACTACAAGCTGTTAAAAGAAAAGACACAACTCACCTCTCAAGGAAATCCCATTAGAATCACGGCAGACTTTTCAGCACAAACCCTCAAGTCAAGACGAGCTTGGAGTGAGGTATTTGAAGCCCTGAAAGAAAACAACCTTCAACCCAGACTGATGTACCCAGCAAAACTTTCATTCAAATTTAATGGAGAAACAAGATACTTCCATGACAAAGAACAACTGAAGAAATTCACATCCACCAAACCAACCCTAGAAAGAGTACTGAAAGACATACTAGATAGAGATAAAAATGACCATAATCGCCAGAACAACAACAGAAAAAAACCACCAGGTAAGACAAGCAATTAAACAAGGGAGAAAAGCAGAAAGCAAACAACTGGAACATAACATGCCAAAGTCAAGCCAGTACATATCAGTTATATCCATAAATGTAAGTGGCCTCAATTCACCTATCATAGGTTGACAAAATGGATCAAGAAACATGATCCCACAATATTCTGTATACAAGAAACACATCTGACCCAAAAGGAAACTCATAAATTAAAAGTGAAAGGATGGGAAACAGTATTCCATGCCACAGGAACCCAGAAAAAAGCAAGGATAACTATTCTATTTGCAGACAATGTGAACTTCAAACCCAAAATGATTGAAAGAGATAAAGAAGGTCACTACATACTCATTAGGGGAAAAATTAAAGAGGAAGAACTAACAATTATAAATATATATGCACCAAAAACAGCAGCACCCAACTATATAAGACAAATACTAATGGACATGAAAAACTCAAATACATTGTTATACCAGGGACCTTAATATCCCATTGTCACAAAGAGATAGATCAACTAGACCAAAAGTCAGCAAGAAATAATAGAATTGAATCATACCTGTGAGCAATTGGACTTAGTAGATGTTTACAAAGTGCTCCACCCAACCAAATCAGAATATGCATTCTTTTCAGCTGCACCTGAGACATTCTCCAAAATAGACCATATATTATCCCATAAAACATTCTCAAGTAAATGCAAAGGTATTGAAATAATACCATGAACAATATCTGACCATAGCGCACTGAAATTGGAAATTAATTGCAAAAAAATTGCAAAACCTGCATAAATATATGGAAATTAAATAACAACCTTCTGAACAACCAGTGGGTTACAGATGAAATTAAAGAAGAAATGAAGCAATACCTACAATTCAATGAAAATACAGAAACAACATTGTAATCTGTGGGATGCAATGAAAACAGTCTTAAGAGGGAAATATATAGCAATAAATTGTCATATCAAGAAAACAGAATGAGCACAAATAAACAACCTAATGCTCCATCTCAAGCTTCTAGAAAAAGAAGAGCAAGCTAAACCCAAAGTTCACAGAAGAGAGGAAATTGTAAAGATTGGAGCAGGAATCAATGCAATTGAAACTAAAAAACAAAACAAAAAAAAACCGAAGAATTAATGAATTGAAAAGCTGGTTTTTTGAGAGAATAAACAAAATTAACAAACCCTTAGCTAACCTTATCAAGAGAAAGAAGGAAAAAACCCAAATTCATGCAATAAGAACTGAAAAGGGAGAAATTACTGCAGATCCCATGGAAATTCAAAAGATCATGAATACCTAGTTTTTTGAAAATCTCTACTCACATAGAGTGGAAAACACAGAGGAAATGGACAGATTTCTAGAAACATATGAACTACCAAAGCTCAACCAAGAAGATATAGCAATTTTGAACAACCCAATATCAGCTATGGAAATTGAGACTGTAATTAAAAACTTACCAACAAAGAAAAGCCCTGGTCCTGATGGATTCACAGCTGAATTCTATAAGAAATTTAGAGAAGATTTGATGCCAGTACTCCTTAAACTCTTCAATGCAATTGAGAAAAAAGCAATCCTCCCTAAATCATTCCTGGAGGCAAGTATTACTCTGATACCAAAAGCAGAGAAAGACCCAACCAAAAAGAAGAACTACAGGCCAATCTCACTAATGAACAATAATGCAAAGATTCTCAATAAAATACTGGCAAAAAGAATGTAGTAAATCATCAAGAAGATTATACATCATGACCAAGTGGGGTTCATTCCAGGAATTCAGGGATGGTTTAACATACACAAATCAATAAATGTAATACACCACATCAACAGCCAAAAACAAAACCCACATGGTTATCTCAATAGATGCAGAAAAAGCTTTTGACAAAGCCCAATACATGTTCATGATAAAAACCCTTCAGAAACTCAGAATATAAGGTGTCTACCTCAATCTTATAAAGGCCATCTATGACAAACCAACAGCCAACATTATACTAAATGGACAAAAACTGAAAGCTTTCACTTTAAAATCAGGAACAAGACAAGGATGTCCACTATCACCACTCCTTTTCAATATAGTTCTGGAAAAACTAGCCAGGGTAATCAGACAAGAGAGAGAAATAAGAGGAATAAAGATAGGAAATGAAGAAGTTAAATTATCACTATTTGCCGATGACATGATACTCTATATAGAAGACCCCAAAAACTCTATTAAAAGACTACTAGAGGTAATAAACAAGTTCAGCAGTGTAGCTGGATACAAAATCAATGCTCAAAAATCAATAGCATTCCTGTACACAAACAAAAAACTCACTGAGAGAGTAATCATGGAAATAATGCCTTTCACCATAGCTTCTAAAAAAATGAAATACTTAGGAATCAACCTAATTATATCTTAGGTTGATTTCTAAGAAGACCTATATGCTGAAAATTATGTTACACTAACAAAGGAGAATGAAGAGGATATTGGAAAATGGAAGGATGTTTCTTGCTCTTGGCTAGGAAGAACCAACATTTTGAAAATGGCCATACTCCCAAAACAGTTATACAGATTTAATGCAATCCTAATCAAAATACCATTAACATACCTCACAGATCTAGAGAAAACACTCTTAAAATTCATTTGGAAACAGAAGAAATCTAGAATAGCAAAGGCAATTCTGGGCAACAAAGGCAAGGCAGGAGGAATCTCAATTCCTGACTTGAAACAGTACTATAACCACAGTGATAAAATCAGCTTTGTACTGGCAAAGAAATAGACCTGAGGATCAATGGAACAGATTAGAAGATGCAAACACAACTGCAAAGACACTCAACCACCCAATATTTGACAAAGGTGCTAAACATGTTCACTGGAAGAAGGATAGTCTCTTTAATACATGGTGTTGGAAAAATTGGCTCTCCACATTCCAAAGACTGAAAATAGACCCATGCTTATTATCATGCACAAAACTAAAATCTAAATGGATCAAAGATCTAAGTATTAAAACAGAAACACTAAATCTATTGGAAGACATGTTAGGTAGAAGTCTTTGAGCCATAGAGGGGTAGGCAGAGAATTCATGAACAGAACGCAAACTGCACGGGAAACACTTTAAAGAATCAACAACTGGGATCTCATATTATTGAAAAGTTTCTGAACTTCAAAAGAAATCACCAACAGAGTGAAAAGAAAATCCGCAGAATGGGAAAGAATTTTTGCCAGCAACCCCTCAGACAAAGGACTTGTGTCCAGAACATATAAAGAATTGAAAAACATCAAGCCCCCCAAATTCAAAGACTCTCTCCAAAAATGGGCATCTGAGATGAACACACAGTTCTCAGAGAAATATATACAAATGGCAAATAAGTACATGAAGAAATGTTCAGCATCACTGGTCATTCAAGAAATGCAAATTAAAACAACACTGAGATTCCACCTCATTCCAGAAAGAATAGCTGCCATCAAGAAATCAACTGATAACAAATGTTGGTGAGGCTGCGGGGAAAAAGGAACACTGCTCCACTGTTGGTGGGAATGTAGACTGGTGCAACCATTATGGAAATCCATATGGAGAATTCTCAGAAGACTAGGATTGAAAGCCCCATTCAATCCAGCTATCCCCCTCCTGGGTATTTTCTCCAAAGAACTGAAAAGTTCATATCACAGTGATATATGTGCACCCATGTTCATAGCTGCACAATTTGTGATAACTAAATCCTGGAAACAACCAAGATGCCCATCAACTACAGAGTGGATGAAAAAGATATGGCATTTTTATGCAATGTAATATTACTCAGCTATAAAAAGGATGATCTTGAAACCTTCATAGGTAAATGGAGGCAACTTGAGACTGTCCTCATTAGTGAAATAAATAAGAATCATATTTATAAATATCACATTGTTTTTCTAGTGTAAAAAGTAATAAGAAATGTAGGAGTAATAAAACACAAAATGTGTAATTGCTATTTTGAAAAAGAGAGGAAAATAATGTGCTCTAAAGGATATAACTGCATGTATGTTTAAGTGTGTAAGATAGATAAACATATCACTAAGTTTTTGTTGGATTGTTGAACAGAAATGTTTGCAGTCTCACTGTTTGAATGTCTACTTTGTATGCTTTAATTTGTAACTTGAACGACTATTTCTAATCAACTAGTGGTTTCTTACTGTTTATTTTTTTGAGATTCTGTATTATTTCTACCCTTTTTTCTGTTTTGCTTTTTTTTCTCTTTAAATGAAGTTTTTTTAAAAAAAGTAAGAAAAAAACTAGAGGAAAATACAAGATAGTAAATGTGTCCATTGCAGAGTATTATATGACTCTCACCTTTTTGCAGAGAATTTGTATTCTTTATTTGGAAGTTTGTCCCATTTTTCTAAGACTAGGAAGCACTAAAACTTTTCCTCTGAGGATTAGGAATACTGTGAATTTAATTGGAATATAATCAATATTTATGTAGATAAATCTCTTTAAAAATTCAAGGAAAACAACATACAAGTGCATATTAACATAAAATAAAGTTAAATTCAAAAGAGGCTCTCTGCATTTAAGAAATTTTGTTAAAGCCAAATGTGATGGTGCTGTAATCCCAGCACTTGGGAGGCTGAGATAAGAGGGTCACTGTGAGTTTGAGGCCACTCTGAACTGCATAGTGAAACCCTGTCTCAAAAAAAAAAAATGCTCTGTTCATGAGGCAAGAACCCATAAGATAATCAGAAAATTACTAAATACTGAGCTCTGAGGTAGACTTATAATAGGAGTTAGAAGAGAAGAGAAAAATTGGCTAGGGTAGCTACAAGTAAAGATGACTTTGTGGATAAATAAGACTTATCCTGGTGCTTAGAATCTGCCTGCCAAAGGGAGAAACATTTGGGGTGGTAATGTAAGAGACACACTAGAGAGGTCTTACCTTTTCCACTCTCACATTAACAACTGCAGAACACTTGGCCTCACCTGTAAATGTATTTCCTCTTCTTTCATTCAAATGGAATTCATATACCCTCTATAATATAAACATGTAGTAGAGCCTTGTATAACCTTTGCAAAATTAAAAAAGTTATTTTAGTTGCTTTTTTAGGAGTAACCCTTTTGTGGGGTATTTTATCTGCAAAATCTATAGACCTGGAAATTTCCAAATGTTTACTTGGAACAAATGCCAACTATGACACAAGAACAGTTATCACAGCAACCTGAACTCTTATGAATGTTCTGAGTGTCTGTACAAGTCAGACCAGAAATAAATTCAGCCAATTAGACTCAACAGTTTTCTGATTACACTATGCTGCTTTTATGTCAATTTTTCAACACTATAACAAAACTGCTAATAGGATAGTAGAGCACACTGAGAGAGGGAAAGACTTGTTAACTCTTACAGTTTTAAATATATTTTTCATTTCCATTCTTAAAATATAATTTTTCTGCATATTTTATCTGTTGGACAGTTACTCAGAATTCATTAACATACTGCTTTAAACCTATTGAAATGTCTGCTGTCAATTTAATTGCCACCCTTTTTTAAAAGAATATCTGTCTTTGATGTTAGTGTCTTTAATTTCATTTTTTATATTTCTAGGTATGAATTTACTTGTATTTTTCTTTTGTTTCATATGAACTTTTTAATCTGAAATTCTTTTCTGTTACCATTGCAGGAAAATTTGGGGTCAATGCTGCTTCAAACATTGTTTCTCTTACTTTTTTGTTGTCTTTTGCTTTGAAAAGTCTACTAAGATAGTGTTACCATACTCTTTTTATGGGTTAACATTTTGTTCAAATTTTCATGTCCTTGTCCTTTTTTATTCTGTACAGAGCTTGAGATTTTTCTTCCAATTCACCTTTTTATTTGTCAGTGTCTAAATTGTCTTTACTAAGTGATAAGTTATTTAAAATTTCTATTTTGTTTTCCAGAACTCTGTTTTGCTCTATTTCAAATATTCTAGTTGCTTCTCACAGTATTTGTGTTACTTATTCATGTTCCATATTTCACATTTGATACCTTTAAAGTTTTTACCAAAAATACTATTTATACGTCTTATTTCATCATTCTGATTTCATAAGTCTTTATATGATTTTAATCTTTTCATAGTCTCAGTTTTCCCTCCTCTTCATCCATATTCACTATGGCTTGTTGCCTTGCATGTTTCAATTTTTTTCCATTGGAAGGTCATATTTGGTTGACCTTAAAATATAGGAGTCCCATTACTTTATAGTGGGGATATTTTAACCTTCAAAAGATGCTTAATTTCTTTGTGAGAAATGCAGAGTAAAATCTATTTAAAATGCATAGACCATTTTAGAGTTTCGTGTGGTAACAACTATGGTGTCAACTTGAATAAGAAAATTCCAGCTGATTGGTTTACCATAGCTCTGGCTGTGGATGATGGACTTATTGAAGGGAAATTCTATGTTCGATGTGGGTGGCACAACAAATAGGCTTGTAGCACAGACGGAATTCAAAAGGAGAAAAAGGAAGTCTTGCTTCTAAAGGAGTTCCAGGCTTCATCATCACCTTTGGACATCTGTCTCCAGGCTTCCAGTGCAGACTCTTCAGCCTTTCAGCATGGACTTTGGGGCTTTCTGCTATGGACTCATATGGGCCTCTGCATTGACTTCCACACATTCCATTTTTACTGGCTCCTTTGGATCTCCAGTGCACAAATGCATTCTTCCACACCAGCCTCTCCATCCAGCTATTGTAAACCTACCTTATAGAAACATTTAGATATACATATATATTTGTCTAAGAGCTTATCAATCTTATCATTCCCCAGGATCTTCATCCTTTAAATCTGTTCCTCTGGTGAACACTAACTGGTACACATGCCTTGACATGGGATTTGCCAGGAACAGTCATTAAAAACAACTGTACTTGATTCTCTTGCAGGTATTTTCAGGACATGATCTTAAAGAGAACTCAGATCTTCACTTTCTGATCTCCTAATCCATGAGTTATGATAGAGATTTATTTCTATGTCACTAAGATTTAGAGTTATTTAGTATTTAAGATAAATTTTTATGCTTTAATTTGTCCTTGATGAACTCCCTTGCTTTTTCCTTCCTAGGACTAGCAAAACATTTAAGTGACATTTATTTTAACTTCTTAAAATTTAATTGTACACTGTGCATAAGTCCCATTAGGTTATCTTTCTGACATATCTCTACACATAGAGGTCCACAACTAGTTTTAATAAGGTAGTAATTTTTAGCCCTGCTTCTGTGAATGTCACATACTATAGTTATAAGTTTATAAATGTTGAACCATTCTTGTATTCCTGGGATGAAGCCAACTTGCTCAACCTACACAATCTTTCTTATGATTTGTTAAATGCCATTTGCAAGTATCATATTTTTTACATCTATGTTCATTGAAGATAGTGGTATACATACATTTATTTAGTTATATCCTTATCTGGCAACAGATTATGTAGCAGAGTAATGCTAGCTTCTTAGAATGAGTTTGGAAGCATTTCTTCTATTTCAATTATAGGAAAAAGTTTGAAGAGCATTGGTATTAGTTCTTCTGAAAGTTTTGGTAAATTTCAGCAGTGAATCCTTCAGGTCCTGGTCATTTTTTAGTTGAGTGTTTATTATTACATCAATTTAATTAGCCATTATTAGTCTGTTCAGGAAAAAGAGGAAGACTGTCTTGTCCTACTGGTTTGGATGAATGAGCAATCTGTCCAAGTTGCTTTCTTCAGACCACCGTCTTCAGTTCTCTAGTGTTCTCAGGGTCATGGAGGAGAGCTGGAGTCACTCTCTATGGTGTCTCAGGCTCTGAGCCCTAGTCCATATCCCTATTGGGCTTCCACTGCAAGCTCTACACTTCCTCTAATGCTGCTCTCTGTCTGGGGTTTCCAGGCTCTGTGACAAGTTCTGCACACTCAGCTCCAAGCTGAGGAGTTCTCCAGGTTATGGTGTAATTCCATCTCCCTCAGCCAGTGATCTCAGCAGCAGCAGCAAAGGGATGTGCTGCCCCAATCTCCAGTGCTTATGCCAATCAGCTGCCTTGGTTCTCAGCTTTCTCTCAGGCTTGCAGATTCCACCGTGCCTGGTGTAAAGGAGGGGGATGGGACAAAAAAACGGTGGAGTCAGTAGTTTAGATCGTCCAATGCTTCCCTTCTGTCTCTGCCTCATTTATGGAGGTCTCTCTGGTTCACAGTCACTTTGGTGCCCAGTGTTATAAAAACACAAGCCCAGCCCAGGCCCAGTCTGTCTGAGTTGGTTATCGTGACTTTTAGGTTTGCCCTAGTTCTCTGCTCTTCTTTCTGGCTTGCAGTTCCCATGGTGCCTGGCATCAAGGGTAACTTCCCTTCTGCAAGTACCTGAGTTTCAGGGTCCGCACATCCCAGCAGGTGTGCCATTAGGTTCAGCTTGCACTGTAGTTGGTACAAGCTAGGGCACGTACTAAGGTGCTGCTATGTCCAGAGGTTAGTACAGCTGAGTGTTTGGGGAATTATACTAAATGGCACATCTTCAGAATTCTGCTACAATCAGCGCTGAGGCACAGCAACAGCTTTGGTCCTTATTCTAGCTTGCCCCGCTTTTCTATTTCACTTGTTTGCTATCTTGTTCAGCTTGTATTTCCCTGAGGGTTTTGTTACCTTCTCAATGCATCTGTCCATCTACTAGCCGGGGTGAGTACCTCATAGTGCCTTAGGGTGGGAGTAATATTTCATGTTTCATTACCCTAATAGCAACTTCCATTGTCAGGGACAGTCTGATATAAAAAGAAATTCATCCTGAATTTTATATGGATACATTTAAGAGGATGTGATCAGTTCCTTTTTCACATGTCTATCTGGTAATTATTACATGAAGATAGATTTCTGGTTGCATCTACATTGATAAGTCTCCAAAACACTAAGCTAAAATCTCATGTTTTGAGTTCCCTGTCTCCAACTATTTGAATTGTGAACAGCTAAGCCTCTAATGTTGTCCTGAAGCTGCTCTTATGTCTAGGTTTTATATCTACTTACCTATAAGATGAAAAGGATTGCAAACTTTTCCAGTCTACATAATTTATGAAAATTTATAAATGTTTAAAGAATATTTTAAGATTTTTTACTAGAATATAATAATTGTACATGTTTATGTGATGCTGTACATATCAAGGATGGAGGACTGAAGAGGTGGTGTCACAGATAAGGTCCCCAAAGAATGCATGCATTGCAGATGTCAGCAACAACAGCAAGCAAGAAGCCATCTTCACTGTCCAGCTTGTATATGTTAACCATTATCAAGTTTACATTCTGTGTACTGTCATAACTGTCTAGTGCATGTGTGACTGTTTGTGCTAAGTCATGCTTGTATGAGTATACCCCACTGTGCCAAACAGTGGGGTCATGTCCTTAAACATCCTCAGATGCCCCCGGTTTTGAAGTAATACCGAAGTGGTTCCCTATATCCTACCCCTCAAAAGTCTGAGGATTGTCACTTCTTGAGAGTGGGTCATTATTGTACTTAGGCTCCTGTGAAATGGGTTTCCTTGCCAGACATTATTCCTATTGGCTTCCCAAATACAGCAGTCAGTTTCTCTGGTCAGACATTATTCCTAGAGGCATCCCATACATATCAATCAAGTATTGCAATGCTTTGTCAAGGCATTTGCTGAATCATTCCCCAGCAAGAGGAGATGCACTTGATGCATGACGCACTACGTGGTCAGTTGGTTAGCTATGTTCCATAGGTCTCACCATAGGTTATCTCTTCACAAGATTTGGTGCCCTGTAGGCCAATCCTGGCACCCAAGCCAGCAACCAAAAGGTCAGTCCCCTAAATACAGCCCAACTGTTCATGTAAACATATAAGATCCTTCTTTATGTATTATAAGTAACCATGTTGCCCTCAACTCTGTCCATTGTCTTGACATGCCTGTTCCAGTTTCAAACCAGGGGACTTCTGTACGGGGCTGGGCAGTGACTGTCATTCATTGCAGAGTTGTGTCATGGTTAGACCCACTGGTATACATGTGCCAGCCATAGATTCCTCTTTCCTCTCTGCATAGGCCTAAGTGTCATGACATACATTTTCTCATCCTGTATGGTTTCCTGTATCATATACATCATTGGTCCCAAAACTGTTGCTGTAAGTACATCTTCCAACACATGAGGGGAGGAGCCTATGCCACTCCACCCCTGGGATGGGACATCCATGTACAAGACTTGGGTATCTAGACTATACTACCTCTGTGTGGTGCTCCTACTTTCACAGCCAAGCAAAGCAGCATATACCCTGCTGTTTCTCAATCAGACAATACTGGATTTTGGTTTTTTTTCCACAGCTGTGACCAAAATCCAATAGGATGCTTCCATTTCCTTTGTTTTTGTCATAGGTTCCAGCCAAACCCAACATTAGCTACACTCACTGTTAGAATAAATGGCAGAGTAGGGTCAGTAGCTCAGAGGGCCTGTACTTGTGTGATTGCCCACTTAAAGCAGATTTTGCTGCATGTGTCCAATCCCTTGTCATTCTCTTCCAGGTTAGTAAGTTAGGGTCGATATGAGTATCTGCCCAAAGCCCTTTAGGTCCATGTATGCCTGCTGTTGGTGTACTGTCATAGGTCTGGGGTATGCCTAGATCTTATCACTTACGGCACTGGGAATCTCTCTTGTCTTATCCAACCAAATAACACCTAAGACAAGCCAGGGCACTGGACATTGTGTTCATTGATGGCCCACTCCCCGCTCCAGGCCAGCAGAGCTTTTTAAGATGGTGTGTGCCAGCTTCCAAATCTGTGAGGCAATCAGAGGTTAACATATTATCAATATAATGTAACAGTGACAGTGTGGCTTGGTCCAGGTGGCCGAGTCCAGGGCCACCAGGTCATGACACAAAATCAGGCTATGCAAATGTGGCAACACTTGAAAGGTCCACTGCCTGCCCTCCCAAGTGAAGGCAATTGGTCCTGTCATATAGGACAACTAGTGTCCACAGTCATTTGGCACAGGCCCCACTGGGGATTTGAAAGAACTTTGTGCCGGGCATATCACCCCCACTCTTCCAATTTTAAAATGATTTGTTCTGTTTCCTCCTGGCCTCCAGGCAAAGGATATTGTTTCATGCATACAATCTGAGTGGACCATGAGAGAGTCGGTGGTGCTTGGTGTGAATGTCCTCCACCTATGGTTTTACTTCATGAATTCACAAGCAGAATTCTCCTTGGGTGGTGTCAAGCTGAGTGCCAGTCCATCTAAAGTATGTATTTAGCAACCAGGGGAACATAAACATCATAAAGGCATGGAGCCAAGTGCTCAATAACTAATGTCATTTGGGTTTTCCTCAAGTGAATGAAGAATTTCTGGAGGCAGCCTATCATCCGAGGACAACTGAAGAAGAGCAAAAGCCAAGAAGTCTCCTTCCCAGAAGCTCAGACAACCCAGAGCTTCTGCTGCCTAGGCCCCAGGGGCTAGCTCAGCTCTGGCAACACCAAGAGCAATGTCACCCCAACTGGTTTGTTCTATCACCAGTAGACCCTGTGGCTTGTTCAGAGTCACCAGAGGTCCTCTTTGCTCCACTATGGCAGCACACAGTTTGAGTGCACCTGTATCACAGCCATCTGCAGTCTGTGGCTGATGCCTGGCCTTGAAAACCTGTGCTCTTGGGTGGTGTGCGAGCTCCTAGCACCTTTCACCAGTCAGTCATCTGCTCCTTGCCCCGTACCACAAGTACATTTGATTCTTGAGTGAGCCTGTTTTTTAAATCTTTTCCACTGCTAAACTGATAGCCAGCAGGTCTGTCCAAATCTGGCACCACTTGACCTTCAGTGATCCCATATAAAGGTTGGCCCCACTAGGTCAGGGACCACCCACATTTTGACTTGTTTCAACAGTTCCCATAACTCTGCGGACATAGAGGTCTTACTCTGGGTGGGATAGGAAGAGGGAGATGGGCCCCAGGGGACCATCTCCCTGAGCTACGAGCTCTTCTACCTCCACATGATGATAAATAGCAAGCATGCGATATTGGGGATTTTCCTGGAAATGAGGACTTATGCTTCTGGAGATGTTTCAGCGGAGAAGGTACTTCCTGTGTCCTGCAATGACTTCCATGGCAGCCAGCTGCTACTTAGGACCCCCTAACTCCATTGCACTAGGATGGCGACTCCTGGTACGGCTGGTGGGATGCATCTCATTGTCCTTGTCCCTGCAGCTGTGCCAGCTGTTGTGGTTGTTGGTGTTTGGCCCAGTGCTGGCAGGTGCTGGAGTGGTGTGCGTGTGTGTGCGTGTGTAGTTACCTTGCAACCTGCATCCAATGTGCTCCTGTGGCCTGTGCATGTCCTTCCATTGCCGCTGCCCTCATCAGTGGTGGCAGTGTTCTCAAGCAGCACTCGTCCAGAAGCTGCCACCTAGGCAGAGAGGGGGCTACTGCCGGGGGCCCGGCCTTGGGGCCCCACTTGGAGTTAGTCACACCCCGACTTCTTGTGCTTCCAGTTCCTTGTAATGCTTGGATTTCTCCCTGTGCTCAGCCCTCAAGCTCTTCTCATCAAGGTTTGCTTTCCTCCTTCTCTCAAGGTGACCGAGGCAAGGCCAGGGGAAGCGTGTCCGCAACCCTGGGGCTCTCCCTTGCTGTCAGGCACCGTTTTCACAGACACCAAGGGGGGACATTCACTTTATCCTGTCGACCTTGTGCATCCCGCAGACTATACCACTTGTCAGGGTTTGGGGGGCTTAAGGGTGTTGTTATGATTGAGGTCCCCAAAGAATGCACACAAAGCAGACATCAGCAGCAACAGCAAGCAACCTTCATTGTCCGGCCTATATAGAGTATCCGTGACAGAGTTTACACTCTTGTGTACTGTCATGACTATGGAGCACATGTGTAGTTGTCTAGGCTAAGTCATGCTTATAAAAGTAACCACACTGTTCACCTGTAGCCAGCAGCAGGTTCGTGTCCTTATATGTCCTCAGGGGCCCTGGGCTTTGAAGCAATCCCAAAGTGACTCCCCACAGTATGATATTTCAACACTTGTGTATGATATGCACTAACCAAATCAGGGTAACTGGTATTTTCCTCTTCTAATTCCTTTATGTTTGGAGTCTTCTTGTTCCTCCCTTCTATTTGTTCATAAAATATACTGTAAATTACTGTGAACTATAGTCACAATTGTATCATAAAATTTATTTTAATTCAATTTTAGCTTCTCTATCCTTCCTTATCTTCACCTCTCTCAACCTCTAGACATCAACATTCTACATTCAGATTGGCATGTTTTAGCTTTCACCTCTGAGAGAATATCCAGTATGTGTCTCTGTGGACCTACCTTATTTCACCTTATTTATCTTTTACTTCTATTTCGTGCAAACGATAAATTTCATTTTTTCAGGAATGAATAGTATTTCAGTATGAAATATTTCAGTGTGTATTTTTCTTTCCACGCATCGGGTATTGGGCACTTAGATTGATTCAGTTATCTTGGCTACTGTGAAGACTGCTACAATAAACACAGAAGTGCAAGTTTCTCCTTTATATATTGATTTCAATTCCTTTAAATATATACCCAGAAGTGATAGAAGTGGGTCATATAGTGGATCTATTTTTAGTTTTTTTTAAAAACCTCCATAGTATTTTCCATAGTGGCTGTATTAATTTACATTCCCACCAAAGATTTATAAAAATTTTCCTTCTTCTACACTTTGACCAGCATTTGTTGTTTTTTTTTTTTGTCTTTTTAACCACAGACATTTTTATGGGGGGGGCATATCTCATTGTGGCTTTGATTTAAAGAAAGGGCATCCAGGGGCTGGGGATTTAGCTCAGTGGCATAAGCGCCTGCCTTGCAAGCACGCGGTTGTGAGTTCGATCCCTGGTACTGATTTAAAAAAAAAAAAAAAAAAAAGGGCATCCAGAAGAGAAAAGAGATAGGTGTGTGTGTGTGTGTGTGTCCCTTTAGGTGGAGGAAGGAGGGCAGAGAAGAAGCAGTGGAAAATGGGCTTCAATACTACCAAAAGGACAATCATTACTGGAAGCAAAAAGTAACACTTGGCCCTCCGAACACCTGCTTTCTAGGGGTGACCCTTGGGAAGAGATGTAACCCATCTGGTAGGGGCTGTTTCCTGACACTGAAATAATGTTCCTCATTAATTCTGCACATATCTGCTATTTTCTTTCCCTCTTTCCTTAGGTATATTTAAGTAGATAAAAATACCTCTACATCCTCTGCCTTCTACATTATATTTACTTATGTAAATCTTGCTCTTCGTTTTCTCATTTATCTTCTATATGGTCTCAACTCCACTCTAACTCATGACTCTTAAAGTGTGCTTCAACTCTATCCACATTCCTTACTTTCTAAATATTGTATAGAGAAGTACCTAGTTGCATGTAGCCCTACTTTATCTAATGTACTAAGTCAAAACTGATACCAACATCTCAACTAAATAAACTTTCCTTGGCAAGGTCCCTATTTCTATCAGTTGTATGGTGATTTGTTTAGTATCATAGGCTAGAAAAGTTTCATAGATGCATCTATCCTTTTATACTTTTGTCTACCTGCCATGAACAAGCCATACCATTCTTTGAGACATAGGTATTTCCTGTGTGATTTATTTCATTTCCTGTAACTCTGCACAGATCCTCTACTTGTGGCCTTTCAGTTTTTGAGTACCACTTGAATATGAAGACACAGTAGAAGGATCGAGAAGTCCCAGATATAGAGAAGGCCAGAGATAACCAATGAAAATCATTATTGAACAGAATTTGTGTATAGGTTTTGGAATCCTGGTGATAAGGATTTGGCTGGATTCTATGAACTTGTGAAGTTCATTCTGTATATATCAGTATTCTTATTTTTGACATGAATATGATATCCAACTTCAGAGGCATTAAAGAGAACTAAATGAAATAATGTGTAGCAAAGTAAGAATATAGTATTGAGCACATGAGGGATACTCAATAACCCAGACTATTTCTTATCTGAAAGCATGGGCATTAGAATTTAAGATAAATTACAAAGTAATATTAGGAAAGAACCAATAAAGGACAGATAATGGAGCTAAAAGGTGGTAAAAAGTAATACAATATGTAATGATGAAAAAAGTAGTTCTATATGAACATAAGTTCAGAATGTGCTTGTGCAGAATTTGCCTTCTTGTGCTTCTGAGAATGAAAATCTTGACTAGATGACACACTAGTCCAAGGAGGAGGTCTGGGTCCAGTCTGCACTTGAATGGAAGCCCAGCCACACCCAGGCTAGATCTGCCAAACTGCAGTCATGCCACCAACTAATCAGAAAGAATAAATGATTACTGCTTAAGGATCTTGGAAAGACTTTCTATGCAACATTTTTCTGGAAATAACTGACCAGTATAAGCATTATATATTTTATTAGCCACTCAGGGGAGTATAAGCACTAGCTTTTCTTCTTTCCTGTTGCTAGTTTCTTAAACATGCTTAATATAAGCATGCTTAATACAAGTTTAATTATCATGCTTAATACAAGAATAATAATTTGAAGGCAAGTAAAAAATGTTTGAGTTATTCAATTTCTTTTATAAATTAATGAATTTTTCTGTGGAATAATGTATGTCATATAAAGATTCAACTTATCTTACCAGAATGTTGGCTTTCATATATTTAATCACTGCCATTAGTTTACTATTTTTTCCTTCTTTACAATATTTAATGATGCAAAGTATACAAAAGAGACACAACCTACACAAATGGAAACAAACCATTCCCTTATAATTTTTCCCTTAGAAATGACTAGCATTACTATGTTTATTTCAATAACTCCTGTCTCTTCCTCCAATACAAAATGATTTGTTGTCACCTAAGTCAGAATGTTAACAAATTTATTATGTTAACCATAGAAAAAAATACAAAACAAGTACTTTTTTTGTTTTCATTATTAATATATTTTCATCATTTTGAAATATTATGGCATGGGTAGCCAGCACAGGCAGAGAGAAGTAGCTAGCCTAGACCCTGCATGCATGATAGATGCATTTGGGAAGCTCCAGGTAGCCAGCGCAAGCCAGGAGAATCAGCCAGCCATGCCTTGAAGAAGCCATGAGGGTCTAGAGAATCCCCACCCCACCATACCCCACACCCTACTGCCTCCTGGGGAACTTGGGTTAGGAGAAATCCAGGTGCCTGGCCCATCCCCCTACACTGTGGACAGGTAGCCAATATGGGAAGTTCTGGGACACTACAACCCACTCATCGGGAAGAACCCAGAAAAATGTCAAGAAAAAGGAGCAAAACGGGATCTTTGGCCTCCAGCTCAAACAGAACAAGCCCAGGAGAAATGGACATGGAAGAAAGCAAAAGTTGCACACTTAAAATTTCTGGGATGATGGCAACTGAAGAAAAGAAACTATTTCATGATGCTGTAAAAAAAAAATCATCAGAAATAATATCTCAGGTAAAAGAAGAAATGACAAACATAATAAAAGGGTTGCTGAGCGTATTTAAAGAAAACATACATAAAAACACAAGGGGAACATAGGAGAATGAGGGAAACCTTGAAATAACAATATAGAGAAGAAATGGAATGCATGAAACAGACTCATGGAGATCTCCAGGAAATTAAAAACTCCACTGAAAGCTGGCAAAACTGCTTGAAAAAAACTGAAGATAGATATTCAGACCTTGAAGACAGGAAGGCAGCTGGTGATCATACAAGGAAAGATATCTTAAAAATAACAAGGAAATAACAATTTAACAGCTGCAAGTCAACACAAAGAAGCGTAATTTAAGAGTGATAGATACCAGCAAAAAAGCAGGAGGTAACACAAATGACACAAAGAGACTATTTACAGAAACAATAGCTGAGAACTTCCCAAGCATAAAAAAAGGAACTGATACACAGATAAGTGAGGTATATAGAACTCCAACTAGCCATAACCAAAATAAATCTACACCCAGACATATAATAATCAAGATCCCAGAAATTCAGCACAAGAACAGAATAGTAAAGGCTCTCAGAGAAAACAAAAACCCAGATCACCTATAAAGGAAAACCTTTTATCAGAACCATGATGAAGTTCTTAACACAAACGATCAACTAAAGAGCTTGGAGTGAAATATTTCAAGTCCTGAAAGAAAATAACTTACAAACCAGATCAATGTACCCGCAAAACTATTTTTCAAAATTAATGGATACTTCCATCACACAGAACAACAAGGAATTCACGACCACCAAACCAACCCAACAAAGAGTACTGAAGGATATTCTAGAGAGACAAACATGACAATAGTCCCAGGAACAGCAACAAAGTGATCACCAGGCAGGGCAGACAATTCAATGGAAGGGAAAAGCAAAGATCCAACAGCAGGAAAACACATCACATAGCAGAGACGAACCAGTGTATGTTGGCCATAAACATTAATGTAGAAGGTCTCGATTCACCAATAAAAAGAAACACAGAGTGGATCAAGAAATAAGAACCATAAATATGTTATGTACAAGAAACAAATTAACTTGAAAGGAAATACATAGATTGAAAGTTAAAAGAGAGAAAACAATGTTCCATGTGACAGGGAACCAGTAAAAAAGCAAGCACAGCTTGCCCATCAGAACGGATATGAAAGATAAGGCACTTTGATACAATGGAAAGCTACTTAGTTATAAAGGATAATCATGAGGCTCTTGTAGGTAAATTTGTGGATGCATTTGTGATCACGCTCTTGGGTGAAATGGTTTGGATCCACACAGGTGAACATCATGTCTCCCTAGTATAAAAAAACTGAAGGAGTTAATGGGATCCAAAATATTGCAATAGATATCATGAAAGAGGAGGAAATATCTAAAGAGAAAAGGTGGTAGCCTTTGTTAATCCCCTATTATTGCTTTAAAGTCTTGTATCATTTTCACTGTTTTGACTGGTCCTATTCTGTTTCATTTGGTTTGATTTTATCATATATGACGACATGGACAGTTATTTTGAAGATAACAAGATATATTAAGATAGCCATTGTTGATTTCCTATTGTTTTGAAATGCTGCATCACTTTCACTGTTTTGTTTTGATTGGCTTTATTCTGTTTTATTTTATTCCCCTAAAATAAAAAAAAGAAATACTGTGAACTACCCATATCATCAAAGAAATTTTGTTAACTTATAATTAACATTTGTTGTAAGAGTCCTTTGAAAAATTACTGAGGACGAATCATGCCTAAGACTCTGTTAGGTGATAGAATAACAGCATAATTCAGACTTAAACACTCTTCACTTTCATGGGACTCAATATTTTGTAGTGCAGCAGAAGGAATGAGAGGCATTAAACAATTCATTACACAATCAATTGTGTAACTGTATTAAAGAAGTAGTGGAAAAATCAAGTAAAGGTTCCTTGAGGAAGTGACATTTACATAGAGAGCTTACGACTATGATCTTTCCTAAACAAACCTGTCAGCAAAGACTTGAAAATGGAAAATTCTGTGCAAAATGAAGAGTACACATAAGGGAAAGAAAGTGTACTGTGCATTGGATCTCAGAAAAGAGGTCCTTGAAGGAAAAGCGATGAGTTGGGGAGATTAAACTACTCCATAGTTCAGAAGAAGTGGTGATTGTGGTAGGCAAGTGCTGTGGTGGAGCTGCATGAAACATGAATTTGACCTGATAATTTAGGAGAATAATGAGAGATTGGAGGTGATATATGAGTCTCACTATGTATTTCAGATTGGCTTTGACCTCACTATGTGGCTCAGGCTGGCCTTTAACTCAATGCCATCTTCTACCTCAGCCTCCCAAGTGTGGAGTTTTCAGGCATGTGTCACCATGCCCAGCATTTCTGTTTTAATATCTAGTTTTTAAAATTCATGTTTATTTTAGTAGATGAGAGATATGAGTGTAGATCAGTCTTCTGCATGTGGATTACCAGCTTTCCCAGTACCAATTGTTGAAGGGATATTTTTATTTTTTTGCCACTTCCATGTACCTGTGTTACTGTTACATCCTCTATTCTATTAAACCACATGTTGCATGTGTGAGAGGGTCAGTACCTTGCTCTTTATCACTGTTGCTTTGTAATATACCTTGAAATCGTGAATGTGATGTCTTTTATTTTTTGTTACCCAGAATTGTGGCTGTTGTATTTCTGCTTCCATATAAATTTTAGGGTTGCTATTTTTTAGTTTTGTGGAGAATGCTTCTGGTATTTTGATTTTGATAAAATATAAATGGCATTTTGACAATATTGGTTCTGTTTATCTAGGAATAGGGAGTGTTTTTCATCTTCTGATGTGCTGTTTAATCTCTTTTTCAAAGTTTGTTATAGAGATATTTCACTTCCTTGGTTGGATTAATGTCTAAGTATTAATTTGAATCTATTGTAAATGGTATTTTCCTAATTTTTTTCTCAGTTGGTTTCACTGTTAGTATACAGGAAAGCTACTGACTTTTGTATGTTGATTTTTTTCACTGGCAAAGATAGTTTGAACTGTTTCTTTCCATTACATATTTCTTTTATTTCTTTCTTTTATATGATTACTCTGGCTAAAGTTTGTAGTACTATATTGACCAAGACTGATGAGAGTGAACACTTGTGCTTTTTATCTTAGAGGAAGAGTTTTTTTAGTTTTTCCCCATTTAGTACAATTTTGGCAGTGAGTCTGTCATTTATGGCTTTTGTCAGCTAGACATAAGGTTCTTCTATACCTATCTCATCAGTTTTACAATGAATGGATGTTGACTTTTGTCAAAGTTTTTTCTGTATCTATTTAGATGATCATGTGATTTTTTTGTCCTTGCTTCTATTTATGATATATATAGATTTATTGATTTGCATGTAGTGAGTGATCTTTGCATCCCTGGGATGAAGCCTACTTTATCATATGATCCTTTGATTTGTTACATTTTGTTTGCCAGTATCTTGCTGAGTTTTGTAGTCATACTCATTAAGGAGATTGGCCTGTAGCTTTCTTTTTTGTTGTTTATTCCTTGTATCTTGTGGCATCTGGGTAATGCTAGCTTCCAAGAATGAGTTTTGCAGTAGTTCTTTCCCTTCAATTTCACAGAAATATTTGAGAAGTATTAGAATTAGATCTTCTCTGAAGTTCTAGTACTATTCTGTGGTGAATCCATGAAGTCCTTGGCTTTTATTTTTTGTTAGGGTATTACTGTTTCTACCTGATTGCCCATTTTTGCTCTATTCGATTTTTTTTATCTTTTTGTTTCAATTGTGGCAATTTTGGTGTCTAGGATTTTTTCCATTTAATTCTCCAATTTATTGGAATATAAGTTTTTAAAAGTTTCTTATAATTCTTTGGATTTTTGTAGTGTTGTGATTTTCCTTTTTTCATTTTTAATTGCATTAAGATTTTTTTTTTCTTTCCTTTTTAGGGGTAAGCTTGGCTAAGGGATTGTCAAACTTTGCTTATTCTTTCAAAGAATTAACTCTTTGATTCACTGATTCTTTGTGTTTTTAAGCTTCAATTTCAGACTTTGCATTTTCATTATTTTCAGATTTGGATTGCTCTTATTTGTCTAGGATTTTGATGCAGCAGTAGGTTGCTCAATGCTTTTAATAAGTGGGCTCAGTTACAAACTATGCTCTTAGAACTGCTCTCATGCATACTGTTTAATCTCCATGTCTGTCTAGTTTCTGTTTGCATGTGTTTTGTTTTTGCTGTTGATTTGTACATTCCTTCTATGATCCAATAGTATGCAGGGGATTCTTTCAATGTTTTTGTACTTACCTAAGCATGTTTTATGGCCTAAGATATTTGTTTTGGAAAAAGCTCAATGTACTGAGAAAAATTTGCTGTTTTGGATGAAATACTGTCAATTTGCTAAAGTCCCTTTGTTCAGTGGTGTGATTTACCTCTTATGCTTTGTTAAGTTTTTAAATGGTTGATGTCTGATTGTGACAGGGGGTACTGAAATCCCTTGGTGTGACTGTATGAGGTCTACCTGTCTTTTTGTGCCCAGGAGTTTTTGTATTATGAAGTTGGGTATGTCACATTTGGTACATATTTACAATTGTTACTTCCTCCTGTTGAATTGTTTCCTTTACCAATTTGAAGTGGCTGTCCTTGTCTCTTCTTGTCACTGGGCTTAGGGTTGGCTACACTCCAGTGGGAGGTGTGGAGGAAGGGTGGGAAGAATCCACTGAACTTCACGCCAGCATTGTCAGAAACACCCCCCTGAGAAAATTACACAGCTCTTTGAATTTCTCACCACAGAAGGCAAAATCACTGTGTCCTTCACAGCCTGGGCTCTTCACTATTAAACTCCTGAGCTGGGTCTATGAGTAGCCCGACCCTTCCTTACAACTGTGTCTTGTGGCTACCTCCTACTTAGTCACTGGGGAAGGGTGACTCAAAAAACACTGAGTATAGCTGTTCTGTGATTTCTGATTCCAATAGTAGTTGTCTTAAATAACCCCTTCACAACATGGCTACTGACTAATCACTTTCAAATACACTGTTTTCTGCAGTGGGAACTTTTCCAACTCTAGTCTGCCATGTCCACCATCACTTTCAGAATAAAATCTCGCATTATATTTACAGTTTACAATAGCTGTGAGCTTTTCCCAGGACTAGCACTACATAGCTACTCCATTATTTCTCCTTGGAGCTGCTAACCCTGAGTTTATCTGGTGTTTTTGGAAACAGGATTAAGACACTGCTTTCTTTTTCCTCTGCATTGTCTCTAGTTTCTCCAGTTTCTCTGTAATTTCTAGCCTCCATGTTGGTCTTTTTTGATTCCTAGATCTCTTTTTCCTTCTTACTTTACTCATTGTTGTCTTCCAAGTGTCTGGATTGCAGGTCCTAGAGACTGTGGTATACTACTGGCATTTACTCCACCAAGCTGGGCAATCTTGATTGCTTGAATGGAGGGTGAATTCGCATATCCTAGGGTACAGTCATCTCTATTTTAACTTTTTAAAAGACCAATAAAATACAATACATTTAGGGCTCATCTCCTATGAGCCATCAAGTCTGCATGTGGCTCTTACAAGCAAGCTACTGTGACATTCTGGCCCCTGCTTCCTTGTGCATATGTGTAAGAATTTCTGGTATTGCCAAACAAAATGCAGGGAATGGGCCCTAGAGAGTATACTAAAGTAAATTAAGACTTTAGAACTTCTGTTTACATTTCAGTTTTCACCAAAAATGTTAAGATTTACTAAATTTTAAGAAATGGAATGGAAACTGTATTTTCTCAGTATACATAAAAAATGAACTGGATATCATCTTCCTGTTTGTTAAGATTGTCAACCTGCTATCCTACAAATTTTATATATAGACTGTAATCAACAGTATTTGAGAGTTCCCATCTCCCTAAATTGTCTTTGTTTGGAGATACTGGGTATTGAACTCAAAGCCCTAGAACTGAGCTACATTCCAAGTCTCTTTTACTTTCTTTAAAGATAGTAAACAGTATCTAAGTTGCAAAGTTCCTCAGGCTGGACTTGAAAAAACTTGTGATGCTCCTGCCTCAGCTGTCCAAGTAGCTGGGATTATAGGCATGTGCCATTTGTGTCCATTTCCCAAAGATTTTGTAAATGTTTTCCACTATAAGAATTAAAATTTTGAGACTAGGATTGGAAGCCCCATTCAATCCAGCTATCCCCCTCCTGGGTATTTTCCCCAAAGAACTGAAAAGTTCATATCACAGTGACATATGTGCACCCATGTTCATAGCAGCACAATTTGTGATAGCTAAATCCTGGAAACAACCAAGATGCCCATCAACTGCAGAGTGGATGAAAAAGATGTGGCATTTTTATACAATGGAATATTACTCAGCTATAAAAAAGGATGTTCTTGAGGCCTTCATAGGCAAATGGAGACAACTTGAGACTATCCTCATTAGTGAAATAAATAAGAATCATATTTATAAATATCATATTGTATCTCCAGTGTAAGAAGTAATAAGAAATGTAGGAGTAATAAAACACAAAATGTGTAATTGCTATTGTAAAAAGAGAGGAAAAGAAAGTGCTCTAAGGGATATAACTGCATGTATGTTTGAGTGTGTAAAATAGATGACCATATTGCTGAATGGTTGTTGGATCTTTGAGAACTGTTTGTAGTCTGACTGTTTGAATGTTTACTATGTACCCTTTAACTTTGTAACTTGAACAACTACATCCAGGATGACAGTATGTAATTTATAAATTACTGATTTCTTAGTGGGGCTTCTTCTCATTCTCCTTTTTCTTTCTTTCTTTTAGAATTCTGTATTGTTGCTACCCTTTTTTCTATTTTGCTTTTTTTTTCTTCTCTTTAAATAAAATTTTAAAAATGTATAATTGCTATTGTAAAAAAAGAGGAAATAGGAAGCGCTATAAAAGATATAGTTGCATATATGTTTAGGCATGTGGGATTGATAACTATATTTCTAGGTTCTTGTTGGATTGTTGAACAGATCTGTTTGCACTCTCACTGCTTGAGTGTCCACTTTGTGTGCTTTAATTCTGTAACTTGAATAACTATTTCTAAAAGAATACGTAATGTATCAATTAGTGATTTCTTACTGTTTTTCTTTTCTTGAAATTCTGTAATATTTCTACCTTTTTCCTGTTTTTTTCTCTTTAAATAAAAAAAATTAAAATTTTGAAAACTGCTATGAAATACTGATTTTCACTTTTATAATTTAATTGGAGAAGTCACCCCAACACCACCTTTTCTGAAGGTTTCTTTGTACCATCTTTGCCCATCGTTTCAGTTACTCGAGTTACCAATATAACTTACTTTTGGAGTATGAGATAACAGGATTCCCTGTCATTTTTTGACTTAGAAGTTTCAGATCTGTGACTCCTTAAAGGATTCAAAGGAGGGATTTACAACTAGTGATTCAGAACCCAGCTTCAGTCTTGTCACCATACTATTCTGATCTCCTGTCACCTGTGGGTATTCTGCCTTCAATTTGATGAATGACATGTCTTCCAGCTCACCCACATTTCTTGTTCTTTGTTCTGTGAAAAATGTTCTTGAACCCTGTCACTTCCTATTTTCCAAATGAAGTAGCACTGGGTGACATTTAGCTTAGTACAGTTCAACCTCTGGCTTTCCAGACTGCTTTGCAGTCCGGTTCAGGCCTAGAAAGACGCCCTTTCACCGGAGCCCTCTCCTGCCATCTGGTGGTCAAAAGGTTTCTGCCATTTGTCTGCTATGTCTACTAGGGCACAATGGGCATCTACCTGCCTGCAGCTTGTACTATGCTGCTTCCACCTAGTAGGACTTAAAACTCTTATCTGATGGCTACTGAGACTTTGGGGGAAAAAAGGCCAATTTTAATTATAAAATTATAAATGTTTTTAAATATAGACTTGTCTTTGCCACTTTTCCAATTGACTCCTCCCCCACTACAGAGCTCTGAATTTAAATTGTATATTGTTATTGTAAATTATTTTGGACTCCGGCTAAACAAAAAGACCAATGCATTTCTATACAATTTAGTTCTCAACTTTTTTTCTCCGTGTAGAGGTTTTGTGTCAGTTGCATGAGAACATCCATAAGGGTCAAGATTCTGAGTCTTCATTTTAAAATAACAACACATATTTTAACAATCATAAATCATACTGTACCAATTAGATTTTTAAGGTCATTTCTTTGAACTTCAAAATGAAATAAAGGATATACACATCTGTGGATCTGCCATGGTCTTTATGGACACTTTAGGTTCACTTTGGGCATGTGCTTTTACTATTAATATAGACTTATAAATACAGCAGTGATAGAACTTCTGCATTAGTTAGATGTTAGCCACTGTGACCAGATACGTAACAACAAACCAAAAAAACCAAAAAAACAAAAAAAGAAGAAACAAAAATCCTTAAGGGAGAAAAAGTTTACTTTCGTTGTTTCAATCCAGGAGTCTATCTCTGAGGTACAGATGTCACAGTGAAAGGCATAGTGAAGGAAAGCTGTTTATTTCATGGCAGCCAGAGAATGATGAGACAGCAAGGAAGAGCCAGAGAGGTAGGGGTTGGAAACAAGATAAACCCCTAACATTATATCCCCAAGGACCCGCCTCATCCAATTAGGCCCCACCTCCTAATAGCACATGGAGCTGAGAACTCATCAGTGAATTTACCCATTTTCAAGGTTAGTATCCCACGAACTAACACTTCCAAAAATCCCATTTCTGAATTTATGAGCCTGCAGGGAAACACTTTTGATCCAAACTATAATGCTACCCCAAAAGTGAATAATCCCAAATTGTAAGCTTCATTTAAAAAGGCATAAAACTAGAAGGCAGAAATAAGTCTGGCACAGAAAGACAAGTACTGTATGATCTCACTTATTTGTGGAATCTAAAAGAGTTGATTTCATAGAAGTTGAGTCATTTGATGTCTACCAGGGGCTGGGGAAAGTAGGGGGAGGAAGAGAAGTGGAAAAGCTGATAAGAGACCGGGCTATGGTTAAATAGGTGTAAGAAGTTCTGGTGTGATACTGTACAGTACAGTGATTACAGATAATAATGTACTATACTTTTATAAAGCTAGAAGAAAGGATTTTGAAAAAATTCACCAGAAAATGATTAATATTTGAGGGGATAGATATATTTAACTTACACATAAAATGTATAGTTGTATTGAACTGAACTGTCCCATGGTATCTCATTAATACATAATTTTTATGTGTCAGAAATGAATTTGATTTTTTTAAAAGCAGATGTCATATGTAACATTATCCAAAAGATAATCCAAGATTAACTCAAAACAGCCCCTGAAAGCATTCAAATATGCAGACTTTTCAAACAAGTTTGTAGATATAAACTATCAAATGCTGATAGAATATACTTATTTAAAAACTAAAATTAAAAATTCTCTACTATCTCAATCTAAGCGAACCAGAAACAAAAAGCACCTCCCCATGAAGATAGGTGGTAAAACATTACTTACACATAGGAAAACAACAAAAGCTGTTAAAGATAACCTTTCCACTGACACACTTTAATAAATCTGCCCACCAACTCAGCATTTCCAAGGGAGAGCACTCTTCATCCCTCTCCCCAGAAGATACTTGGCAAAAAGCCTCTGTCATCTGGGGAAAGGGTGTTACTGTCAGCTAGTGGGAAGAGGTCAGAGATTCTAGAAATATTCTGTAATATATATGGCAACCCCCCGTAACAGAAAGTAACATGTCTAAAATAGTGCCAGTATTATGATATCTAGTAGTAAGTAAGTCATTTTGGTGAAAAAGTGTTTCTAAGAGGAAATCTAGTACACTTTAGGAATGAAAGGACGTGGTGAAAGGTTTTCATTCTCCAGCAGAACAGTATTTGCATTGGATTTCAATGTTTAGTCCACAGCAAAATGTTTTACCAATGTATTAGCTGCTTCTTGCTCATGGCATCCATGGCATCAAGAGCGTAGACCACTTTAACATTCTATGAGATATCCAGCTGATCCACCTCTACTGGAATATACCGACAGAGGGGAGGAAAACCTTAAATCTAACCTAAGGACAAAAATCAAATACATACCACTGTTTCTTCCAAAATTAATGCCAAAAAGTGTGCTTTTTCTTTTGGGTGCTGTACTAGAGATTGAAGCCAGGGTCTTCAGACTGAGCTGCACCCCCAGGTCTTTCTTGTTTTGAGACAAGGTCTCACTCACTCATGTCCAGGTTGAGCTCAAACTTTGATCCTCCTGACTCAGCCACCCAACGTTGGGATTATAAACATGAGCCACTATACCTGGGTCAAGTATTTGACTCTCCTGGAATAAAAACGTTGGTTGCCCAGAGTTCCACGGACAAAAGCCACTCTTAGCCCACTCTTACAAAGATAGCTGGGTAAGGTGCTCAGCTAGAGCTACCTTAGATTGCTATAGATTAATGTCCTCCAGAATATGATTTTTGGAGGGGTAAGATTAGTACATTAAAATGAAAATATGATAAAGACAAGCTCTTACTTGGTATCATTAGGTCTTTATGGGTGATGCTAATTTTTTTCTATTTTCCCTCATTCTCTCTTAAAATGAAATGTGTCATTTCTGGTATTTGCTGCAGGGGGCAGCTTTTCCCCTGGGCTGGGCTGAACAGTGCTTCCCAAAATCCATGTTCTAAGGGTTGAGGGCAACGCTCAGTGGTAGAGCATTTGCCTAGAATATATAAAGCCCTGGATTCAATCCTCAGCAATACATAGAAAAACTGATATCCTAACTGGAAACCTCAGAATGTGACCTGGCTTAGAAATATCTTTGCAGATATAGTTAAGATGGTATTTTATTAAAGTAGGACATGCCCTAAATTTGAAATGGCTGGCAACCTTAAAATAAAAGAGACACTAAAACAGACTTACTGGAACATGGGTGTGCAATAAGACTAAAGTCAGAAGAAGAAAAAGGTGGCCGACTGATAGGTAGCATGATAGACTCTGAGAAAAACAACTCAGATGCTAGAATTTAACACTATGGAGAAGACCAGACGAAAGGAGAGGAATTCTCACAACCCAGGAAGAAACTGAGGAAAAAGAAAAAAAAAAAAAAGAGGAAGTGTGGACGGACAGGGCTGTACTGGGTGTCTCTCAGCGACTCACGATCAAGTTGAGGTCACAGCCCTGCCGAGAGCGGGTGTGTGTGGGTGTGTGTGTGTGTGTGTGGTGTTGGTGAGCCCAAGACCCCTGGTGGGAGGAGGCGCTGTAACAGGGAGTGGAACTGGCTAACCGAGCTGCTCGGACTTTGGTGAGTGCTGAGAACTGGGTTCCCCAGAGTGGGATGACTGGCTAGATGACATATTGGAGTTGGGCAGGACAGGCTTGAATTGACAACTGAAGCAGCATCAGTTGGCGGCTCCTGGCCCAAAGCAGATTGGTAGGATCTGCTTGGGCTGGGACATGCCTCTGGTTGGGACCCAATACCCAGGGATGAGGCTGTCCCGAACCTGTGACATCCGCAGGGCACACACTAATGTGCTGAAGACACTCACTGGTTGACTGTCTTAGAGTGGAGGGGCCGGTCCACATCACCCCTGCATGCAACTCCGTAGCCAGTACGCTGCAGAAAAACTGTAAGCAATACGAAAAGGTCCTGAGACCTCCACCATTTACCTGTCTGAAAGAAACCAGAAACATGTCAGGACAAAGAAACAAAAAAAGCCTTCAACTGCTGACCCAGGGAAAATAAGTCCAGGAGAGGTAAATACAGAGGAGATTGAGGGCAGCAGACATGCAATATCAGACACAGCCTCATCAGAAATAAAGAAAAACTTCTGTGACCTCACCGATGAATTTAAATCTGAAATTCTAACTCAGATGAAGCAAGATATAAGAAGATTAATAGAACAAGCTGGCTCCGAGGGGAGGTAGGCTCACTCAGCTGCGAGCGGAGTTCCAGCTTGTGCGGCAGCAAGGGCAAGGGAAGTTCCAGCTTGCTGGCGTTAGCTTGAGGGAGTTTGGGACATCACTTCCAGAGCTTGGGTGTCCACCCAGCCCCCTAGGACACTGGATTAACCTGCAGAGGTTTCAAGGGCTTCAGTGGGCCACGCCCAATGACCTTTATTCACCAGGGGAACAAGCCAGCACTGAGAGGGGAGGTAGGCCTGTGCGGCGGTGAGTGGACTTTCAGATCCCTGGCTCTGGCCCAGGAGAGTTTGGGACATTGCTCCTGGTGCTTGGGTGCCCACCGAGTCCCCTAGGACACTGAACTAGCCTTGAAAGGCTTCACGAGCTTGAGTGGACCACATCCAGTGACCTTCATTCAACCAAGGGAGCCAAGACCCATGAGTCCCAGGAGATGAGGGCGCAGGAGGTGATTCCCAACACGCTCTGGGAAGGTTTGGAACATCGCTCAAAACACGGAAATATAGGAAAATGACAAAACGAAGACCAAAATGCAATCTCAAACCACGAGTTCATCCCTAGAAAGCCTGGGAGCCACATAAATAGAAGAAAATACTAGTCATGCACCTGAAATGATATCAACTGAAATAAAAAAGTACGGGAAGCTATAAAGGAACTCAAATTAGAAATAACCTCCCAGGGAAAAGAAGAAATGATAAAAGTAGTGAAAGACAAAGTGAATGTGTCTAAAGAAGACACAGCTAAAATATGAGAGGAACAAAGCAAACAGAATCCATGAATGAACAGTATAAGAAACAAACAGAATACATAAAGCAGATTCAAAGAAATATACAGGAAATCAAAAATTCTATTGTAATTTGCCAAAACCACCTCAATGAAAGTGAGGACAGAATTTCAGACCTTGAAGATAAGATTGCAGCCAGTGAACAGGAAAGATCTTTTAAAAATAACAAGGAGTCAGGAAATAACAATTCAACACTTGCAAGATGATGCAAAGAAAACCAACATAAGATGAATAGGGATAAATGAAAAAGGGGACAACAAAAATGATATCAAGAGGCTATTTACAGAATAGCTGAAAATTTCCCAAACACAAGAATGGAAACTGACATTCAGATTAGTGAAGCATATAGAACTCCAAACAGCCATAACCAAAATAAAACTATACCCAGATATATAATAATCACCATCCCAGAAATCCAACAGAAGAACAGAATATTAAAAGCTGTTAGATAGAAAAGACAGATCACCTATAAAGGAAAACCTATCAGAATCACAGCAGACTTCTCAACACAAACAATGAAGTCAAGAAGAGCATGGAGTGAAATCTTTCAGATCCTAAAGGAAAACGACTTCCAACCCAGACTACAGTACCCTGCAAAACTGTCCTTCAAAATGGATGGAGAAATAAGATACTTCCATGACAAAGAACAGCTGAAGAACTTCATGATCACCAAACAAACCCTGCAAAGAATACTCAAAAACATTCTAGATACATATAGGAAAAAACCACTAAGCAAGACAATTAAACAGAAGGGAAAGATAAAGATACAACAGCAGAAAGATAATATGTCAACAATAAACCAATATATAACAATTATAACCATTAATGTAAATGGCCTCAATTCACCAATTAAAAGAAACAGACTGGCAGAATGGATCAAGAAACAACGTCCAACCATATGCTGTCTACAAGAAACCCATCTAACCCAAAAGGAAATTCATAGACTGAAAGTCAAAGGATGGAAACAGTTCCTAGTTCACGTACTAGGAACTCAAAAAAAGCAGGGGTAACTATTCTGTTTGCAGACAATGTGAACTTCAAATCAAGAATGGTCTGAAGAGATAAAGAAGGTCACTACATACTAGTTAGGGGAAAACTGCAAGACGAAGAGATAACAATCTTAAATATACATGCACCAAATTCCAGAGCACCCAGATATACAAAGCAAGTATTAACAGAAATGAAAAATCAAATAAGCAGTAACACAATTGTAACAGGAGACCTTAACGTACCATTGACACAAAGGGATAGAAAAACTAGACAGAAAATCAGCAAAGAAATATCAGAACTGAATCACACCTGTGAACAAATGGACTTGATAGATGTATACAGATTGTTCCATCCAACAACTTCAGAATATACATTCTTCTCAGTAGTAGATGGGACATTCTCTAAAACAGACTATCTAGTAGCCCACAGAACATATTTAAGTAAATGCAAAGGAACTGAAATTATCCCATGCATGTTATCAGATAATAGCACCATGAAACTAGAAATTAATGATAAATACAAGTGCAAAAACCACACAAACATATGGAAATCTAATACACTCTTGAGCAATCAATGGGTCACAGAAGAAATTAAACAAGAAATTAAACAATATCTACAAGCAAACGAAAATACAAATACAACTTACCGTGATCTGTGGTATACAATGAAAGCAGTACTTAAGAGGAAAATTTATTGCACTGAGTTACCACATTAGGAAAACAGAATGAACACAAATAAACAACCTGACACTGCACCTCAAACAGCTAGACAAAGATGAGCAAGCCAAGCCCAAAGCCAAAAGAAGGGAGGAAATTATAAGGAATCAGAGTAGAAATTAATGCAACAGAGACTAAGAAAACAATACAAAGCATCAAGGAATCAAAGAGTTGGTTCTTTGAAAGAATAAATAAAATAGGTAAGCCCCTAGCCAACCAAATTTAAAAAAGGAAAGAAAAGACTCAAATTCATGCAATATGGAGTGAAAAAGGTGAAATCACTACCGACCTTGTGGAAATACAGAAGATCATCAACACCTATTTCAAAAACCTCTACTCTCATAGGTTTCATAACACAGAAAAAATAGACAGATTCCTAGAAACATATGAACCACCAAAGCTGGATCAAGAAGATGTAAAACTGCTGAATAAGCCAATTTCTATTAATGAAATTGAAAATGTAATTAGGTCCTTACCAACAAAGAACAGCCCAGGCCCAGACAGATTCACTGCAGAATTCTACAAGAAATACAAAGAAGACTTAACGCTGACACTCCTCACACTCTTCAATGAAACTGAAAGGGAAGCAATTCTCCTTAAGTCATTCTTCTGGAAGCAAATATTGCTACAGTACCAAAACCTGAGAAAGACCCAACTTAAAAAGAGAACTACAGGCCAATCTCCCTAATGAACACAGATGCAAAAATTCTCAATAAAATATTGGCAAACAGGATGCAGCAAATCATCAAGAAGATTATACACCATGACAAAGTGGGATTCATCCCAGGCATGCAGGGATGGTTCAACATACGTAAATCAATAAATGTAATCCACCATATCAATAGAGGCAAAAGTAAGAATCACACGATCATTTCTATAGATGCAGACAAAGCTTTTTATAAGATCCAACACCCATTCATGATAAGAACCTTACAGAGAAATGGAATAGATGGTCTTTACCTCAATATGATAAAGGCCATCTACGACAAACCAACAGCCAGTGTCATGTTAAATGGCCCAAAACTGAAAGCCTTTACCTTGAAATCAGGCACAAGACATAAGGATGTCCCTTATTACCACTCCTATTCACCATAGTACTGGAAATACTAGCCAGAGCAATTAGACAAGAGAGGGAAATAAAAGGAGTAAAGATAGGAAAAGAAATTAAATTATCACTATTTGCAGATGACATGATATTCTACATTGAAGACCCCAAAACCTCCATTGAAAGTCTCCTAGATATAATAAATTCAGCAATGTATCTGGATACAAAGTTAATACTCAAAAATCAATAGCATTCTTATACAGTAACAACAAAATCACCGAGAGAGAAATAAGAGAAACCACACCCTTCACACTAGCATCCAAAAAAATGAAATACTTCGGAATTAATCTAATGAAAGAAGTAAAAGAGCTATACAGGTAACATTATAATACCCTGAAAAAAGAAATCAAACAGCACCTCAGAAAATGTAAAGACATCCCTTGTTCACGGATAGGAAGAATAAATATTGTGAAAATGGCCATTCTCCCAAAATTGTTATACAGATTCAATGCAATCCCAATGAAAATACCACTAACATACCTCATAGATCTAGAGAAATCACTCCTACAATTCATCTGGATCCAGAAGAGACCTAGAATAGCAAAGGCAACTCTGAGCAGCAAAGCCAAGGCCAGAGGCATCAAAATCCCTGACCTGAAGTTATACTACAAAGCTACCATAATAAAATCAATATGGTACTGGAATAAAAACAAACCTGAAGATCAATGGAATAGACTAGAAGATACAATTACAAACACACTCAGCCACCTTATTTTTGATAAAGTGGCTAAACATGTTCACTGGAAGAATGACAGTCTCTTTAATAAATGGAAAAACTGGCTTTCCATATGCCAAAAACTAAAACTAGACCCATGCCTGTTACCATGTACTAAACTAAAATCTAAATGGATCAAAGATCTAAATATTAAAACAGAAACACTAAATCTGCTGCAAGACAAAGTAGGTAAAAATCTTGAAGACATAGGAGTAGGCAGAGAATTCATGAGCAAGAACCAAACTGCACAGGAAATACTTCCCAGAATCAATAACTGGGATCACATCTTATTAAAGAGTTTCTGCATGTCAAAAGAAATCTCCAGCAGAGTGAAAAGAAAACCCACAAACCGGGAAAAAATTCTTAGTGAACTCTCCCTCAGACAAAGGACTTCTGTCTAGAACTTATAAAGAATTTTAAAAAGTCAGACCCCTGGAATTCAAAGACCCAATCCAAAAACAGGCATCAAGATGAACACACAGTTCTCAGATGAAGAAATACGAATGGCAAATAAATACGCGAAAAAATGTTCTTCTTCATCATCATCATCATCATCATCATCATCATCATCATCATCATCATCATCATCATCGGTCATTACAGAAATGCAAATTAAAACCACACTGAGATACCATCTCACTCCAGAAAGAATGGCCAGGATCAATGAAACTACCAACCAGAAATGCTGGAGAGGCTGTGGAGAAAAAGGAACTCTTCTGCACTGTTGGTGGGAGTGTAGACTGGTGCAACCACTGTGGAGGTCAATCTGGAGATTCCTCAAAAAGCTGAGATTCGAGGTCCCATTTGACCCAGCTATTCCACTCTTAGGCATAGTCCCAGAAGAACTGAAAACATTTTACCACAGTGATATATGTGCACTCATGTTTATAGTGGCAATTTGTAATAGCCAGATCTTGGAAACAACCTAAGTGCCCATCAACTGAGGAATGGATAAAAAAATTGTGGTACTTTTATACAATGGAGTACTACTCAGCTACAAAGAATGATCACATTGAGATATTTATAAATAAATGGATGTAACTTGAGATGATTCTCATAAGCAAAATAAATCAAACTCAAATGTATAAATACCACAGTCTCCCTAGTTAAGAAAAGGTAAGTGTACGTAAGATATCTATGCTAATCATAGTTCCCCATTATATTGCTTTGAAGATTTGTAATGTTTTCATTCATTGGTTGGAATGGTTTTATTGTTTTGTTTGATCTTAATATATGTGATGGTATGAATAGTTACTTTGAAGAAAAGACAATATGGCAGCCATTGTTGATTTGATATCATCTTGCTCTGAAGTCTTACCATGCTCTTGTTTTTCTATTACCATTGGTTCTATCACATGTCTTATTAAATTTTAATATGTATGATAGTATAAACATATTTTTTATGGAAAATGAGATAATATAGTAGTCATTGTTCATCTTCAGTTATTTGGTTCAGAATGCCTTGCAATACTTTCATTCTGTTGAGTGGTTTTATTTTATTTTGTTATGTTTGACATTATTGTATGTAAAGCTAAGCTCAACTATTTCAAAGAAAGAGAAATTATGATAGCTACTGTTAATATCCAATTGTCTTGTTGTGAAGTGCTGTGTTGCTTACATTGTTCTGTTCTGATCTGATTAGATCTGTCCTCTTTCGTTTTATTCTCTTTAAAATAAAAAAATTTTAATAAAATTAAAAAAAGAAAGCTGGCAAAACTTCTTGACAGAAACTGAAGACAGACTTTCAAAACTTGTAGATTTACAATGTATGATCCCGAAAGGAAGGATCTCTTAAAAATAACAAGGAACCAGGAAGTAACGATACAAAGGCTAGAAGACAAGAGGATTGATAATCTAAGAATAAAAAACATGAATGATAGCAGGGAGAAATACAAATGAAATAAAAAGGCTATTTACAAAAATAATTAAGGAAAACTTCCAAGCATAGGAAATGGAAGTGATGTTCAGATATATGAGGCACAAAGAACTCCAGCCAGCTACAACCAAGACAGATCTACTCCCAGACATACAATAATCAGGATCCCAAAAGTCCATCACAAGAACAGAATATTAAAAGCAGTCAGAGAAAAGAAACAGATTACCTATAAAGGAAAACTCATCAAAATTGCAGCAGACTTCTTGATGCAAACTATCAAATCAAGAAGAGCTTGGAGCGAATATTGGAGCATAAGAAAATAACCTCCAACCCAGATTGATGTACCCTGCAAAACTCTCTCTCGAAATTAGTGGAGAGACAAGATATTTCCACGACAAAGAGGAACTGGGGGAGTTCGTGGCCACCAATCTAACCCTGTAAAGAATACTGAAGGACATTCTAGAGAGAGAGAAGAAAATCACCAAGATTCCAGGAACAATGGCAGAAAGGCCTTAGTGAAAGAGGCAGACAGTGGAATGAAGGAGAAAAGTAAACAACAATTACAGAAAAATAGCATAGCAGAGATGAGGCAGAGAAGACTGGCTATATCGCTGTTTTGTCTTGACTGATTTTAGTCAAATCTGGTATGCTTGAGTATCAAGTCTGAGAGTAGAGGCAACTACTCTGAAGATGACAAGAATAAATAGGATAACCATTCTGGTTTATTAACTGTCTCTGAAGTCCTATAATGTCTCCAATATTTGGTTTTTATTAATAGTGCTATGTACTGCTATGTTTAATTATATTACGTCTGATGATATGGACAATTTTATTGAAAATAACAAGAGACATCATAGTAACTACCACAGATCACCTAGTACTGTGGTTTTATGTCTTTTTCATTTTGTGTTTTTCTAGGAATTTGTTTTGTTGCCTTGTTTTGATTTGTTTCTCCCGCTAATACAGAAAGGATAGGTATACATGTAGAGACTCATACATGTGTAGAACTTCTAAACAGTTTACGAGAATTGATTATAATTATTGTAAAAAAAAAAAAGAGGAAAATAAAGTATTCTAAAGGCTATGACTGCATGCATATTTAAGTGTGTAGGATTGAAAACCACATTACTAAGTTTTTGTTGGATAGATGAACTGAACTGATTGCAGTTTTACTGTTTATTAACTACTTCTAAGAGGAAAATATGTAATTATCAACTAGTGATTTCTTACAGTTTTTTTAAAATTATGTATTATTTCTACCCTCTTTCGGTTTCATTTTTTTTCCTAAAAAAAAAAAAAGACTAAAGTCAAACAGCTGCAAGCTAGGGACTATGAAGGATTTCTAGCAGCTACCAGAAAGAGACAAGAAACTTACTCTCCATCTAGTCCCCAGAAAAGAAACAATCCTGCTGACACCCTGACTCTGAACTTCTGGCCTCTGGAATTTAAGAGAAATAACTTTCTGTTGTGTTAAGCCACTCAATCTGTAGTGCTAGTATGCAAGCCTGAGAAAACCAATATATTCATTGTAATTCTTACCTACAGTTCAAGGAGAATTGTGCCAACTTCCATGTATATCTATTACAATCACAAATTTTGGAACTAGAGACAGGAACACCACATAGATGTATAAACCAGTGGAAAAACCAGTGGATTTACTGTGAACAATCTATGCTAGACATGTGAACATGTACAAAGGATTGATTGGTGTAAATATGATTAATCCAGCATCAATTATCAAAGTTAGGACCGTATCCTCCCAGACCATAAGTCAGAGGCCTTACCTTCTTGTTAATTATACTTAAAGGAGTGGCTCAGCTAGCTATATGACTCCTCAGTATATTACCTAAAGAATTAAAAGACAGTATTCCACACCCATGTTCCTCATGGCACAATTTATAATTGCTAAGCGGTGGAAGAGCCTAGGTGCTCATTAACAAATGAATAAAAAAATGGGTTATACACAAAATGTTATCAAAAAGAGCAAAATCATACCACTTGCAAGAAAATGGATAGAAGTGGAGTTCATCATGTTACACAAAATAAACGAGGATCATAAGTGAAATATTGCATGTTTGCTCTTGGGATGAACAATCTAAAAATAAATAAGGGAGAAATGACAGAAAATTAAAAGGTAGACTTTCAGAAATATGTAAAGAGATCTAAGCAAGAGGAAAGTGGATTAGAGAGTGACAGGGATAAAAATAATCAAAATGTTATATTCATATGTCAATATACTGAAACAAATTTCATTATTCTGTATTGCAAGCATACACTAATTAAGAAAAAAAAAAGAGAAAAGGAAAAGAATGGCTCCCAAGTCCTTGAGAGAGAAACTTGAGTTTTGATGTAGCACTGAGTTTTCCCAGACAAGCTTTTTAATGGAAGATGAGGTTATTCTTAGTGATGTGCCTTACTCTGCTAGAAACCATAGTTTTTAGTCTCGCCACACAGGGTTTTGGTCAGTTCTTATGTGCTTAACACTTTCACCATCCACCTCAATAAATGCTGCTATCTACGCTCAATTAATCAGGATTTTGTTATTCCCACTGCTCTGTGAACCAAGTACTGTAATGGTATCATTCACAATGTGATGGAATCGGCTCTAGGGCCCACCACCGATTTAGTGATGGTGCTCTCTCACTCGGGCACTCCTTGTTTAACTTTCATCATCTACAATGTTTCCCAGTCTCTTGTAGCACATGCTCTCAAGCATGTGTGATTTTCCAAGTCTTTTCATCCTTTGCTCCATCACATACTACAACTTTACAACATTCATATGTGATACTGTATGGGCCACTGCTTTGTCCATGCAACGTGTGTTCACACCATCACTTGCTTTCTTGCCATGGTGTTAAAATTCCTGCATGTCAAAAGACTGCTTCCAAATAAATAAAATACCTATCCAACTTTATGCCCTGCATTACTTTTTTGAGGGGAGGTAGTTACTGGAGATTGAAGCCAAGTCCTTTACACTGAGCTGTTAACATTTTTTTAAGAGACAAAGTCTCACTAACTCATTAAGTTACTCAGAATGAGTTTAAACTTACGATTCTTCTGCCTCAACCTACCAGAATACATGTCCTAAACCACTTGATGAAACATTCTCAAAATTCAGTTCCATGCACAACTATCCTAACTCGGCTGGCTAGCAACGTTACACGGAGGAAACATTAAATTATCCCTGGCAATATTATGAGCCTTAGGTTTTATTTTCCTATTTACTGTTGGTGGAATTGTATTAGCTAATTCTTCACTAGACATTGTCTTACATGATACCTACTACGTAGTCACACATTTCCACTATGTTCTATCCATAGGAGCTGTGTTCGCTATTATAGAGGGATTCGCTTAGTTTCTTAGGGCTCTCTGGTAAACCTCTACAATACTCTGATTATCCAGATGCATATACATTATGAAACACTGTTTCATCAATAGGCTCCTTCATTTCCTTAACAGCCATAATAGTAGTAATTTTTATAGTTTGAGAAGCATTTGCTTCAAAACAAGAAGTCATGGATATTGAATTAACACCTGTTAACCTAGAGTGACTCCTACAGCTGTCCTGTGTATAGCTCTTTCCTTCTTTCAGTAAGGACAACACGACTTTAGCCAAGTTGTTTTATGACACATCTGCTGTTTTTGACCTAATAGCCAGAAGGAAGGTAGATGGGAGCAGATTCTGAAAAGGGTTTATATTAGTTTTGTAAGACTGTCTTGGGTAGTTGACAGATGAGGGCTGCCTTCTAGTAATACTGTCACAGCCGGAGGAAAAAAAAAAAAAGCTTTGTTCCTAATAGGGATTCATCACAGTATCAGTCATGGCCACCAACAATGAGCTGTTCTATGGACCTTGAAGCACAAGCAGAGAGCTTGGAGTGACTGACTCAGTTTTCAGACTTGAGCAACTCTTCTTCTGGTGCAGAGAACTATAGTGAAGAAAAATATAGTATAACAAAATAATTTTGTTTTGGAAAAACAAAATCACATGGCACAATTCTGTTGGTCTTCTGATTCTGATACTGTTTTTGCAGAACTTTTCAATTGCATAATTGCAATTGCATAATTTGTTTATACTACCAAGCTCCCAAGGGACGGTTCTTGTTTCAAAGTTGTCTTCTTATTTCTCCATAAGGGTTTCACTCAGATAATGATCTGGTCCAGTGGAGTTTACAATTTCTGACTTTACAGTTTCTTACAGTGACTTCTTTGGTCAGTAGGTCTCAGGTCAGTTTTTCTGAAGCTTCCTTACTCCCTAAGGACCCTTGCCTTCTTGGCAGCCTACTCCAATTAGTGTTACTTATGTCTCATGACTGTCAGGATCTTGCTGCACTTTTTAATGAACTGCTCAATACCTGTTGGTTTTTGGCTTAACACTAGACTCCAAAATTAACATTGCTTCTGAGGGTTATTTCCTTTGCCTAATAAATACTTCCACAAGGATGAGTATCTTGTATATGCTGAAAATTGAATTCCTGATCTTCCCTTCATCCTCAAACCTGAACTTCCAAGTCTTCTTTATCTGCTCAGGTCTATAGGATGGGCTCAAAGAGAAAATAATTGCTAGAAAATAAGAGGAAGAATAATTTCTTCTTCCAGTACTGACCAAAAAACAAAAAATAGGAGTTAGTCTCTCCTCTGTACCACATTCCATAGTCTTTATCTTCAAAATACTTAGAATCCAAGCACTTCCCTAATCCAACTCATCTTCTCTTGCCTAATCAAATGCACTTGCCTCTTAATGGATCTCCTGTACTCAACTCCCTCAAATCTCATTTACTTTCAACATAGCAGCTAAATTGTTCCCGTTCAGATACATCAAATGATATCAGACATCTACTCAGAACCTTCCAGTAACTTCTGATCTCTCTCAAAGTTCTTACAAATATGCATAAGAGCCACTGTGTTACTTTCTGATGCTATCTTCCAATAGTATCCTCCTTGATCAGCTCATTAAAGTCTCACTGTTCTAAAGTTAATAAATATGAAAAAAACTACAGCTTAGAAATTTTTAAAAACTAATTTATAAAGGAATAATTTTAATCTCCTTCAATTACATACTCAGTTGCATATACATGAATGCATATCTGAATGTAGTCAAAATAAATGTCAACTATATAATAATTACATAAAAGTCTAAGCACTACAACAGGACCGAAGAAATTGCTAGTTAATACATATAGCACTCATCTTTTCCTATAATTACATGGCAAAACTATATTAATAAATAACATTCAGGTAAGGTGTTTCAAAACAGTAATAGTATTATTGTGACAGTAATATGACCAAAGAATTGTGGTTAATGCCACAAGAATTAAGTGGTAGCACACGTAGTTCAGAACTAGAGCACGTGTCCAGCATATACGAGGCACCTGGTTTGATTACCACTACCAAAAAAAGTCACATCATATCCCATAAATAGGTAAAATTATTATGTTCAATTAAAAATGGAAAGAATTCTAAAATGAAGTAAAACTACAAGTGACCAATTTACTGACATAATCTTAAAGAAGATCATGCTATAATCACAAGAGAGAATTTGAAAAATACTATTATAATTCAGGTGAAATATAGTAATAAAATTTAGTGACATCAAAGGGAAAAAACTTGGTTGGTTAAGTCACAGCTATAAGCTCAAAAATCAAAGTCTGAACTAAAAGAAGTGCCCCCTCCTAACAGTTATCAGCTTAGCCTTGGTAGACAGGCACAAGTGCTACACTTGAATTAATATGTGATTTATTGAGATAACCCTTGTTCAGTCCCAATCATTAACTGAACAACATAATCAGCATTAATATTTTGGGCTCAAGTTATAGAAGAGATAAACTTTGATGCCTGATACACATATTTTTAGTAAATCTGTAACACTAGGAAGATATACTTGAAGGCACTGTAAAAACATTAAATTACTAGGCTCATACTATATTAATGCAAGAATCCTGTATTTCTGCAATCATAATACTAGATCGTAGGGTCAAGCCAAGCTCTCCCCATGACTCAGCACTAAGGTAGGCTGCTGTGGGGAGAATCAGACACCAGCTTTTCCCCGAGTCAGTGCCATTCACAGACTGTAGGGGAGGACAACAAAAGGTCAACAAGCTAAGCGCTCCCTGCAAGTTAGTGCCATATGCAGGCTGCTGGGGGGAGAACTACACTTCTTGGGAAACAAGAAGAGCCAAGGTCCCCACCTCCATGAGAAACACAGGCTGCAATGATAGCTACTGAGGCAAAATACAACTTAAAGCTTGTAATGTTTAGTGTTTCACTGGTTTTGCAGGCTTAAAGATGGTAGTCTGATCATCTATTTAGAAGGTAACAATCTGCAACACAGCATCCATGGGGGATCTCCTCCTGAAGGTGGTAGCCTTTGTTAATTTCCTATGGTATTGTCTTGAGGTCCTGTATCATTTTCATTCTTTTGTTTGGTTGGGTTTCACTCTTTTTTGTTTTGCTTGATTTTTTTTATATCCAATGGCACGGGCAGCTATTTCAAGGATAACAGGAAATATGGTAGCCATTAAGGATTTACTATTATCTTGTTTTGTAGTCCTTTATTGCTCTATTTTGTTTTTATTAGTTCTATTCTGTTCTCTTTTGTTTGATTTTACTACTCTGAAGGTATGGGCAGCCATTTTGAAGATAAGAAGAGGCATTATGGAAACACTGTTAATTTCCTATTATCTTATTTTGAAGTTCTGTATCACACTGTTTTGTTTTGATTGGATTTATTGTCTTTAAAGTGAAAATTACAAAAAAATCTATAGTCAAGTACTTTTGTGTATGCCATATAGTTTTAAGATACATGAAATTCTTGAGAACTTAATTTGCTTATTTTAAAAGACAATTTACTTGATTTCCAAGAGTTTTTCAGGTGCTTAGGGAGAATTTGTTCGTTAAAGCATCATCAGGCACAGTGATGCATCTGTGATTACAACTACTCAGGAAACTGAGGTAGGATTTCAAGGCTTGTTTGCTTAACTTAGTGAGACCCTGTCTCAAAATAAAAAAGGATAGAGATATAGCTCAGTGCAAAGCCCTAGGTTCAATCTCAAGTAACAACAACAAAAACATACATATATATGTATAAAAGTATTTCCTAAATGTTTAAAAGAATCTTTTTTTTTTTGTTTTTTTTTTGGAAATAGCGTCTTACTGTGTAGTTCACGCTGGCCTTGAACTTCCAGTAATCCTCCTGCTTCAGCCTCCCAAGAGCTAGGAATACAAGTGTGCAGTCCCATACCTGGCTCAACTTCTTTTAAAAATTCTAAGGAAACATCTAAACTATTCACAAATTATGAAATATTGGGAATGACACTATGCTAAATATGATAAAATATTAGTCACTATTTTCTATTTCTACAAAACACACGAGATTCAAAGATCTATAAACATACCTGGTTCAATTTTAAAATCTGAATGTTAACTGAAACAAAATTATTGCCAATGTTTCTATTGTACTTGGAATGTCCCCTCAGATACTTAAAAAAAAAAAAAAACTAGCAATTTTAGTGCCAGGTTTTAGTTTCAATTTTAATATGAGCCACTCATTCAATTATCAATACTAAAGAACAAAGACTCCATTTCAGTATACAAAATTTGTAAAATTTTCAGCTCTCAAAGCTTAGTTTTGATAATATATGCACATTCATTTTTCTAAGGGCAGCATTGAGAATTACTTACATACAACCCATCATGAATAAAAATTAAGTAAATTTTTACCTTATAAGAATAGCCAATAGAAAAATAACCTGAGAATAAATCCTTTCATTTTATGTAATATGCTATTTCAAGAAAGAAAATGAAAAATCAATGTTAGCAGTAGTAAAAATACATTAAGAATAGCATTTCTGTTTTTCAAAAACTAATGCCTATTTGACTATGTTACATGAAAATACAGGATAGTATTTTAACAAATTCAAAGTACAAACAGAATAAAATTTTGAATGACTAACATGATAGGAATTAAAAACAATCATAACACCCAGTGTATAATTGTCCTTCTATAAAACAATGTTATTTCTTCCAATAAAGCATTTGTCATTATATCTGGTTATATAAATACCTATCCTCTTCTAATAGACTGCAAAAATTTAGGGGCCCAAAAGGGATAGTCACCTTTCTATACAAAAAACCAAAGCTGGTAACAGGAGGTAAAGTGTCTGTTGAAATAAATTACTACAAAAATATATTAATTATGAAAATCAAAAGATTGACTTACTACAATTTTATTGATTTAAAAGGGAAAGTGCTTTTAAAGAAAATCCAAAGCATCTTACTGAAAACTGGAAAAAATAAACAGTTGGCAAAATATAATGCAAAGTACAGTTATAGTTTCATTGTTACCAACTGGTTATTTCTTCATTGCTGCAGTTTTGCCTTATTTACCAGTAACCACTGTTACTCATTAAAGCTGAGCCTTTACTCTAGTTTTAAAATTTGATTATTCATGGAAAGCATAAAGTATATGGATAATGCTCTTTTATCCATCTTTTGCCTAAAATTTTATTTTCATTTTCATGTGTTAATATTGAAAGCTTTGAGAGCAGTAATTTAAGACAGTTAAAATATAAGTGGAAAACATGAACTATATACTGCAAATAATGATAAATTTCTTAAGTGATTTTCTTTCCAGCTTTCTTATCCTTGCTTTTATAAGAATTAAATTATATTTCTCAAGTCAAAGATTTTGTTACTATGAAAAAGTGAACACAATATTCCTACAAATAACTTGTGACCAAAATAAACTTACTGTGTAAAAACTAAAAATATTAATTCAAACATCTTTAATAAATTCCTACAAGAGAATGCACTCATATATAGTAACAGAAAAATAACTAAACACAAGAGATAAGAATGTGATTGGTCAGCATAAGCTCAACCTCAAACATAAAGTGAAAGTAACCAAATCTACATAGAAAAATAGGTAGTATCCTGTGTTAGTTGTGGTCTATTTTAAAGTAACATATCCTTCTTAAAAGTCACATTCTTAAAAAAATAAAAGCTAACTTTAGTGACTGCCCTAGAAACTATAAATACAGTTTTGTTCCCTATATTTAAGTGTTTAAAGTGACACATAATTATAAAATCACATTCCAAAAAAAAAGGCCCCTGGGTACTTATATGAGTATTAAATAAAAAAGAAGACATCTCTTTAAATTTGCGGCACCATTTAGCAAAGACTTGCTTAAAAGACATGGTGTACTATTTATTAATTTACCTACAAAGGTAAAGATTTTATTTCAAATGTGCCTTGATTGTACTCATGCAGTAGTGACTAGCTAGATATAAAAGTGTACCACTGCCAAGCAAATCTTACCCAGAGAACTTAGCTCTGGATTGTGCAATCTAAGCAGAATTGCAGAATGGCTCATTTAAATTAGAGGACCTCTGAGTTAGCTGGTCAAGTTGGATATTTTTAGGAACATGTATAGCAACTGCCAAAGCAATGGAGGAAAGTTATCAGTCATATTCCTTGTACTGAGAGTGAATCCTATTTTAAAACAAATGCTACAGCCTAAAATCACAGATAACTTATTATGCAACAGGGCTAAAGTTTACTAAATCTTACTTACATGAAAGAATAACTTCATTGAAGAGTTTAGCAATTTAAAGTAACTCATTCTACTGCTGCTGTTGTTCTTTAATTCTCTATAATCCAGTAACTGTACTCCCAATACAGCTTTGCTTTGCAAAGCTAGTACTTTCATACATCTTACTGAAATATGGTTTCAAGTAGATTATTCTATTTTATATCTATAGTCCACATAGGGGTTATATAAATATTTCTAAGATTACCTGGCCCATTACTTTACATCAACCGTTACAGTGAAATTCTGGTTAGTAAAAAGAATTATGCTCCATTTTTTTTGCCTAATTTAAATCCTATAAGAATTTAGTTATATTGTACCAAGAACCAAGTGATTATGAGGTGAGTTACTAAATAAATCTACACCTTGACTAGATACAAGATACATATAATGAAGTTTGCCAATAGAAACAATTACTCAACAAATTATTTTAGCCGATGATAAAATTAAATGTCCCCTTTGTGAGGAAGACAATGAAAAAAATCTTCTAGGAGTTCAGAGAAGGCATGGATTATATCTTCTACTCTACAGATGTCTGTCATTCTAGCCACACAGTCAAAGAATCAGACTAATACTTAAAGGCTACAGTCTTCCTTAAATTACAACTACAACACCTCTGGACTTTACTGTAAGAAAAAGAAAGCGAACGTCACATACCTAACCAATTACATGTGAAATAATTTCGAAGGTCGCATTTCATTTATTATGATTGAAGATTGCCACCTAGTAGATTAAATCCTCCATCCCTCAAACTACATTGAGAATTTATGTTTTAGCATTTAAGGATCATAATTTTCAATGAAGTTTCATTTAGAAATTGAAAAAGAAAAGCAAAAAACTTTCATAATAATGCCTTATTTCTATTTTCTATGTATTAGTCTTGTGCTAGCCTTTTTGAAACATTAACAAGATCATATAAAGATAGTTATTCAAAACAAAAGTACTGTATCATTATTTCTTCAAATCATAAATTCAGAAGCATTATTTTTGAATGATTAAAAGTCTGACATACTATAGCTTAATATGCTTTATATTCATGCTTGCTGACAATTTATAAGTGAGTTTATTTAAAGAAAAGTAAAACTTGCCATGACAGCATTTTATCTAAGGAGTCTGGGAAAATCCTGTGTGCTTTCATGTTTCTCCAGTAACTATCAAATAACAAAGTTGTAAAACCGAAGTTAAAGTGAAAAAGAAATTCAGTAAACAGATTAGAAAATAAAAATTCAAAATACTACTCTGTCTTCCTGTGTTCTTTCCCACCACAGTGTGCTGTTTAAAGTCCCGCAACTATTATCTTCTTCTTCTTGTTCTTTGGTGAGTTCTACAAAAACCTACATAAAAGAAAATAAATTAATGAAGTATTCTATATCTCAGAGAAGTTTCATCTAAATCAGAAAATGCTATAAGGTCGTTTTCAATTATATTTACAAGTATCAAAAAAGATTTACTGATGTTTAACACTTTTCTAAACAAATTATCCCCACTAACTACATGCAACAACAAATGCTTTAGAGGATTAATAACTTATTAATGTATGAAGTAGTTCTGTCACAAAAAATAATTTATAAATACTTAAACAGGATATTTTAATATGAAATGCCATCACCATGATGTAGTTCCTTTACCAAACTGAAAAACTGAGCTACTCAGAATAAGCAAATGGAAATTAGTTTGACTTACTTACTCCTTACTATATATATGTGAAATGATTTGTCAATGAAAAATACTCTTTAAAGTAAAAAGAGCAAAAAAGGAAACAGAGAACTTAAATTTGTTTAAAATTATACACCATTTAAGATTATTCTGTAATAGCAGCCAGGTAATAATAATATAATTTCTTTCCAAGCTTAACAAAATAATTGCTACTTTGTACTATAAAATAATTGTTTAAAATTTAATTTTATAGTACCTGTTCCAATGTTGCCTGAGAAAAGCTATATTCTTCAACTGCAAAAGTATGTTTAGCTATTAAAATAGAAAACAGTGTTTCAGTTATCTGTGTTTCAAAAGACTAAAATGGTAATGACTACCAAGTTGGCTAATAATATCTATTTAAAAGACCCTTGTAAACAACTGATTGAAACGAATTTGCGAAATATCTTATCATACTGTCTTACTTCCTTTCTCTTCCCCATGCCCGTGATTTCTGTGTAGCCCTAGGTATTCATATTTCTTGCTACTTACCTCATTCACTTTTTCTAAGTTACCTCCTCCTTCCCTCCACTGTCTTCTTTTTTTTGTGTTGCTTTTGATCTCTGCCCTACATTTCCCATTCCTTAACCTCACTAAAGCCTGTTCTTGCCTCTTTAACTAGATTCAGAATATTGATCTTATCTCCAAAAGCTTTTCTATATTTCAGATTCTTTTGCAATCTAATTTAATACCAAATATCTGTTCTTATATTGATTTCTTTAATTCTCCCTCTGTAGCTCAGGTAATTTTTAATCATAAATAACCAGAAAAGCAGAAACTTTATCTTACTATATGACATATACTACATCTAATAAAAATTATATATATATAAATAGCTATCAGAGACATAAAAATAGTGCTCTAAGGCTAAAACATTAATATGTAGCTGTTACAAGGAAATCTTTTTGTAAGCGGTATTCATATAAAATAAGCATAACAACTCTATATTCATTTTGAAAAGTATTAATGATCTTATTCATAAGTGTTGATTGTTCTACAGTTTAAAAATATCATAAAATAATTGTATGAAAACTTACTCAATCCAAGTTTATTTCCTACTACTGCCACCAGCATATAATTATACTACCCATCACTTATATTTTAAATGCTGGAATTCAATAAGCTTCTTTAAAACTTGGGGAGTGTCCAACTTCACACTGAATTCTCTGTCCTGCTATCATTAGGGTCACTGCTACCTCTATGGTCCAGCAGAAAGTAAGGGTTGAAGAAACAATTCTCTGACTATAGGACTGAACTGCCTAGAGAAAGCTAATGACTTCTATGGATGCAATGTGAAAGCTATGGCGATGCCCACCAAACTGAAAAGGTTTATACCACAATACAGTTTTTTCTATAAAATCCCTCTGGTATTTTTCTTTATCTGTATTTTAAGACTATCTGTTTATTTGCCAGTTTCTACAATAAACTGACTCCTCAGTTTTAATCTTTTTATTTTTTCAATACTACTCACCTTCTTCTAGCTTAGAAAAAGCTTGAGAAAGAGACTGAACATCTTCCTTAGGAATTTTATAAGCCAAAATAGAAGAAAAACTGAAAAAAAGATAAATTCAGAAAAATTTTAAAATTACCAATATCATAAAGTTTTTTAAATTCAAAATTAAACTAATAATTTATTTTTATAAAAATAAAAAAATTTTGATAAAATTGTTTGAAATGATAAAATAATTGAGTGTACAATAAAATAACATTACTACTAAATAGGAACTGTAAAAATTTTAAATACAAAGACAGGGGAAGCAGCTCAGTGGCAGAGAGCTTGTCCAGCATGCATGAGGTTCGGGGTTCAATCTTCAATACTGCAAAAATACATACATACATACAACCACGAAATACTGAAAGATACATCAGATTTCATTAGTCCAGTCATGGGGATACTCTAGATGTTAACATGTCTATAAGTTATATTAGAGGTATTTCTATAATATTGACTAAAGAGCATGTTCTTCCTAGTCCTTAAAATAATTTTTATCATTTTGTATGTCTTTATAAAGATGAAGACATACAATTTACATTTTAGCTGGGTATTTAGCTCAGTGACTCAAGTGCTTGCCTGGTAAGCGCGAGGTTGTGGGTTTGAACCCTTGTATAAAAAAAATTAATTTTAAATTTCTTACCTTTCCTGACGGCTTGCATTTGGGAATACATATTCAATTTCTCTTTGAAGGCGGTCTATCTCTAGGTTTTCTACCCAGTCCTTTAACTTAATTTCCAAAAAGTAGCCTCTTCCAAATTTACTCTTTAGATGTTGTACAGTTCCAATACATCTACAGTAATTTTTAAAATAGAAATGATACATAAAGTGGCTTGACAGCTTCCAACGGATGAATTATCACTTAAAGTTCTGTAACTTAGGGGTGGTGTTTTTACACTTACAGAAAATTTACCAACATAACATCCTCATGCACTTCTGATCCAATTTCAGCTTCCCTAATACTATCATTTTGTATTCCCAACGTATACTTGTCAAAATCTTGAAACAAACATTAACTCATTAGTACAAACTGAACTCTAGACTTTATTTGGGTTTTGCCAGTTTTCCACATAGTAACCTGTTTTTGTTCTAGGACTTTTTCAATTGCACACTGTGTTTAGTTGTCTTATCTCCTTAGACTTTAAATGGTCAGTGAGAATTTCTTACTCTTTCCTCATGAACACTGTAATGGCTTAATGTTTTGTTAGACAGTCCTTTAATTTGGTGTATCTAATGTTTTCCTCAGGATTAGACTGGGGTTATGGGTTTAACTATATATAAATATATGTTATAGATATAATATATATATATATTATTTAGAATCATTCTATAGGGATGATTTGCTTCTCCCATATTTATGTATCCAATCTTTATTTATGCAGTATGAACTTGGATATTTATACTTTGTGTTACAATCTAATACAATAGTTAATGATTTTTAAAATAACAAATATTATTGCCTGAAAATAACATTCTGAGTTACTGAACAATTAAACCAGTTCCAAATGCAAGTAGCCAGCCATATTTTGGGGAAAACAAAAACAAAAACAAAAAACACATTTCTAAATAATCCTATAGAAAATGCATTCAAAAATTCAAAGACATGTGTTTTTTTTAACATTTAAGCTAACAAATATAACCATAAGTTATATGGAAAATATTCAAAATCTTCCCACTCTTCTTCCCTTAATGGCGTTCTGCTGATATTTACCTTAACTGACCTGCAACCATAATGGCCACTCGGTCACAAATAGCCTCTGCCTCCTCCATGTAGTGTGTGGTCAGAATAGCTGCCCTCTTTTTGTTTTTAAATGCAGTTCGAATTGCTCGCCTAGAAAACATACATAAATTTTTAAAAAGCAATATATGTTTATTAATGAAAATGATTGGGTTTTAAAATGTAACAACTTGGTTATTTGATTATAACTTACCAAATATTCAGTTTCTGTAACTATTCTAAACTGCTCAACTATGATTTTTCTATACTAATTTACTTCCCCTTAGTTTTGAAAGCTTATTAAATGAAAGAAATTTCATTTTGAATTCAAAAATGAAAAAAATTTCATTTTGAATTCAAATTTCCAATTCTGAATTTTTATATGGGTAAAACACATAATAACAAATGAATTATAAAAACTACTGCCTTTACTGTTAAACGAAAAAAACCCCACAGAATCCTAAGAAAATGTAAACATGAACCTGAACTAAACCTTACATTTGCAGATTTAGAAATCAAGGCTCACAGAACTGTTCAACTGTTAATACTGTAAATTACTAGGAGTTGCAACATAAATTCAAGATAATATTATTATGAGAAAGATAACCTGTATTTTTAAATGCCTATGAAAAAAGCCTGAAAACTTTTACCTTAATAATTTCCTATATACTGCATCTGTTTTATATATAAAATATTATGAACACTTTAAGTCAACTTTTAAAAGGTTAAGGAAATTACTAGAAGAAATTAAAATATTTAGTCTTAGTACTATTTTATCATTTATATAGGATTCTAAATTAAGATGCACATATCACTAACACTAGTAGGTATAGTGAAAAAAACTTTTGCTTTATTCTAAAATATTACACAATGTAATATGTCTCATTTATCATTAGTATCATACTCACCACAGGTGCCGTTTGGCTTTGGGATCCATACCTGTAGATGGTTCATCTAGCAGAGTTATTTGAGGATTCCCCAGCATACTTAGAGCAAAACATAACTAGACAAAAAGAAAAAGAAGGGAGGTGGACTAATGATCCTTCACTATAAGGAATTCTATCAAGAAAGTAACAGGTAACTAACCTAACAATAAAATATATTCATTGTTTAACAGAAATACCTTTCGCTTGATGCCTGCAGGTAGTTTCTTTATAGTTTTCTGAAGATGTTCTTTTAAATCAAGTGCATTTATTATTCTGCAAAATGGACAATACAAAATGAGTGTACCATGATATGTATAAGTATAAATTGTGCTTTTCGAGAACAGTTAGTAAAAAAAGTATGACTTCAGAAAAAACAATGTGACTGATCATGTTATTGAGAATACATGGAAAAAGAAGACCATTTTTATGAAAATTATGATGCACAGAAACATGCTACAAAATTTTAACAATATGAAATATAAGCCTATAGGAAGAGACCTAAAGACTGTTATTTTACCGACTCATTACTTCTTTCGTGTCACTTGCACTCATTCCTTTCACAGCTCCATAAATTTCAAAATGTTCTTGCAATGTAATATCTGGCCACAGTGGGTTTATCTGAGGACAGTAACCCATACACTTAACACAGTCATCCTCTTCAGTTGCATCTGACATATAATCTCCTAGAAATACCTACAGAAACACAAGCCAATTTTTAGTAAGTAGTTTTTGCTTAACTTATATTATGAAGAAAGTGTAAAGTGGATTAATTCAAATGGCCATGTATAGCAAAGGTAGTATCAGGTCATTTTTTACTGCTTTTTGAAGCTAGAAGGACATAGACAGCTAAGCTGGAGGTCAGAGACATAGTTAGAAAGGGTGACTTACTGCACAGTTAGGAAGAAAAGCAAGCCATAATTTTAACTAGAAAAAATGGGGGTCTCATTGGAAGGTGTGAAAGAATTAAAGGGAATTTAGTTAATCATATTTATAAGAAATAGGCATAACCAACAAAGGAAACAGCTCAGGCAAAAACCCAAAGAAAATTTGATGCCAGGTATCTCCCAGGAAAACAGTAAATCAATATAGCTGGTGTGAAGTAAGCAACAGGGACAGAAACAAGAAACAGCACTAGGATAACCTTGTGAAGATTCTACCAAGTGTTAATGACATGCTCATCACTGAAAATTAACTGATGAGAAGGCCAACAAGACTTGCTCTTTTTAATTTTTTTTTTATTTTAAGGAGAAAAAGCAATGATGCGAAACTTCAAAACAAAATAGTAGAAGAGTAACAATGGTTAATACATTGTGTATTGTTATCTTCAAAGTAGTTGCTCAGATTATGATACAGGCATGCAAAACTGATCAAACAATATAAGTAAAAACCTTTCTTTTCAATGAACTAATATAAATTAGTACTATAACTATCAAGACTTGCTCTTTCAACTCCTGAATTCAAGATAACTGTGTTCCATTAAGTAGGTGAATAAATCACATGCATGTAATAATTATCACAGCAAAAATACTGTACACAGATATTCATCATTTAACAACTACTTGTTTAGTGACTCATGGACTTAGCACCCCATTTTATTTTGTACATTCTGTATATCCGTTTATAAAGCCTTAATGTCTTTTCTTTGTACATTATATCTTGTTTATACAGTATTATACTTTTTGCTGACTGCACTGTATGGTACAGTCTGGCAGTTTTTGTTTTATTATGTATTACCATAATGCATGTAAAAATTATATAAATAAAAACAAAGTCATAGTTGGAGTTTCATTTGTTCTGAATATTGTACATGCTACATACAACCTCTCATTTAGTGACTGATTCACTTAATGACCTAATTTTAGGAGTTGCCTTTGGTTGTTAAACAAGGAATAATGTGTGCATGAAAATTTCTCCCTGTATATTATTTTCAGAAGTGATCAGAAGGATAATTTCATTAGGCTACACTACAAATTCTAAAAACAAAAGTTTGAGCATCAAAATACTAATTTGTCAATAAACTATTTTAATTAAAAATGAAAATGATATTCAAAATATTCCCCACTCTTATATATCATACCTGGCCTGAAGTTGCCTCAATATCACCAACTAGAATATTAATAATAGTGCTTTTGCCTGCACCATTTGGACCCAACAGTCCCAAGATTTCTCCTAAAGGAATTGAAAGGAAAAGATCATCATATTGAAGTCAAATTAAAAATGGAAATTACTCTTCTGGAAAAGTTATTTAAAAAAAAAATAGCAACCTTTTTTCACACAGAAAGAGATGTATTTGGTTGCCACCTTCTTTACTTTTCTCGAATGAAGAAAATCTTTCTTGTCATCGTATTCTTTATGCAAATTGCTAACCATAATGGCTGGTTTCTAATAAGGGTAAAAGGATTTGAAAAGAGAGTTTTAAAAAAATACATGCTTTCACAACAGGCTGAACATTCGTAATGTCTAAATCATCAGAACTACTTTTGCTAAGAAGATTATGCACAAATAAATTTCTGCTTATGGCTGAAGTCATGGCTTATTTAAAAATAAGTTGATAAAAATCTTTTTCTCATGAAAGATTTTTTTCAGATTGATTCATATATGAATACAAAATAGCTTTTGTATTCATTACTATACACTGGGAATCTATCAATTCACATTTAATATGACTTGGCTATAAAAACTAAATTACCTCCTCACAACACTGGCAACTCATCAGCTCTTTGACCTTCAGTCTTTCTGCTTTGACATCTTCATCTTCAACCTCATTGTTCGGTGGTTCTGGAAACTTCTTATTTTTGGACTTTGTTGAAAGAGTCCTAAATATAAAGTAGATTTTCAAATCATTAAAGTAGTAAAGAATATGTCACTATATAGAGAAAAGATTTTAAAAAGCAACAGCAAATCAAGGGTTATTTCTATAAGTGGAATTATAAGGGATTTTTCATAGTTAAAGAATACTATCTAAATTCATTTATTCAGCTTTTTATGATTAGTATGTATTAGGTACTACTTCATATAGAGATGAAAAACAACAGTTGTCTTCAGAGAATGTATAGCCTTAGTATAAATGAAATTGTCAGAAAGAAAAGAGAGGGCTGAAGTCAGAATCCACAGGAATACGGCTTTTTAAGGTTATGCAAAGGAAGAAGAGGTTGCAGAAGAAGAGAGGTAATGAGGCAAACAGATAACATTGTAAAGAACAAAGGAAAAACAGAAAAGCTTAGGGGGAAACGTCAATTATGTTACAGGTTAAAGATGAAATAAAGTGAGCATACTACACAAGGCAACGATAAAATCATTAGCTATCTTACTGACAATAACACCAAAAGAGGTAAAGGGGAAAGCAGATTATAGGAAGTTAAATGAATGGGAGGCAAAAGGCTTCTGGTTAGGAAAGGAAAAAGAGATAAAGTATAAGAGCTAGACAAAAATTTCATATTCAAATTTATAGATTTTCCTAATTATAGGAGAAAACTGATCCCTCTCCAGAAATCAATTAAAAGATACAGAAAGAGAAAGCTGATTGAGCAACATTCTTCAGTATATAGAATAAATGACTCGGGTCATAGGTGAGGCATCTCTTTGGGACAGGGAAAAACCAAAAAAGATGGAAAATGTGTATAAGTTTGTAAAAACTTTTAATAAAGTCCTCTATGTTTTGAGATAGGTGGCAAGATCTCTTCCTTGGAAGCAGGATGCAAGGTGAGGTGCTATTAGGAATATGAGAACTACAAAGAAAGCTTGGGGTAACTACTGGGTGAAAGGGATAATAAGATGTTAACTCAGAAAATATGATAGGCTAGCAAGCAGTATCAAAAGAGCTGAATCTATGTGGGATGAAATATGTAGTACTATCAGGTGGCTCTTTATTATTTTTCTTCAGTATATACTGAGATTAACCAATAATTATGTTTTTTAGAGGACAGGTCAAAGAAACATAGAAGCTGGGGTTGCAGAAAGCAGACTAACGTGATGAATCATGTGAACAACTCTGGACAGAGGAAAAAGTAAAAGGAACACTGGGGAAAACAGAAGAAACTCAACAGTATGAAACTACAGAGGAAAAAAAGTTCACTAAGACTTAAAATGAAAGAGATGGGAAGAGGAAAAGTTACTAGTGGAGTTGGACACTAAAGCTTAAGATTTTATAGATCAAGTTAACAGCAGGAATAGCATGGCTCTGATGTAAACAAATGAGTAAAATGGAGAAGAAACAATAGTGACTGGTTCAGAGAAAATCAGAAACTGAGTGGTTCAGGTGTTAGAAAGGTTATGCTGAAGGTGGATGCTCAAGTCTCCTGAAATCTAAGTAAGATTTATTTAAATTTGACCTAGATCTTAAAGTCCTCTAGTGAGAAAATATCTAATGGTTAAATCATTATATATTTATCTATAGTAGTTGATAGCAAACCTTTTAAAGCTTTCAATGATAACAAAAAGTCCACTGCAGCACATATGCCATAAATTCACAATCACTGATCTATATTTTGAAGACTTTTATGTGTTATTATTAAAAAATATGTAAGAACTATAAAGAAGAAATTTAAAACTAATTTAATTCCAATAGCAATAGTTTATAAATGATATTCTTAAATTTGAAATAACCTGTGAAAAGAAAGTGCAGATTTGGAGAAAATATTTGCAAATCATATAGCTAGATAAGGAACTTATACAAAAAATGTATTTAAAAAAACTTATAATTCAATAATATAAACACAAATAACCCCATTGCTAAAAGTACAAAATAAATTGACAGATATTTCTCAGAAGATCTAAAAATGGACAATAAACATATAGAAAGATTTTCAACATCAAGAATCACAAGGATAATGGAAATCCAAACCACAATGAGACATCATTTCATACCTACAGAATGGCTAAAATTAAAAAGACAAACAATAACAAGCATTGGCAACGATGTGAAGAAAACAGAATATTCATACATTCTAAGCAGGAACAAAAAGTGGTACTACCACATTGGAAAAGTCTAACTCCTCAAAATGCCGACACAGTTACTGTATGACCCAATAATCTCATTTCCAGGGATCTACCTGAAAGAAGTGAAAATATATGTCCACACAAACATTTGTACACAAATGTCCACAGCAATATTATTTATAAGAGCCAAAAAAGGCAAATAACTCACTTGATGAGGACATTCATAAAGTGTGGCATACAAGTACAACATAATGTTTGCTCAGCATAAAAAGATAAAATATTGCTAATGCTATGACATGATGAACCTTCCAAACATTATGCTCAGTGTAAAAATGTATATAAGATACTTTTATATAATTTATTATCCACATCCTAACAATTTTATAAATGATTTTCTAGCATAAAAATAATGTACCTACTAAGGTGAAAAGTAAATAAAAGAGTTAAAGATATTTAAGAGAACTATCATTCTGTTTTGGCTTAAGTTTTTCAAAATGTATTTTATTATTTCTTTTCTAGAAAATTATAAAGTGTATCCTATAGATATTTAAAAATAGTATCTAAAATATTAAGTATGCAGTATGATCATAAGAAAGACATAAACTTAAATTTCACTGTATAAGTACTGTTAATTTTGCAAAAATTAACATAAAAAGGAAAAATACTATGCTGAGTAAAAGAAATCAGACTCCCCTCCTCCAAAAAAGAAAGGACTACATTGGAGAATTCTGAAATGTTCAGAATAAGCAAACCTTACAGAAAGTAGGTTGATAGTTACCTAGGGCTAGAGGCATGGAAAAAGGAAAAGGGAAGTCATTGTTAGGGTGGGTACAAAGCATTTTAGGAATACTACACCTGCTTTAAAATTAGGTTACTGATGGTTATATAATTACATGTATTTACTAAAAATACTAAAACAACAATAACAAAAATTAACTAACCTGAAAAAGGGATCTTTTCTTATTGATCTGCCACCATGTTTTTTCTCGTAGTACTGTAAGAGGAAAATCCACAGTACACACTGCAGGTAAGGCTAAAAGAAGAACAAGACTGAGTCTGACTGAATTGTCACTTTGTTTTTATTTTTCTTCTAACAACGAAACTAAGACTAGGTATATAGTATATGAGCTTTCTTACCATTTCCAAAACCATAATCACACTTTGTTATTTTGTCATGATAAAGACAATATTGTTATTTTACTTTGTTCAACCAAAGGTCTCAAATATGCTTCTCAAATATGCTCAAGCACAAGACATAACACTGAGCTATACCCAGCCTAAAGTTTAATATAAACTAAAGATTTTTGGGGGGGCAGTTCTGAGGCTTAAATCAAGAACCTTTCCATACTCTAGGCAAATACTCTACCACTGACTTACATCCCTATTCCTTTATTAAACTCTGAGACAGGGGTTCACTAAGTTGCAGAGGCTGGCCTTGAAGCTGTGATCCTTCTGCCTCAGCCTATCAAACAGGTATGGTTACAGAAATACACCTCATTCCACTAAATATTATTATATTTCTAGCACTGTAATTCCCATTTAAGGTCAGTTTCATAAAATATAATCAAACACAAAACCTTTGTTTTTGCCTCTATGGAAGGTAGAATTATAATTAACTAAAATTAACAATGAAAAAATTGTAAGTGGACAGAGTAAATGAAAGACACAGCAGATACACTACTACTGAGATGTGGATTAGCTAGCATTAACACATCTGACTTTTTAATGTACTTTTATAATATAACAGGATAAAATCTAAACATAGTTAAAACCAGTCAACAGAATCATTTTTAAGGTAACATACTAACACAAACAAGGTTTTTTGTTATTTCTTACCGATATAACTGCCACTAAAAGCCTATCCCATGGATTGTACACATCTTCATTTTTCCAAGAAACCTAAGATGATAGGACTTTTAAATATATATGCTGAATATGTAGACACATTTAGATTTAAATTTTAAAAACAGTATTTTAGAGCTAGGAAGATTTTAATTTAAATATGAAACAGCTTATTAAAATGATTTAAAATCTCCCTCTGAAATATTTCTATGAAAGGAGGCATAAATTAAATATATTAAACTGAAAACAATGAGAGAGAAAAATGGTAAATAGAATTAATCAACAACCCTAAATCAAGAATTCATAATCTGGGCAACCCACTTGGGACCCCTTCTGTCTCTCTCTTTCAGACAGCTTTTTTCTCTCAGTAAGTATTTCTGCTCTTAACCTCCCCCCAAAAAAGAATTCATAACCTAAATTTTTTTCTAATCACATGGAAATTCCTTTTAATTATGCATTTTAATAAACAAATCTGCTTATTTTTTTCTTGGACAAAAGTTCTTTTTTTTTTTTTTTTTTTGATACCGGGGATTGAATTTACAACCTCAGGCTTGCCAGGCAGGTGCTTATGCCAGAGCTAAATCCCTGGCTGGACAAAAGTTCTTATACTTTATTTTCTCTTATCCCTTTCTATAAAATTTTTTGGCCCTTCAAAAACTTCTAAGAACAAAAATCAACTGAAACTGGATCATACTTGTAATTATGTAAACTATTTTGTGCACCAAAAAAAATCTAATGGACACAATCCTTGTACTTTTACAGTTGGATGCATTTGACCGGATCCCATAATTATTTTAGTTACTGCACTAAGAGTTTTGTAAGTAGCAGCAGTTAACCTTAACCTGAGGCATTTTAATATTTTCAGTACAAGAACTAAGATCCTAAAATTTAGGCAATATGCACTTAAGCTTTAAAATATCAAAATATCTAAAAAACTTACCTTTATGAAATAAATGAGGCAACCTAAAAGTGGGTAGATTGGAATGACTAAGCAAAAAGTGTAATGAAAAACAGCTGTAATTCTGTATCCCATAAAGAAAGTTATTTCAGTGATTACTACACAAGCCAACGCTGTCTAAAGAAAAAGAATAAAAAAATAAGTGACAAAGTGTTTAAAAACTTCATACAAACAACTTAATTGTAAATTGGTGCCTCAACATTAGCTTTGCTCCAATCATCTAACACAACATGGAGCCAGAGAAGATATTTAGTTATTAAAATGCTTTTAATATCATCCCTTCATGGTATGGATGATGTGGAAGATAAACATAAAAATATGCGGCCAGTTCTCCATCTCAATTATTCACTTATAAAAGATGTAATATTTTTTACTATAATCAAGAGTTAATAACTTTTAAACAAGCTGCTATGAAAAACTGAAATAATATAAAAAGTGACTTACCACAGAATATATAAATGACCAAAATTCTTTAGTATTTAAAATTTTCTTAAAGGTGAAAGAAGCAATATAAGTGAAAAGAATAACTGATGGAACATAACCAATAAGGCAAAAAATCTGTAAATCAGAAATGTGTACATTTCTATTAAAGTCTGAATAGTCAGTAATATACCATATAAAATATCATAAACATATTAAAATATTAAGTAAATTATTCTCCAAATTGTATTCAACAGATCATTCCAAAGACTAAAGTTGTGTTTACTTGAAAAGTTACTATCCTTACTTCTACATCAGTTAAAATTATGTTGGTTCTTTTTTTTTTTTTTGGTACCGGAGATCAAACTCACGACCTTGTGCTTGCCAGGCAGGTGCTTATGCCACTGAACTAAATCCCCGCCCTAAAATTACGTTTCTAAAATTTATTATTAATATAGTCCTATATAAGTCACTTAAACTGAAAACTCTGTAGGATTTTTCAATACCTGGTAAAATGTTCTCTCATTGCTTTATTATAAAGACCAAGTATAGTTGGTTACAACTTTATCACTCCCAACCAACTATGAGCTACTACTTTAATATATCACATTTAGTGTATTAATATCAACATTTGTTATTTATTTATATGGCAGAAATTAATATATAAGGTCAGCATGATCTTTGACAAAACTGCTAAGTTTACTTTCAAACAACCTCACCTACCTCTATTTTCCCCTTTTCCTAACAAAATTCATTTAATAAAAGGATCTATCACCATTTACATGTGAACATGAATGTGAATTAGAATGTGTATTTTAAGCCATATCCTAAATTATGGAGTAAAAGCTCCTTCCTTGTGAAACCACGCCAAGCATAAGAACAAACAAGGAAGACATGTATGGAGGAATATACCGTGTATGAATGATTATACACAAGTATGTACATGATCTCCATGAAAGATCACCTCAGTTTCAAGAAATTAAGTCATAGTAAGCTACTGTTTTTAAACATTGCTTATAGTAATACAGATTGAATTGATTTTTATGTACCATATACAAAAATTAAATAAACATTTTCTTTCTGAACATTAATAATATTCATATTATTCATCATAGTTGTACACAGATAATTCATTTTTAGGAAACATTTTATATATAAATAGCATAAGCATAATTGATGCTAACTTACCACAGCAAGGAATTTTACAGCATGAAAATATAATCCATGATGAAATGCAAATAAACTTCCTAGCATCAACATAAGAACAACAACAAAAAAGGGAATATCAACAATAGCTTGTCCAATCCAATATGCAGATGGCAAAAGACCTGAAAGTTTAAGTTGAGCATAAGCTTTGATCTAGAAATTAAAAAGAAAAGAATTTTAATTATAATTTTATTTTATATATTTTATAAAGAAAAATTAGCAAATCATTGTACAATTCTTAATTTTATATCAACAAAACAAGAATGGAGACATTCCAGGCCTACAGGTACTAAAAGTTCTGGTAATAAATGCAGATTACACTTAGTCCTTAATTTGGCTCCTTATTTCTGAGATACAATAATCTCAACAAAAATTTTAAAAATACAGTAAAATAAGGAAAATACATCACAAGGATAACGGCTGTTCAGTGAATAGCCAAACACTTGGTTCTGAAAATCTGTGGAAATAGATGGAAAGATGTGTTTAAATAGGAAAAGGACTCTCATTTTTAAAAATTAATCTTTAATATAACTACTGGCAAACTGCCAGATGCCTCTGGCTTTGCAAATGGCTTCAGATCATGAAACTTTATATATAAATTATATGTCTACCATAAGTAAAATCTTCATGTAAGCTTAAATGATCAGTTTTCCTAGTTTTCCAATCTTACTCTCAGTATTTAATTTGAAACTTGAAAAAATCTTTTACAAATTCAAATACCTAGGAATCTTAATTGATTTATTCCACCTATAAAAATATCTACTCCTAGTAATTAAAGGCATATACTAAAAAGCAAGCTATGGAGTGAGACAAGGGAACTAAGAAATAATGATGAGCTAAAAAGAAAAAGGGGAAAAAATAGCTAAGTATTATGTTCAGTGAATTACAGGAATATCAGACATATAAATTCCAGTACAAGTTTAAAAACAAACCAAGTGAAATGTAATTATTTTGGAGAATTCAAGCTTTTCTCATTCATACACTGCTAGGTGGGAATGTAAAATGGTATATCCATTCTGGCAAAAAACTTGACATTTTCCTATATAACTAAATATACAACCATCAAGCCAGCATTTACCCTAGAAAAATAAAAACACAGGTTCAAACAAAAGCCTGTATACAAATGTTTGCATCAACTGTCTCAGGACAGTTCATAATAATAGCAGGTGAAAATAATCCACATGTTCTTTCACAAGCAATAGTTTAGAAAGTTAAGATATATCCACACCAAGGAATACTATTTAACAACAAAAACAAATAAAATATGGATACATATAAATTAGATAAATTTCAAAAAGCATTAGGGAGTTACGCTGAGGCAGTGGTGCAAACCTACAGTGCGGGTGCCACGGCCCACTTTTCGTATCACAGAAAGCTCTACAAGGGTCGCCATCAGTATGCGGAGGGAAAAAAGCTAATCTTTAAAGAAAGCATACTGCGATTCTATTTGTAGGTTCTTGAAACATCAAAATCAGAAAAATGGAGAGCAGGTTAATGGTTCCCACAGGTTACGAGGAAAAGAAAATGGGATATGTGATTAGAAAAGAGCAACAGTCTCTGTACCATGACTGAAGCAATGTCAGTACTTGTGACATGACACCATAGCTTGCAAATGAGTTCAAGAGTTTTCAGGACCTTCGTGTATCATTTCTTACATTTGAAAATTAATCTACCATTATCTCAAAATAAGAAGTGTAATTTAAAGAGTTTTAAGTTGAAAAGAAAAACATAACCACCTAATAAATTTTAGATTTGAGTTGTGGTATAATGGATTTTTATCTTTATACTTTTCTATATTTTCTAAATTACTATCAACATGTATATACTTATAATGCAAAACATGAATATTTTAAAAAATCTCTTGAGACCTATGTATTACTTTTAAATTAATTTTCAATAAAAAATTTAAAAGTATATCAGAATTTATTAAAATAAATTCAAATTCTCTAAAATTTAAAAATGAGCTTAAGTTCATTATTCACCACATTCTATAAATTAGTTCAGGTAATCTTGCTTTCAAATTAAGATCATCATGGAGAGGATAAGATTTTTGACTAGAGGAGTAAGATATAATTTAGCACAATGGTATACTAGAAGATTTTGAATAGCCAAAAGACTGAAGATGGCTATATGTCTGAAGGAAAACCCCAGAGAAAGATGCAGAAAAGACAATAAAACAATACAATCAAAGAACCTCTATATACTTAAGGAACTTTCCCTAAGGTACAGTAACGAAATCACTTTTTACTTTTTTGGGATTTTTTTCCACACATAACAAGGAGTAAGTGTCTTGTACATTCAATACACTAAACTAAAGGTTACAAAGAAAAAGCAGGTCAATGTGCTTGATAAGAATATTTAGAGCAGCCAGGCTTTGGGATGCACATCTGTGAATCCAGCTACCTGGAACATAAAACTGGAGGAATGCAAGTTTGAGACCAGACTCAGCAATTTAGTAAGACCCTATCTCAAAATAAAACACAAAAAGAACTGGAAATGTAGTTCAGGGGTAATTTGACTCTGGTTTTGATGGCAGTAATCAAACATGAAACAAAAAAGACACGAAGATCACAAGTCAGTTCCCAGACCTACCACTTAAACAGATTCAGACTGAGGAAGTTATAGCTATACTCCCATACTCGTATTTCCTGACCTATAAAGTAGGTGATACTTTACAAAACTTTTTGTTGTAAAGATTAGAGAATATAATTTTAAATCACATAGCAAATACTCAAGTGATAAATATTAATTATAATAAACAGTGTATTTATAATCTTACTCCTGAAATAATAATTATAGTTCAAGGTTTATAAATCATGCAAACAGGTTATTTTTATGACACTTTTTTTTTTCTTTTGTGGTACTGGGGATTGAACTCAGGTCCTTGTGCATGCTAGGCAAGCTACATCCCCTGCCCCAAAAATACTTATTTTCTTTTGAAAACAGGGTCGTTCTATAATTCAAACTGGTCTTAAAGTTATTATGCAACCCTTCCACCTCAGTCTCCTGAGTGTTTGAATTATAAGTATGTGTCACCATGCCCTGCTGACATTTCTATTAGTAAACCAGATCTGCATTTTAAAAGTTTAGTTATTACCTTATGATTCTCTGCATTTTCCATAGCAAAGTAAGGTGGCATTGCAGTAACAATTATTCCAAGTAAAGCTGCTTGAAAGTACAGCTCAATTTTAAAAACTATATCAGTGATTTCCTGAAAGATAAACACAGAGTAAGAAATACAACCTGGAATCACCTTTTATCACCTTACAACATCATAATAGTAAAACCTCTCAAGGAACACATTAGGATATCAGCCCCAAGCTGAAAGAATCAGCTGCAGGTTTATTAACAGGTAGTGGGGGACCATAAAACTCTGCTACTACCTAGTTACATAGCTATAACAAATCATGTACTCTCATTTTCTTAGCTAAGACACAGAATACTCTAGTTTATAAATTAAACTTCGCCATTCAATAAAAATAATATTATGTATGAAAAGCAATTAGTGTATCCACTAGTTGTTCTATCCAATGGTAAGTATCTCCGGAAGATCTTTGGAACTCTTCACTTGTTGCGTGGACTATATGCTTGCTGGGATCCTGAGATTCTTTCTTTCCAAGCTCAACCTCCGATGGAAACAAGAACAACTCCCCCAAACTGGGGAGACTATCACCCTACAGTTCTCAATGTCCCTTGCTGCTCTGAGGACCCAAACATAGTCAACTTTTCCAGACAAGTCAGTAACACCTGGCATCCCAAATGAAGATTGCAGAGATACGGTATCATCCTGCAGTCCCACAAAGGCCATCCTCTCACTCTTGTTCTGTGAGAAGACATACTCGTGGGGCAGGGTAAATGACCCACAACATGCCTGGCAGACATCTTGGCCCTGGCATAGCATTCCAGGAGATGATAACTGCCTTAATCACTGACTCTAACTTTTTAAAAAAGTTTTGTTATATACTAAATAAAGACAATTTCTTAATTTATGCTATGTGACATTGTAAAATCTGTTCCAAATTCAAACATATGACAGTGGGAGGCTAACACAGAACCCATAAACATGTAAATGAAGTAGCAGAACAAATAGAAATTAATGACACCACAGTTGGGTTCTATCATGTAAAAAATGATAAAGAAAAAACTGGGATCATTAATAAGACTGTATTTATGACAAGCAGGCACCCTGGAGCATCACCCTGGCATTTGAAGTAGAGTATATTCTCCACTTCAAATGGCAGTGAGCCTTAACGTTATTCAGGTACATGGTGTCAGTCTCAGAATGAACTGAATCAAGTACACCTCGCTGGTGTCCACTTAAACATTGTGCAGCAGTCCCACACACCTGAGGTGATAGAAGCATGGTCTCATGTATAAAAGAAGAAAAAACATATTGGTTGTTCCTATCCCAAACATTATCCCTATTACAGTATAACATATCTCATATTGTATTACCACTGATTACTCATTTGTTTCCTTGACTATAAACTTCTTATTACCTTGTTAGTGATACATAATAATGTTTAAAAAATGCCTAGCTACTGAAAGCATGCAGTGTCTAAATTAACATTAAGAGAAGATACTGCTGAAAATAATAATGCATCACATTTGAGTATGCAATACTAGCAAAGTAAATTTTTTTTAAAGAGTCAAGGTTTTTTTGTTTTTTTTTTAATTAGTACTGGGGATCGAACTCATGACCACGCACTTGCAAGGCAGGTGCTTATGCCACTGAGCTAAATCCCCAGCCCCAAGAGTCAATGTTAAGTATAGTAACAAATAATACAGTAAAAATTTATAGTTTTATAAAAGGTAAGGATAAAGAGGAAAAAAAGAACTACTATTTTAGATACTCCAGGCAAGCAAAACTTTATGAAGGGTGTGGTAAAGTGAGGTTAGGATTCAATATGGTAGAAAAAAGGTAAAAACTGAAAGGGAAAAAATACATGCTTAAGTAAATAGAATTGACAAGAAGAGACACACAATTTGTAAATAAATTAGCATTAGGAATTATTATAACATGCACAGGATAACACTTTTATAAAGCACATAACAGGACAACTAGATACCTATATGCAGAAGAATGAAGTTAGGCTCTGTTATTGTATATACAAAAACAACAAGCATAAATACAAGTGCCGAACTATGAAGCTGAGATCAAACCACATTAATAAGCCTTTCTTTACCTTAAGGTAGGCAAATATTTAACTATGACATCAAAAGCATAAGCATAAAAAAACCTGAATTTCATCAAAATTGAAAATTATATATTTAATGAGGACTGTTTCTCAAATACATAAAATGTTCTACAATTTAATCATAAAAAGATAAAGTATCCAGTTTTAAAAAGGTGAAGATTTGAATAAACCTTTCTCAAAGAATATACAAGCAGTGAAGATTCTCAGTGTCATCAGCCATCAGGGAAATGCAAATCAAAATAAAAATGAGGTACCTCTGAACACACTAATAATGAGAACAGAAAATGGAAAATATGTTGCTAGTTTCTCAAAATGCTAAATATAAGACTTGTTATATGATCTAGTAAATGCACTTCAACATATACACCCAAGAGAAATAAAAACATATGCTTGTCTAAAATGTTACACTTGAATGTTCACGGCATTATTCTCAATAGCCCAAAAGTATAAACAATTCAAATGTTAACCAACTGATGATGGATTTTATTAAATATATGATTCCATGTACATATCTTATACATTGGAATATTTGGAAACTTTTAAATAAAGGACTAACATATGTAACAAAATATATGAATCTACTAAACAGTATGCTAAGTACAAGAAGGGAGACAAAAAAGGTCCTTTAATGTAAAACGTCTAGAATCAGGAAATCCACAGAGATGGAAAAATATAGGAATTGCCAATTTTAGGGGTAGACATGAGGGAAAATGAAGCATGAGAGAAAATGATTATTAATGGGTACAAAAATTTTCTGGGGAGCAACAAAATATCTAAAACTGTTTTGATGCTGCTAAATATAATTGCTTCACAAAAAATAGCAGTACCAAAACAGAATCTTTTTGGATATACATGTATATGTATATACATATTATGCTCACAATATTTTATCTATATATATATATTTTCACTTACTTGAAAGAATGGGGTACTCCAGATCTGGATCGTTTCAGTCACATTTAAATGATAAAGATAGTAGTTACTAATGATGTTCAACAATACAGGTAAGGAATGAACCATAGTACTGTTGAAAACAGCTATAAAACTATAGTCCTATAATTAAAAAAAAAATAATCACATAATTTATATAAATATAGGCAGATATGTTATTGGTATATCCAAACAACATGAATCGCAGTAAAATTACTTCAACAAATCATAGAATATTCAATAACAGATAAAAATAACCTGGTTTAGAATGTACAGGTATTTTGATACTTTATGCAAAAGTATAAAAATAAAATTAAATTTCTTAGAGATTAATATATTGGTCACTTATCAGCCATAAAATATAAATAAACATGGTTAGCTATTCTAAAAGTAGACTCTAATTCTCAATTGATGAGGTCAATTCAGCAAACAAATTTAGAGGAAACAGTTTAATCTTTTATTACTCCTACATGAGTATTCGTGAACATGCATTATTCTTACCTGTTCTGAATGTACCACATTTAAAGCTGCACTATGGGGAGCAGCAGACACATAGTCACTGTCATTAAACATCGCCACCATTATGTTCTGGTGTGTGAAAAAATTCATAAGATCACTGATATCTGATTCTGGTATTAGAAAATAAGCAAATAATAAAGGATCAGTTTTAAAAAGTTATAGATATATACTTTCAATAAAAACGGAAAGAAGCCTCTCTTTTTAGAGAACTGTTTTATCTGCATCAGCTAAGACACAATTAAGAGCACTGACTCTGGAGCCAGCCAGCCTACACTGAAATCCGAGTTGTACTAGATACATTACCTGTTCTTCAAACAAGTTACCCAGATGCTCTGGACCTTAGCTTCTTCTTTCATAAAATGAAAATCATAGGCATATCTATCTACTTTATATGTACAGTAGTCATGAGCATTAAATGACTGAATTATGAACAGCGATATGAACATGACCTGGCATGCAGTAATTGTGCAAATTTTACCTGCTGCTGCTACAATTATTGATAACATTGAAAAAATATCTAAAACAATCACTTGAAATTTGATTAAATAGTGAAAGTAAAATTTACTTGGCAATTTTACATAACAAGATAAGCAGCTAAAATCAGAAAGGTATAAACTAGGGTAATGTAACTTCATTTCCTCAAAGATTTTAATGTTTTGGGCAGACAAATTTTGTAACTTATCTTAACTGTAAGTACCTTTCTAAGTGTCTTTTAACTATGTCAACAATTCAAACACATAATCAGGTCATCTTCTACATTCTCTAAATAGCCTGGAGCCCAGGGAAAGATTTGGAGATATATGTACTCTCCCCAGACACACATTGAAAATGGCGAATTATAATGTTCTAGACAGTATTGTACTGTATATGAAATGTATATTAAAACTGAAAATAATCTAAGTAAAAGAAAAAAAGTACAAAACATAACATCCCCCACCCCTTTTTTTGGTACCAGGGATCGAACTCACAACCTTGCACTTGCCAGGCAGGAGCTTATGCCACTGAGCTAAATCCCTGGCCCAACATTTCCTATATAAAAGTAATTTTTTTTTAACTTTAAATACATTTTCCCAAGAAAGAATAAAGATTTTGTAATACATTTAGCATCAGACTTTAACAGAACTGATTTTTAATCTTTTCAAGAACCTTGAAAGTGTAAGTTATTTATGTGGATGAGAGGAGATGTGAAGCAATTGATCATGCAGAAATAAAGTTTTGCATTCAATTTTAAGATCCTGAAAATCAGAATCCTTTGTCAGTTTATTCATTTAAACTTTACTAAAGTCCATATACTTAAAAAAATGCTTTCTCCTATTTTACAATTAAGTATTATATTGTAAGAACACCAACAGTGTCCTAAAAATAGCAGTTCCAAATTTATCTGATTACAGATATTTACATCTAAGGCAATTTTTTTTTAGTTGTCACAAATTTTTCAAATAGTCCTTGAAAGGATTATTTACACATTTCTATGTAGATGTATAACGCATTTATATTATACACTGTAGCTCTTCCTAAAGAAAATCTTAAAACTTCAAGTCAGTCTTGCTCATCATGAACTTTGAGAAAAAGCATGCAGCTAAGAACAACGCTGCTACTATTTTAAAAAGGAATCTAATGATTTAAGTAGCATAAATTAGAGAATTTTTAAAACTATCAAATACATTTAAATGAAGTTCTCATTTCTGTAGTATGCTATTCAGCATCAATAAGGTAAATATTTCACTCAATTTAGATTCTGTCCAAGCAGACCATGCTTTTACCTTAAATATATTTCTAAAGCTGAAACGTCTAAACTGTATGTACCCCACAACTCCTGGCCCGGCCCACACACATTCACAGACCTTCGCACACTCTCACCAGTAGAATTTTGAAGAAGCAGACTTGTTTTGTATTTATGAGGGTCATCTCCAGGTTTTAGAAAATATAAATCTGGAACAAGTTTGACAGGAACCACAGCATTTTTAAAAGAATGATGTACCAAAAACATGAAAATCTGAACTGCAAAAAAAATTAAAAGCAGAAGCAATCTGAAAAAAAAAAAAGAAGAAAGAAACAAGGTTTAGCAACAGGTAATTCTAGTAAAATCTTTAATACTGTTATAGATTTTAACCCCAGTTAAAAGATAGTAACTGGAAAAAGCCAAAACAAAAAACAAAGAATAAAGAAAAACCCTTTAAAAAGAGTTACTATTGAACATAACCTTATGATAATAATGGAGAGAAAGCCAACATTACGTGACAAAATTAAAAGTGGGTATATGAAAAGAAAAAAAATAGTTTATGAAAGTATGTTTTAAGTCTATCACCCTTAAATTGTTAAAGGGTATGTAAATATATAGTTCTAACTGTTAAAGAATCAGACATTGTTATAAAGATGTATAATTAAATATAATGTTTTTATAATTTACTTTATTATTTTTGTATTTTTGCAGAATGTAATGATTACTTATAGTGGGAGTTAGTACTGGTAAATGACATTTTAGTTCTCTTTACATCCTTCTTCTCTTCTTTTCCTTTTTCCTTCCTCCATCTTGTTTCCACTCTTAAATATGTTTAAATCATGATTTTCTAAAGCACAGTACATTTATATACAACTCTATAAGATAATCAGTGCTTTAGGTAAGGGGAAAAAAACAAGATTAGACAATACTTGTAATCTTCAGGTTAAAGTTAGAGAAAAAAATAATCATATTACCTCTCAGGTGTTCTCATACGCTAATCAACAATGCTTTAATTAGTGTAATATCAGATATAATTTTCCTAAATGTATGTGACCAAAGAACATTTTTTTGTTTTGAATTGGGTATGTTCCTTCAAATTTACATGCTGAAACTCTAATCCCTAACTGATGATGAAGTTTGAAAAGTAATTTGGGTGGACGAGGGCTTTCATTTGTGGTCCTCACGATGTTTGGTGCGTGACAAAGCAGGAAGCAAAGCCCATGTGAGTGTGCTCATCTGCATGCTCTCTTGCTTCTTATTTACAAGAGAGGTCAACATGAGTGCACAGCGAGGTGATGGCTTCCTCCAAGGCAAGAGAGCCTGTATCAGACAGGCACTCTAATCTTACACTTCTAGCTTTCAGAAATATGAGAAAAATTAATTTCTGTTACTTAACTGGCCAAATCTATGGTATTTTATTATAGCAGTCTGAATGAAGGCACTTCTGTTGTTTTCAAGAGTATTTTCAGAGTGATTTTCAACTAAATGAGTTGAAACATGTTGACTTAAACACAATTTTTTTTAGTTAATACCAACACAGGAATAAATCAGATATTTGATTGACATCTGTTTGATACTGGAATAAACTTACTTAAAAAAGCAAGTAAGTTCAGCATAAACAATACCCTTATTTTTGATTTTTAACGCAAGGTACAGTATATGAAAGTAGTCCATATATTTCCAAGTAAATCAATTCCTAGCATCCTAGGGTGAGAGGGTGATAAATGAGAAAGGTTAAATCTAAGTCAGTATCTTATTTGATCCCATCTCTATCAGTTACCCTTTTTTATATTTTAGTTTCTTCATCTGATAGTTAAAAATTATTTTCCTACTATTTACAAAAGTGATTAAAAAATTTACTAGTGGGTGCTTAAAGACAGTAAAGAAATATAAATGTAAAAAAATGAAAGAGTCAACAAGAGTAATTCAAAAATTATACAATTAGTATGATTTGTCATTTCCTCATTTTAGAGATGACTTGGCAAATGCTAGTTTAAAAAAAAAAGAAAAAAGCTCTATAGAGATTGGCCATAAAGATACCATAATTATTTTTTCTAACATTGTGAAATTACCATTTTAATCTTTCAAGACTACATTGGTTATTTAATATGCCAACATTTAAAAAATTAAGATAGTGAGTCAGGCGTGGTGGTACATGCCTATAATCTCAACACTGGAGGCTGAGGTAGGACGATCTCAAAAAGACCACAAAAAATTAAGACAGTAAATCCAATTTGTATCCTTAAAAAGATAACACCTCAGGCAAAAGAAGGATAATTACACTTACACTGATCTCACTGATTTACTTTCACGTTTCAAAGTAAGACAATGAAACTTTGCTATTGTAGACATCTGCTGCTTCCAAAGGCTCATGGTACTCAGTAGAGAAGCTTTGGTTTCAGAAAGAATAAGCAGGCTCTGTTCCATTTCATCAAAAGATTTTGAATCAGTTTCTTCCTCTGGTGGCTTCTGTGTAAATACACTAAAATCTATTTGCCAAAATAAAAAGATAATTGTGGTATATTCCTTAAAAAGGTGAAAACTTGCAGAAGCTTGTCACTTAAAGAAGCTCCCACATCAGGCAGTGAGGTGGAAGATACACATTTTGACACTATTTATAAAAGTTGAATTTATGAATATCTTACAATCCAGGAAATCCCCTATTGGGTGTAACCCTAATAGAGATATGTATATAGGGATCTCAAAACACATGTACATTCTTAGCAGAGTCAGGTCCAGAATACTCATAAATTCAAGAAAGATTCAAATATCTACCAAAAGGTGAATGAATAGCTGAAAGTTATGTCAATAATAAAATGATTTAAAACAATGAAAATGAACTAACCACTGTACTTCTATACATAAAAATATGGTTGAATAACACATAGTATTATGGGAAAGAGGACAGATACAAGATAGACAAACTGTATTATATTACTAGTTCAAAGCCAAACTGGGTCCATACTCATATTTTAACATTTTTTTTTAATCTCAGCAACTATATAACATTCAAAACATTTATGTGAACTTTTTTCTTTCTGACTATAATTTAACATCATGTTCTCAGCAAACACCTGACTTCTCTCTTTTCCTGACAGCCCTCTCCTAACTTTATTTCTCTATTAAGTTTCAGCCTCAGTTTAGCCAACTGTTAGAATTTCTTCAGCTTCCGATTGTGAAAGAATTACGATGTCTACTTCAATACCATGTCCTGGTACCCATGAAGCCACACATAATTAATGTCAATGTGATAAGACAGCTTATTACCATAACATTTTTCAGTAATGTGAATATAATGTCACTCAGCTGTATTTTTTATATTTATTTTCAATTATATATGAATATTCTAAATGTAGTTAGAATAAAAATTTCTTTGTGTTATATATTGAAATTCTGAGTTAAAGGACAAGTGATTTTAATGACAAGAATAAAATGATACACAACTGATGACTGCTCATTTTAAATTAAAAAAAATATTCAGGACTTTAAATCCACACTTGATCTTAGCCAAAAGGCTGAGAAGCGATAGGACTTTAAATCCAAAAAGATACTGATAGGTAAGGCAACTATAAAAGAGAATACACTAGTCTAACAACTTCAGGAAGAATATTATACCAAATACATTACGATGAATATACACATATTTTAGTTTGAATATTACAAAAATGAAAGTTCAGATTATATATTAATTTTTTATACAGTTGTTCAGTATCCTGGCACTCACAATAGAATACTAAACAAAACCTTTTGGAGGTTTTCTTTCTTTTTTAGTTATTTAATTACACTAATGCCATTAGCTTTCAATAAATTATTTTATTTTGAATTCAAGTATTTATTTCAGATTTTCAGAAGAAAGAAGATGTAGAAAACTGCATACGTAACATTTAAAATCAACCTTCTTTGATCCAAACATAAAAACAGGACCCCAAGATACATTGTTTCCACCATAAATATAAAAAAAATTATTACATATTCATTAAAAAGAAAAATAAATTTTAAAATACATGCCATTGAATGCAACTGAAAGTAAACATCTGGTATCGTAAGTATAGGGCCCACTGGAATAATTTTACATCTAGAAACACTAGGAAATTGTTTCCATAAAATATTTCCAATCTTTTATAATGTGACTACTCAAACCAAGAACAACAAAATTCCAGTGATAATTTTTTATGGTTTTGGATTGAGTTTTGATAAAAGTTTACCTCATGCCATATTCATGACTTTATTCGTGATAGTTGATCTCACAATGGTTTTCAATATCAGATACTTGGTATACATGCAAAATGTGTATGTGAACCATCTCAACTGTTTTTATGACTATGACCTAATTTTCCAGTTTTGTTCACACTCCTGACCAACCATCTTACTTTCAATTTTAAATTTCCTCAACTCACTTTCTGAAACTATAGAGCTCTAGCTTTCCTCCTTCCCACACCACTGAAACTGCTTTTGTCAAGGTCACCACTATCTTTCAAACTATTAAACATCTCAATGTCTTCTGTGCCCAAAAGTATATTTTCTGCATTCATCTTATTCTTTACATGACAAATAACCTATTTCTTCCTTCCTAAAATACAAATTTCCCCTAAGCTTTGTGTATCCATTATTTCATAAAAGAAAATAAAACAATTGTTCCCTCATAAGCACCCCTCCTGGTTTCCCCACTGCTCAGCTCTACCTAAATGATTTCATCCAATTCCATGATACCATTTATTTTTAACTTCAAAATAGGTATCTTTAGCCCTCACATCCTCACTTTATTCCAGCTGCATTTCAATACAGCCAAAATTCATGCTTGAAATCCTTCCTTCCACAAACCCATTCCTCCCCCATTCTCAGGACAGGGCAATCCCTTTCCCAGTCCTCAAATCAAATACTTGAAGTATCTCATCACTACAACCAATATAACCAAATCTGTTCTCTTCCTATTTTATTACCATCCTAGTTCAAGCTAAACTTAATGCTAATAGATTCCTAACTGGTCTTTCTCCTTCTGTGCTTCCTTTAAAACACACTAATCATTCAACAATTGGAAGGCATTTTTTAAAACTGCAAGTAAAATTACACTATTCCTTTCCTTTGCAAGTCTCTGATAGTTTTACATTACACCAAGAAAACAAAATTTTTTTCCAGGTGTTCAAAGGCAAAACATGATATGGTTCTTTGCATACCCTTTGTCTTTACTGCTTATTGACTTTTCTATGACTCTACCCATAGTGGCCATTTTTTTCCTCTCAAAGATATCTGACTGATTCCTTCTGTAAAAGGAGTTTCCTTCATTAGAAAAGTTTTCTCCTCTAAGTAGGCATCCCTAGATTTTTCTTGTCATCCTGGTCTCAGTGCAAATACCTTTTCAATGTCATCCCTGACAATATAAGCCAAATTCATGGCTTTCCAAGAACATCTAGCTATTTCCTTCCTTGTCTCTTTCATTTTCATAAATAGTAACTTTTTTGTTTATTTCCGCATTTCCTTCCCTACAAACTTCATATGCTTATATAATTATTTATCTTTTTAATGATCTGTCTGGTTCATTGTCTAAAATGTTTTGTTAATCCTATTTTTACCTGCTTGGTCAATTTCTGCTTCAACTTCTAGCTTTAAAAATACATCTTCTAGAGTTGTCATGGAGACACCATATGAAATAACACCTAAATTTGAATGAATGTCTAGAGCAGAAAATAAACCTGAAAGAAAAAGAGTAATAAAAGTATGGTGTATAGGTAAGTATACAATCCTAAATTACTCTAAAATATTTAAAAATAGAATATAATTAAATGTACTCAGTTAGCATAGTATCTCAAACTTTTGGGATTCAGAACATCTCACATTATAAACTGCCAAGGACCCCAAGGAAAGTATCTGTATGAGACTATAGCCATTAGATATTTATCATATTATAAACTAAAATGTTTTATACACTTGAAATTAGAACTGAGACTGTTACTGTATTAAAAGTTGAAGCAATATATATTGAAAACAGAAATCATTTAAGAACTTATTCTTTTAAAACAAAGTAAACCTATTATATGTTAACAAGATTTTATTTTAAAAAGAGTATTTTTTAAAACAAAAGAAACCAATGAGAAAAAAAACCACCTCTATCTCTTCAATATTTGTTTTAAAAGAGGACAGCTAGGATCTCAAATTCATTTCTACATTCACTATGTTCTGACAGCACATGTGCTGAAAAATACCGTATATAAAAAGCTACAGGTTAAAAGGAAAAACATCTTTGAAAAAAAGGTGACTTCATTAATTCCTTCAAGAATTAGATCTATCTCCTGCAGGTTCCATACATATATAGAAATCCAGTGAAATACTGTAGCAATTTGTCAAAGAAACACAAAAAGCAACAAAATGAAAAAAATATGAATACTGGAAACTGGCTGGATAGGTTCACAACTCAGCTCCACCACTTTCCATGTGGGTTAACTTTGGGTTTTAGGCAAGCTTCCTAATTTTTCTGTTTATTTTCTCATGTATAAAATATAAGTAACAATAGTATCTGTCTCACACACTTATTGAAATACTGGGATAACTAAACTAGCAACTATAAATGGCATAGTTTAGCATCAGGCATAAATATAAAGCACTGTATATATAATATTAAGGAACAGGTAGATATAAATAGACAGGACCTTAGACAAGGTACATTAACTTGGCAACATACATCAATCCAATTAATTAGTGTGACTATTGATAGTGACTATCAACTTGGTTGACTAAGAAACACCTAGAGCAGTGGTGGCAAATTTATGGCATATGTGCCACAGTGGGCAGTTTGTTAACACTGAAAGCTCTAAAAGGTTCACTGTCCCTGACCAAGGGGATTGGTAAAGCACACTTTTGGGTACGTCTGGGTGGTGATGGAAAAATGACCTTATGGTCTATCTGGTCAGTGGTCCCTGCTTCCTTCTCTCTGGTGCTGTTCCCCTTCTCTGTTTCCTGGCCCCCATGAACTCAGCAGCTTTGCTACATCATGCCCTTTTGCCAAGATGTTCACTGCCTTGGAGCCAGCCAACCATGGACTAAATGATCTGAAACCAGGAGCCATATAAACCTCTCTTCCCTTTAGGTTATTGGTATCAAGTATTGTATCTTAGTAAGGGGAAAGTTAACCAATAAAATTAGTGACTTCATTTATTTTTGAACAAACCAACTAAACTACTACAGCAAATATATTTCTAATTATGAAATAAAATGCTATGAGACTTCTGCACAACATACCTACATCCTTAATATCCCATTTGCTGTAAAATGACTTCTAAACAGAGAAAGGAGGGACTTAGTTTGAGTTGCTCATTATGAAGCTGAAAACTAATGATCTAATTTAAATAATTATAATAATTCTTAGCTGAAATAACCTACTTCATTATAGAATCATGAAATTAGAAAGTAACTCAAAAATAATAAAGGATTTAACAATATATCCTCAGGAGACCTACAAGCAAATACAGCAAGTTTTTTTGAGAACACAATTATTTTTACATTTTCCTAATATTATGTATTTAAGTCAACATAGGCTGATTTTTTGTATTCTGTAAAATTATATAAGCATTAGTATATAGTTACTTCAGGTTTTCAAAAACAAAATAAAGCTGATATAGAATACTAACTGTAGCTACCTGGGAACATAGAAACGTTACACAGAGAAATTAACAAAAAAGAAAATCAACAAAATCTATTTCCAACACAAAATCTCTGTTCAACAACCAAAATTGTGAAAGTAGTACCTGCAAATTTGTCCATGTCTTTGAAAGGTAAGCTATAAACAAGCTGTTGGTCATCCTGTTGTAATAAAGTAGCTCCAGGTATATGTTGTCTAACCAGTGAAGAAAGAGATTCTGTAGCACAGTATCTGTCTATGTACATGCTAGAGAAAACCAAAAATCTTAATGTTTATGATTAGTCAATAAACAATGAAAAATAAAATCTGAATGCTTTAAATTCAGCATCACAAAAGATGGCTAAGGCACACTATGGAAAAAGCTAAAAACAACAGTTGACCGAGAATACATACAATGAATGAAGTCAACAAAGAATGAACAGTACCTCAGACGGTAGCCAATTCCCCATTTACTTTTGAGGAAAATTGAAGAACCAACACATTTCAGCATTCCTTGTGATATGACAGCTTTCCTATCTGCAAGTAGAGATTTACATTTCAATTTCTAATAACAGCACTAATTGGCCATTACATTTTATAGATTATTAGAGGAGAGATAAACAACTATCTTATAAAGAATATTAGAGTACCATCAATTTATGTACCAATTTTTCAGATAAAAACACTGAGGCAATAAGAAAATGCAACACTTTTTTTTTTTCTCTTGGTACGGGGATGGAACTCATGATCTCATGTTGCCAGGCAGGCACTTATGCTGCTGAGCTAAACTCCCAGCCCAAAAATACATTTCTTATGTGTTTCACATAGCTATTATATGGCAAAGCCAGAAACCATAACCATTAATCTGATTCTAAAGAACATTTTCTTTACACTACTACAAACAGCTTGGACTCATCCTAAAAGGTTTTACTAATGGTGGGGGGCTTTAACAGGTTTCCTCTATAAACAGATGAACAAAAGAAGCAACAGAAATAACAGAAAACATTTTTTTTAAAGCAAAGATAATGCTGCAAATGATTGACTTACCAAATCTATTAGATTATATTATGAACTGAAAGAAGTTGCTACATAATTTCAAACTCCTGAATCTTGTCATAGGTATTTGAACTCCTGTGTTACCCTAAACCTATACTGCATAAAGCTCACTAGAAAGCAGTTGACATAGCAAGACTGAGAATGCTATGCTTAGAATGGCCTGCTTGCAGGCTGGTCCTTCCTTCGCTGGAATCAGGGAACACAGATTTTGGGAAGATTTGGGAAGTGCGGCTCACTATGACTAAACTGTACAAACAGCATAGCTTGTGCTGAAACCCTGCCTTCCTTCTGAGAGTCTAGAATTTGGCAAGTGTAAGGCAGATGTTACCTATAGACCAGCACCCAATGAGAACTTTGGACACTGAGTCTCTAATAACCTTTTTTTGTTGACAATATTTTACACATGTAGTTAAAAATCAGTTCTGGAGAAATTAAGTTCATTCTGTATGATTACAATGGAAGAAACTCTATAAAACTTATGTCTGGTTTCTTCCATATAATTTATCCCTTGACAAGTCTGCTTTATATCCTTTAAGTATAATATTTTGTAACTGTGAGTATGGGTTCTCCTAGGAAACTGCTAAAAGTGGCACGCATGGTCTGGGGAACACCCAAAACACAAATATGTCATTTTTAGTTTAAAAAATGTGGGTAGAGCTACACTATTAGATAACCATTTCTCTATTCAATTTTCAGGATCAAACACTTCTATATTCATCTTCTTTTTGGTCCACGACCATATTCTTATCCTTTAAAAATAAGCAAAACTCTCACCAGCAAGAATGTCAGCTTCATCCATGAAATGAGTACTAAACACTGTCACCCGATTGGCTTTTCTATATTTTAAAAGATTCCAAACAATATGACGAGAACAGGGGTCCATTCCAGCTGTTGGTTCATCTAGTAATAGTATCTGTGTGAAAAGAATGCAAACTACTGAAAACCCCCCACTATCAATTATTTTCAATCAGAAAAGACACTGAATCACTTTTCCACTCATATTTGAGTTTGCATATATTTTTACAATTATGACTGAATATTTTCCTTAGTTTTAAAAAGTTTCTGTTCTATATTACTATAATAATCATAAATTAAAAAATATGTAAATGTTTCTCATCCTTAACAACTTTGCATATGTTAACAATTGCTTTTTAGCAATTCATCCCTTATAAATTCCAAAAAAGTATTTGTTTCAAGACTATTTTTAATTAAGAAAAAAAAGAAAGGTTGTGTGAAAGAGACAGAAGATTAATAAGGATAAAGCCATAATGCAGAGTCACCCCAAGCTGTAGCAGAAAGAACTGATACAGCAGAATGGTAGGCACTGGTGAGGGTCTAAGCTGCAGGCATATAACCTGAGCTTTCTGGCACTATGCAAAGCAGTGTATCAGCTGCTTCTGTTCTAAAGAACAGAGAAAAGCACAACAAAAACATGCAAAATCAAAGAATAGGCCAGGGGGAAGCTGAACCATTTCTCAATTTTTCGTATTTTAACTTTTATTATGAACTCTTAAAATATATTTTTAAAATCCATAGAGAATAGTATAATATACTTTTATAGTCATAAAAGTTTTTTTTTTTTTTTTTTAAACTGGCCTCATTTTCTTCAGGGCTTTATTTTTCCTTTTTTCTTAAGTCATGGTCTTGCCACATTTCCAAGCTGCTCTTGAACTTTTGAGTTCAGCCAGTCCTCATGTCTCAACCTCCTGGAATAGAACTACAGGTATATGCCACTACACCCAGTCAGATCTTTCCAAACACCACACACACACACACACACACACACACACACACACGCTCCAGAGAAATAACTAAAGTTCATCCCTCTAAGTTGCCATATCATAATGATGTTAAATCTTTCCAATCTATCCATAAAGATGCATAGAATTTTGTATATATTTAAACTCTATAATGAATCATATATCTTTCCACAGCCTTTTTTTATCTAAGATAACTTAAAATGACTTCATAAGTAAAATTAGTATTTATTTACCTTTGGATTTCCAAGAACAGCAATTCCTAAAGAAAGTTTTCTTTTTTGACCACCACTTAATTTTTTAGCTTGATTATCTTTGATAGCCTGCATATCTAAATCCAGTAGAACCTTCTGTACCTGTAAAAGTAAAGTGTAAATACTTATTTTTAAAATCACATCATTTGCATAATTATTAATATTGGCTTAAGTATTTGAATTTTTGAAGTATTATTTTAAGAAACAATGAGTAAATATATAAGTAATTTTAATATTATTTCTTAAAATGTTCATTTTGTGTGGGAATTAATTTTGACAAATATTCATGTATAATTCTGAAAATAACAAAGAAACAAGATTCTTGAGAAAAAGGCCTGTCTTACTTTTGTGCTTCCTGGGGTAGTGAGACAGAAATAATAGTACAGGGTAAAATCTCTATGTTAATAAGGACTAGAAAGTAGGAGAAGGGAAGGGTGGCCAGAGATGTCAGGAAGCAAGTATCCTCCAGATAAAATGAGGGTTACTTTTATATGCTAAAACATTTACTCCAAATCTTGTATAATTCTTTGTTATAATTTTCTGTTTACAGGCTTAGCGGAGGTTTTATATTTAGATTTATCAATTTTTTTTATTGTACAAGTTATTACAAAAGGTTAATCTATAAGAAACAGAATGAAGATTTTTATATGAATAACATACTTCCTGTATTATATTGTTGGCTGGTATTCCTTTGATTGAAGCCAAAATTGATAAATTTTCTTCTACTGTCAGAACATCAAAGTGTATATCTAACTGTGGACAAATACCAATCATTTTTCTTGCTTCAAACATTTCATCTATTTCTGAGACTCTATGTCCATATATAGATGCAAACCCTAAAAGTAAAGTATGTATATATTTATATTAAAGACATTATTAAAATGCACACACTGTCTTGTATCCTAATAATTATGTAGTTCCAGTAGATACATAAAGATACATTTATATATCAATTTCATTTTCCTTCACACCCAGGCCATAGTACACTGTGGAAGGAACAAGGAATTAATAAGTTAAGACTAAACATAAATATCTACTGATGTATCATTTATAATCATATCACAGTAATAATTTTCATTCATTTCCAAATTTGGAAAGATCAAAGAACTAATAGTTTGTACTTTTGAATAAATTATTTAATGTTTCTGAATTTCAGCTTTTTTCTTCTGTAAACTGAATAGTAATACAGCCTACTGAAGAAGAACTGTTTGTTAATCCATGTGATACTGGATAAAGAGCTGTAATAAAAATCATGGATCTTTAAACATTAGACGTTATGATTAAATCCAAGAGTAACACAAGGATAAAGAACAAAACTAAACTAATTTTAAAAGTTAAACTACATTTAAAAGGTTGAAATACAAATTAAATATAGGTTAGCCATTTATAAAGTAAAAAAAACCAAAAAACAAACAAAAAAAACCCCAAAACCCCATATATATATATATATATATATATATATATATATATATATATATATTTTTTTTTTTTATTGCCACATTTTTGTTACTGTAGAAACATTTGGCTTCCTTATCTAATACTTACCTATAGAACAATCACAGATCAAAATTGTACCTTTGAGGTATGTTCCTAGATTTTTATTTTAGGAGATGGTATTCACATTTATCATTCTTTTGAATGATTGTTATATATTTAGAAAAGTGTATTTATTTTCCAAACCTGAAATTGTCTTCAGATCTGATTTAATTTTAAATTAGTTACTGATTTATCTTTCCGTGAAAATAAAAAACATGAAGACACATACATAACTATGTAATAAAAACAGCAACAAAATTAGATCCTTGTTACTTTATTAAACATGATGGACTCAATTTTATTTTCCATTGAAAAACAACCAAATGTGTGTAGTAGAGAAAACACCTTCACAGACACAGAAATTTGTCCTAAATCACTGGTAAACATAATGCAGCATACACTTAAAGGATAGACATGATATATTATAATATCTCAGTTAATAACATTAATAAAACAAAATAAAGGAATTTTTTTTAGGTTGAAAAAACTCACCATCAGAAGGTGGGCACAGTCCACAAAGAATATTCATCAACGTGCTCTTTCCTGTTCCACTATGGCCAAGTAATGCAGTAATCTGACCCTCATAAATGTCAAATGACAAATCTATTTCAAAAATAAAGACAATTCAAACGTGATTATTATTTCTGTTTAGTTATACACAGTTCTAAATACTTGAGCAATCTTGAAGTCAGGCAATAAATTGCAATAATATTCAAAGTTACCAGCATATTTCACTGTTTCTTTGTTATAGTCAATGGTAGAAACAGTAAGAAAAGTAAATAAAAATTAAATTTTTAAAAATTGGTACCAGGGGTCAAACTCACGACTGTGTGCTTGCAAGGCAGGCGCTTATGCCACTGAGCTAAATTCCCAGCCCCCAAAAATGAATTTTTTGATTTGCTCATAAAGTAAAAATTAGGGTGAAAAAATTATTTGGGGTGAAAAAAATTATTTGGGAGTTTTCAATGGGTTCTGGGAATTCCCAAGAGAATTAAAACAAAGAAAAATTATTTCCTAAAGGTACTTAAAGACATGCCAAATACAATGCCATAAGTAAACACATATGCCTTTTTAAAAACCTAAAAATCACTGTACAGAAATGTCTAAATAGCTGAAAGGTGCCATTTAGCAGATGGATGCATGAATGAAGGAAGACAAGAGGTAAAGATCTAAACTGATGAAGCAGAAAACAATTAGCACTAGGCTATGGTTGAAATAATAAACAAGAAAACAAAATTATCACAACCCAAAGCAAAAGAAGGAAAGGAAACAGTAACAAAAATATATAGTATCTTAAAAGTACAGTATAGGAAATAAGGATGAAGTAAGAAACTCAAGACTACACAATGAATACAAATGCCTTAGAGAAGCAGAAAATGACACATCAATAAACTTCACACGCACACACACACACACACACACACACACACACGCATGTACATCCACAATTACATTAACCTGAAATGCAATATATTCTTGAAGTATCCTTAAAAGGTATAGTAGTTACTTCACAGAAAATTATATTTACAGGTAAATAAACTCCAGATGAGTTCTATAATCCAGGCAAATATGAGATTCATTTTCTATCTTTATATAAAATGAAAAGTAATCACTCAATAAATATCATGCTACAAATTACAAATCCTGGGCTACCACTGCACATACCACATTAGGAAGAAAAATACCCATGAGCTATGCATTGACATATAGCTACTATGTTTAAAGGGTTTAATATTTCTACCTGAAGGATTCCAAACTATATGTCAGTATAGTAGTCCTAAACAGTTATTTCTCCAGTCTGACAATACCACACACAGAAATTTACAATCTGGCATTTTGAGAAGAGAAGATAACAGGTCCACCTTACCCTTTTCCCTAAAAACTATAAACTCGGGAGAGAAAACTGGTTTTCTTAGGGTAAGATATCCCCTAAAGGTAATGATTTGGAAGGCTTTCCCCCAAGATAATCTTAGGCTTTGAATAAAACAGATAATCTGAGCTTTTAATTAATTCTCATTTTTGTCCAAGATATTAACCACAAGTGGCAGCAGGCATTCTAGAATGATCTCCTTTTTTTTTTTTTTTAAAAGTCTAACTCTTAGATGAATTGGTCAATTCTCCCTTTGCAATCACCTAATAAAATCACTCATCACATGCTGGGTTTCACCTTCAAGTAAGCCTTTCTTTATTATGGGCAAATATGTAATAAAGGTCTATGTTATTCAGTTCTTCCCTGTTCTCAGTCATCTAAGAGCTCAATATAATCTATCAAAACTACAATTGATATTGTAATTCAAAATTACTTGAGGGATAAAACTAGATATGCTGAATCTTGGCTTCCCAGAATCCCAAGTAAGTGTCCAGAGGCTGTTTTGTGAGATAGCATTTTATTACATACTAATCTACACAGAAAAGCTGTTCAGAGTCACTGATGCTAGGGACTAATTGTTGAAAACTCAGCTCTAAAGGTAAGCAAGACCCTCGGAATATATATTTCTCATTTATGCCCTATAGATCAAAAGCCAGACCTATGTTTTTCATGGAGCACTCATACAAAAGAAAGATTAATGAAGCCCAAATGGTTTATAGAAAATAATGTTTCAGTTAATACATATTAATATTATAATCATTTCAATGCCAAGAAATGAAATTCATCTTCTTTAAAACAGAAGATAGTTGCGTACTTTCAACAAACGTACTTAGGTTGTTAAGAAAGAGAACAAGAGTTCAAGTCACATACGTAACACTGTTACAAATACTTAAAGAACATACCTTACATGACTGCCTTTGATTAGGATCCTAAAAGACTAAACTCTAGAAAGAAGGGTAAGTCAGAAGTACTCTGTCCCTTATAGAAATTGTGCTTCAAATCACATGTCATCTTTAGCCACCCATGAAAGTCTGGAACTGAGCTTGACCATATACAGCAAAGCCTTTCCTTATTATGAGCAAATGTGTAATAAACGTCTGTATTAGTCATTGCTTCCTTATTCTCAGTCATCTAAGAGTTCAATATAATCTATGAATACTATAATTGATACTGTAATTCAAAATTACTTGAGGGATAAAGCTGGATATGCCAAGTCTTGGCTTCCCAGAATCTCAAAGTAGTTGGTTTTACATGTTCACAACAGGGCAATAATTTGTATGTCTCCCTGCAGGGTGCTATAAACCAACTGACAGTACAGTCATGTACAAGTCAGCTGGAATATGTTAAACCAATTCTTCCAAGAACAAGAAAAATCTGGTCAGTTTCAAAGACAATCATCTGTTGGAAGGTCCTGGCAGGCTGAAGAATGAGACTGTAAAGATACAAGCAAGGAGTAAGGCTAACATGTCTGTCAATTGTAAAAGTGAAAGTGATAAAAGTACATAATAGGCTAAATAGAGTTGTGAAGACACACAGAATTGAGAGATCAATACTTCAGTAAACCTCTCAGGCCTTTGAAAGGAATCTTAAAGGACTAAACTTTAGAAGTAAGGGTAAATCCGACTTACTCTGTGCCTGACAGAAACTAAAATCCAGCTTCAAATAATTTCAGCCCTGAGTAGAGGAAGATGATCTAGGATTTCTGGTATCCCCATAGCTGTAAGCCAGAAGAAAAGACAAATCCTCTCTAGAGTAATATCATCACATCAAACATTATTAAGCTACTTATAGTTATCACATCAACTTACCCAGGTACCTATGATTATTTGTACGTTAGTAGCAGTACTGAGTCAAAAATAACTAAACAGAAGGTAAGACAAATAACTGAAATAGATCTAGTGGAAAGGCAAATATTAGTATCACACAACAAAGATTTTTTAAATAACCATGTTATCATTTTTGTGAGACAGAGTTGGCAAATGACTAGAAACCACACACACACAGTAGAAAGACAAAAGCTGCAAAAGGTGAAAAGTAATACTTCAAAAGACTGATTATAAGCAGATTAGACTAAACAGAAGAAGTTAGTGATAAAAAAGGAATCCGAATATATATCTAGACTAAAGCACAAAGAAAAAGAGTAAGAATAAGCAATTCAGATTGGCAAATGCAACACAAATGAGATTAAAAGTTTTTACATGTTAATAATAACCATAAACTGAGAAAAAGAGAATAGGATAGAAATAAGATTAGAAAAAATAGCTAAGAATTTTGTTAAGTAAAAGGAACATACCAAGAGATAAATTCAAAAGTACTATATAACCGAAGTAGTATAAATGCTAACGCAAATAAAAATACCCAGGAAGCACACTGTAGTAAAATTTCAGAAAATTAAAAACAAAGAAAACCATCTTTAAAAACTGCCAAAGAAAATGAATATAACAAATACAGCAGAATTATAAAACTGTTATAGTTTTCTTTGCAACCAAAAACTGTAAACAAGAAAAAGTTAGATTTTAAAATGCTGAAACAAAATAAATGCCAATTAAAATGTATACATTCAGAGAAATATCTTTCAAAATTGAAGCAGAATAACAGATATTTTCAAACAAAAACTGAAAGAATCACTGGCAAGAAAGTCTTCATGCAGAAGGATAATTACCCTAATGGGAGATCTGATGCAAAAGGAGTAATAAATGACGTGGTAAATATATAAGTAAATCTACATGAACTGTCTTTTAAAAACAGTATTATTTTTGGTTTAAAATATAAGATTAAAATACATGAAAACAATGTTAAATAAGTTAGAACAAAAATAAAAATATGGTCTTTGCCTTCTTTATTTGGAGAACAGTAAGCAGTAATTGATAAACTAGAGATGTATACTGTCTCAGATAATGTAGCTAACAGATGAAGATCGAGAAACAGCATAATACAAAATACTGAAGTGCTGTGGTACAGCCAGGTGACTGGAGCATGAGAGATCATGTGGAACAGAAAGAAATATTCCTATCTAAAGACTACTAAGAAAGCAGCCTAGTAACAACCACTGAGACTATACAAATCACTATGTAATCCCAGCAACTCACATGGTACCTGAAGAACCTCACAGTCAAATCAGAGACTCATCAGGACAGAGTAGTAAAATAATGGCTTCCTTAATAGTGCCTAGGCTTCAGGGTGGCTTATAATATATAGATAGATATTATAATATATAGATAAATAGACAGATAGATAAACTGATTCAGTATCTACAAAAAGCAGCACAAATTAAAGCCAAAAAAAATAGTAATAGAGAAATAGCAAAGATAGTAATACAAGTCAATGAAATCCAAAGCAAATTACGATAGAGAAAACCAACAGTCAAAAAATGATTCCTAGTAAAGATTAATAAACATACCTATAAGATATATAAAAAAAGAACTGTAAATTAGTGAATATACAATGAAAGGGGGCTATGACTATAGAATCGACAGTCATTAAAAAGATTTAAACCAGGTTTGTTGGTGCATGCTGACAATCCAAGCCACCTGAGAAGCTCAGGCAGGAGGCTCACAAGTGGAGGGCGAGCACAGGCAACATAGCGAGACCCTGTTTCAAAAGAAAAAATGAAAAAGGGCTGGGATGTAGCTCAGTACTTTCTGGGCTCAAACCCCAGTACCTTCTGGGCTCAAATCCAGTATCACCAAAGAAAAAGAAAAGAAATATTGTAAAAAAAAAAAAAAAAAAAAAGAGAGGAAAAGAAAGTGCTCTAAGGGATATAACTGCATCTAAGTTGGAGTGTGTAAAATAGATGACCATATTGCTGAATCTTTGTGGGATCTTTGAGCAAAACTGTTTGTAGTCTGACTGTTTGAATATTTACTATGTACCCTTTAACTCTGTAACTTGAACAACTACATCCAGGATGACAGTACATAATTTATAAATTACTGATTTCTTAGTGAGGCTTTTTCTCATTCTCCTTTTTCTTCCTTTCTTCAAGAATTCTGTATTGTTGCTACCCTTTTTTTCTGTTTTGTTTTATTTTTCTTCTCTTTAAATAAAATTTTAAAAATGTATAATTGCTATTGTATAAAAAGAGGAAATAGGCAGCGCTATAAAAGATATAGCTGCATGTATGTTTAGATGTGTGGGAATGATGACCATATTTCTAGGTTCTTGTTGGATTGTTGAACAGATCTGTTTGCACTCTCACTGCTTTAGTGTCCACTTTGTGTGCTTTAATCCTGTAACTTGAATAACTATTTCTAAAAGTACAATATGTAATGTATCAACTAGTGATTTCTGTTTATCTTTTCTTGAAATTCTGTAATATTTCTACCATTTTCCTGTTTTTTTCTCTCTTTAATTAAAAAATGTATAATTGCTGTTGTAAAAAAGAGAAAATAGGAAGTGCCATAAAAGATATAACTGCATGTATATTTATGTGTGCAGGATTGTTACCCATATTTCTTAGTTCTTGTTTGATTGTTGAACAGATCTGTTTGTAGTCTCACTGCTTGAGTGTCCATTTTGTGTGCTTTAATTTTGTAACTTGAACACCTATTTTTAAAAGAGCAATATGTAATTTATCAACTAGTGATTTCTTACTGTTTATGTTTTTTTTAATTTTGTAATATTTCTCTCCTTTTTGTTTTATCCCTGTAAATAAAAAATTAAAAAAAAAGAAAAAAATTATTAAAAATAATCTGAAACAACCAATCTTGAAAATTTAAGTAAAATAGTGAAGTTTGTTGAAAATAAACAACTCACCAAAACAGGCACATTGGTGGAAACTGACAAGATGATTCAAAAAATTGTTTTATCTTTTGGCCAGCACTGTGGTTTAAACATAGGGTCTTCACACTGAGTTAGATCTCCCCCTGCCACCCCCCACCTTTTTTTTTTTTGAGAGTGTCTCATTAAGTCTCTGAATTAACCAAGGTAGATCTCAATTTGTGATCCTCCTGCCTCAGACTCCCACAGTGCTAGGACTACCTGCATGCATCCCCATATTCAGCTGTTAATTTTTATATTTACAGGGTAATGTAAGATTCCAAAATGCAACAATGGAAATTCTCAAGACTAACTATAAAACTGTATTAGTTAAAACAGTACAGAAACAATGACAGTTGAATACATCAGTGGCAGAGAACACAGTCCAGATGCTAAAATATAAATACATAATCAATTTTGAAACAGCACTATATAGGTTGGTTAATAAAAAAACAAAACTATACATGTTAACAATTTGGTAATTTTTGACATGCATATATAACTGTAAAACTATCACTACTGTCAGGAATCTACCCATACCCCCCACCTCCGCAAAACATTAAGGGTGCTGCCTTTAAAGTTTCTTTATCCAGTTATTTCCACCCTCTTCCATTCATCTGCAGCAACCTACTGATCTGCTTTCTTTCACTATCATTTGTTTTTTCTAATTTTATACACACTGAATTATATATCTTTTTCTATCTGATGCAACATAAATTTTGGGACTCATTCATGCTGGAGCATGTATTAACAGTCCATTCTTTTTTATTGCTGAGTAACATATATTTCATTGTACAGATGTGCTTCATTTGGCTTACCCATTTATCTGCTGAGATACATTTATGTTATATTTAGTTTGGGGTTATTACAAATAAATTTCCAGTGAACATGCATGTTTATTTTTATGGGCATACTTTCATTTCTTTTAGGTACCTAACAGAAGTGGAATGACTGGATAGTGGATTTATACTTAAGTTTTTGACAAAGTGCCAACTATTTTCCAAAGCAGCTATATACAATTCTGTTTCCTCTAACAATGTTTGAGTTCCAATTATTCTACATCCTCATCAACACATATGCCATGACAAGTCTTTTTAATTTTAATGACGTTAATAGTTATACACTGATATATAACTGTGATTTTTAACTTGCATTGTCCTAAAGAACATCGTTGGATGGCACTTCACATGTTTATCTGCTACCCTTTTTCTTCCCTGGCCACATCTGTTCAAATGCTCTGTCCATTTATTAATTGATTTTTTTTGAATATTCTGGATAGACACTTTTATTAGATATATGATTTACAAATATTTCCTCCAGGTCAGTGGTTTTTTTTATTCTTTTAATAGTGACTTACAAACAACAGATGATTGACTTTTATACTACCATTTATGAACTGGTAATTTCATATGGTAAATCCTCAACTTACAAACATTTGTGTTGCTAACTTTCATAGACATACGGTATGAGTTACCTTGTGAACTTATGAATAAATTCCACTTACGAACAATTCTCCTTGATAAGTTAAGGACTTACAGTTTGTGCTTTTGGCATCACAGCTAAGAAACTTTCATCCAAACCAATATCTAACCCGTAAGATTATTCCTATGGGCAGGTAATTGGCATGGGTGGGAAGAAGCAGGCAGCTCCATCCCTACAAGACTGCTTATTGCCTTCGGGGATCTGTAGGCAGCACAGGCCAGGAGAACTAGCTAGCCAAGCCTTGGAGAAGCCACTAGTGTCTGGAGAAGCCCACCTCACACCTCACTGCCTCCCCAGGAAACTGAGTTAAGAGAAATGCAGGTGCCTGATTTGGTCTCCTATCCCATGGATGGGTAGCCAATGCGGGAAACATCTTAGACTCCCACAACCTGCTCGCCCAGAGGAACTCAGGAAAATATCAAGATGAAGGAGCAAAAGCAGATCTGGCCTCCAGCCCAAACAGAACAAATCCAGGAGACATGCACTTAGGAGAAGGAGGAAGTCACATACCTGAAATTTCTGGGATGATGGCAATTGAAGTAAAGAAACTACTTCATGAGGCTGTAAAAGAAATCAGATCAGAAACAATATCTCAGGTAAAAGAAGAAATGACAAACAAAAGAGTTGCCGAGTGTATCTAAAGACACAGATTAAAAAAAAAAAGAGCACAAGAGAATGAGAGAAACTGTGAATGAACAATACAGAGAACTAGAATGCATGAAGCAGACTCAAAGAGATGCAGGAAATTAAAGACTCCATTGAAAGCTGCAAAACCGATTGAAAGAAACTAAAGATAGACTCTCAGACCTTGAAGACAGGATGACAACTAGTGATCATGAAAGGAAAGATCTCTTAAAAATAACAAGTAACCAGGAAATAACAATTCAACAGCTGCGAGATGACACAAAAGGAAATAACTTAAGTGACAGGTGTCAGCAAAAAAAGCAGGAGTCAACACAAATTACATAAAAAGATTGTTTACAGAAGTAACAGCAAAAAATTTCCCAAGTATGGGAAAAGAATCTGACATACAGAAAAGTGAGGCATATAGAACTCCAACTAGCCATAACCAAAATAAATCTATACCCAGACATTCAACAAAAAACAGTATTAAAGGCTCTCAGGGGAAAACAAAACAAAACAAAACAAAACAAAACAGATCACCTATAAAGGAAAACGCATCAGAATCATGACAGAGTTCCCAACATGAATCATCAACTCAAGAAGAGCTTGGAGTTAAGTATTTCAAGACCTGAAAGAAAACAACTTCCAACCCAGACCTTATAAAGCTATCTTTCAAAATAAATGGAGAAATGGGATACTTTCATGACAAAGAACAATTGAACAAATCAACTCTACAAAGAGTACTGAAGGATATTCTAGAGAGATACAACAATGACCATGGTTCCAGGAATAGCAGAAGAGAGGGATCACCAAGTGGGGCAGACAATTGAATGGAAGGGAAAAGTAGGGAGCCAAGAGCAGGAAAAAAGCAGAGACACAACCAGTGCATGTTGGCGATAACCATTAATGCAGATGGCCTCAATTCACCAATAAAAATAAATACAGGTAGAGTGAATCAAGAAATAATTTCCATCAATATGTGGCATACAAGAAACACATTAACTCTAATGGAAATTCACAGACTTAAAGCCAAAGGACAGAAAACAATGCTCCATGTGCCACAGAACCACAAAAAAGCAGGGATAGCTTGCCCATCAACTGAAGAATGGATAAGAAAGATACAGCATCTTTATACAATGGAAAGCTACTCAGCTATAAAGAAAGATAATCACAAGACTCTTGTAGGTAAATGGATGCAACTTGTGATCATGTTCTTGGGTGAAATGGTTTAGGTGAACATCGTGTTGTCTCCCTAGTATAAAAATTAAAGGAGTCAGTAGGATCCAAAATGCACAATAGAAATTGTTAAAGTGAAAGTGAAAAGGGAAATGTCTAAAAAGGGAAGGTAGTAGCCACTATTAATTCCTTATTAGCTTGTTTTGAAGTCCTGTACTGTTTCACTGTTTTGTTTTGATTGGCTTTATTCTGTTCTGCTTTGTTTGATTTTACTATGATGATATGGGCAGCGACTCCGAAGATAACAAGAAGCATTATGGTAGCCATTGTTGATTTTCTATTATCTTGTTTTGATGCCCTGTATTATTTTGATTGTTTTGTTTTAATTGGCTTTATTCTGTTTTGTTTGGTTTTATTCTCTTAAAAATAAAAACCAAATTAAAAAAAGATTCCTCCTATGGTTTGTTCTTTAAATTTCACTGTTTTAGGTTTTACAATTAAGTATATGATCAATTTTTTGTTAGTTTTTATTTATGGTGCTAAGCATGGACCAAAGTTCACTTGTCTCTAGTTTCTGTTTGATTACATACCAGTATTTAAATAAGATCATTAAAATAACATGTTTAAAAGTATATCCATTATTAAATTAATTGCACCTCTGTTGAGAAATCAGTTACCCATAAAAATATGTGTACTGTTTCTGTACTCTCTTATTTTACTGATCTAGTTATCTGTGGCTTTTACGTCAAACTTTCAGTCTTAATTTTATATATATATATATATATATATATATATATATATATATATATGAAGTCTTAAAATAAGCATGCTAGTCCTCAAATTTGTTCTTTTTCAAGTTGTTTTGGAGATTTTAGGTTATCTTAATTTACATATGAATTACAGAATGTCAAACATCAACAGAAAAAAAAGCCTAACAGAATTTTGGCAGAGGTTAAAACTGTTAAAGTTTTGATAGAATTCACATTTAAACATTGACTCTTCTAATCTATGAACATGGCACTTCTCTCAAAGTATTTAACTCAATTTCTCTCAGCAATGTTTTGTTTTTTAGTATATATGCCTCCTACATCTTTTGTCTGATTTATCTGTAAATAATAACATTTTTAAACTAGTTAATACTCTTCTGAATTTTATTTTCCAATGATTTGTTGTATATGAAAATACAAGTGATTTTTTCGATATTTATATTATTTCCTGTTACCTTTATAAATCTCACTTTTCAATTTTACTATTTGTACTATAGGGATCTAATTAAAGTTTCTAAATAGACAAATCAAGTGAACCTCAAATAAATACTTTCACTGTTTCCCTTCCAGTCTGGATGTCTTTTATTTTCTTTCTTGCATCTCTGCATTAGCAATAATTTCTAGCTGAAAAACCTATATTACAGGCTATATATAACTTCCAATGTTAAATAAAACAAGACTCAAAAAGCACTGTAGGGGCTGGGAATTTAGCTCAGTGGCATAAACGCCTGCCTTGCAAGTGCACGGTAATGAGTTTGATCCCCAGTACCAATTTAAAAAAAAAAAAAAAAGGCACTGTAGTGCTTACCTGGCAAGCGCAAGATCATGTGATCCCCAGCAACCCCCCCACCAAAAAAAGCACTCTAATCATAAAAGAATAGAACCATGAACTGGATGTTATACACATTAAGAACCTGTGCTCAACTAAAGCAGATATTATTATCTAATAAAAAGGCAAGCTTCAGATTGGGTTAGAAAGGCTGAATACCTTTATCTCACAAAAGTCTTATCTAAAATATATAAAAAAAACTTGAACAGGTACTTCAGGTAATAAAAAAAAAATCCTTATGTCAATAATCACATGAAAAGGTGATCAACAGTATTAGTTATTAGGTAAATGCAAATTAGAACCATAGTAACATACCACTGTCCTTGACTTGAATAAAGTCAAATGGATTAATAGTACCTCTGTGTGTGTGTGTGTGTGTGTGTGTGTGTGTGTATTTATTGATTCTGGAGGACCCCTGACTAACAGACTGATAAACATACTACAATTTTTCAATTCAGTCCCTCACAAGAATTATCAGGCCCCAAGTATTTGTAGAATGCTGAGACTTGGAAACCGTACATGAGGTCAAAAGTATTAAAAAAAAAAAACTAGTACATACACACATGAGTAAAAATAAAATGAAAAATGACATTGGTTTAAAAATACTTGTTTTTTTTTTAACAGACACTATATCTTGGTTTTATAACCAATAAAATATTGTTAGCTTTATTGTATTACATAAAATATCACTAAAAACAAGACAGATAATTACAGAAGATGAATTTAAATATTTCACTAACTAGGCAAATTGTTTTGCCATTTATACTTTAATAATATGAATCAAATTCTAGGAAAGCTACTTACTTCTTAAAGCCTCCACATTTTCATTCTTCTTTTTGTATGTCTTCTGAATACCATTTATTCTGAAAAAACACAATTTTCTATTAAAAGCATTTAAAGAACTGTGTATACATCAATGTATACAATGTTTCTATCAAAGTTGTTTTACATTAAAACGTATGTTATAAAATTTGAACTGACTGTGTATCTCTAGCAATCCTAGCTAGACACTTCCTAAGCTTTAAAGAAAGGATTATATTCCCCCATTGAGATAAGTTATTTAAATGTTGTGTTTTGCTTTCTGGGAGGCTGGAGAGAGATTTTGTGGTCACATATTAAAAAAAAAAGTTGGCATTCTTGTACCAAAACTGAAGAATAAAATAATGTCATATTTAACAGGAATAATAAAATATCTTATTATAAACAATGAGTCAAATAAAGTTTAGTAAGTATAAAATTATACAAAATTATTTTTGTATAATACTTTTTTTGGGCAGCAATGGGGATCAAAACCAGAGTCTCACATGTGCTGGACAAGCATATTACCCCTGAGTTTAATCCCTAGCCCTAAACTATTTCAAAACAGCTACAAGCATATAGCATTCTTCTCTCTACATTTTAAGTATCATTCTTTAATTTTTCATGCTAAGTCAACTTCCAAAATTAAGAGAGGCATTTGATTCAAGTAATTCAAGGATTTCTTTTTATCTCTAGTTAATTAAGTATCTGTAATATCAGAAGGATATAAACTAAATACCATTTCATGTTGGCTTACCTATCAAACTGTTTAAAAATATGAAGTGATTGTTCATTTGAGATTTTGTACCTAGGATTAATGATTCTGTTAATCAGCTGAAATTTCATCTCTCAGAATGCTGACTACTGTCCCTCTGCTTACATACTAACCATTTGACTTTCACTTTTTTTTAGACATCATTTGTCTTAAATTAGGAAAATACTTCATTTTATTTCAATTGTTTCTTTTCCCTCTCCTCATGCTTTTTATTAAATTTGGAATCAACTAATGCAGCAAGAAAAAACAATGAATTCTTTTAGTTTTTAAAAATTAAAGCATTTTTTGTCATAGAACAGTAAAAATCTAGAAAACTAAAACACAATTTAATGTTATATATGACAACACAGCATGAATCAAATTGCAGAACATTCTATTTTAGTCTACACAGTTAGAAATGCTATATAAACAGTTTAATTGTATAACTACTGGATTTTATTACTTTTGCAATTTCCCATTGATGTATATTTTAAACCTAGCAAGCAACCTTATTCTGCGTGGCTGCTAAGAAAATGAGAATTTTAAAGAAAAGTAGCCTACACTACCACTGTATTTTATATTTGATCTTAGCCAAAGGCCAAGAAGCAATTACCACAGTATTTTAGAATCATAATTATCTACCAAATCTAAGAGAACATATTTACAAACATATCAAAAACATAGAATTCAAATGTGGTGGTTTCCATCACAGTTTCTATACCTAAACCTCCAAAGATTCAATCCTACCTTATGGCTTCTTTGCCTATAAATTCTGAAGAAATGGGCTCAACAATTTCACTAAAACTAATATTTCCATTAACATTGCCCTCTGATAACTCCTTATAATTTCTTTTGTTTTTTGACCAGTATGATGGTTTTAGAAAATATAAAGATGATCTCCGTAAGCCAAATTCCCCTGAAAAATAAAAATTAAAAACTGAGTTATAAAATTACTGAAAAAGTTTTTTATTCATAAAGACAGGAAATGAAAACATTAATTAATTTTTTTTTTTTTTTGACTTTTTGAGACAGGGTCTATGTGGTTCAGGCTAGCCTTGGGCTCAACAATCCTCCTGCCTCAGCCTCCTGAGTGCTGGGATTACAGGAGTGTGCTACCACACTAAGCTCTATAATTTATTTAATTTTAAAAATTACATGGAGCTAAATACAAACAAAAGTAACGAGGAACTTCTGGGGAAAAGGATGGAGCTGTTAGATGTTTAATATTACTATTGAGAGTCAGTTTACATGCATGATAGGGGATAAAGAGGAGTGGTAGGAGCCACACGATTACTTCACAGTAATCTTCATAGTAATCTTATTTTACATATGAAGGTACAACAATAAACACTTTTAAATATTTGAATAGGGAAGAAGTTAAGTTCAGCTAGGGATGTGTGGTTCAAAATGAACTACTCTCCCTACACAATTTTGCTAGGTTCATCTGTCCAAAACCCAAGGTTTAAAATGTTTACTCAAAATCAAATTAAAAGTTTTAATAATCAGTATAACTTAAGATACTCTTATAGAATGAAAATTTTAATCCTATATTTTGACCCTATGTGGGAAAAAAGAACTAAAAATCTTTATAAAGTAAAATCCAAAAACCAACAGCGTACCTGGAATGACCTGATCAAGATAGATAGCCAGAAGGACATAGAATATACTATTAAGTGCCAGCATGATAACAGTAATAATTAGAGGATATGGGCCGTCAGTCAAATTAGAAAATAAAGCACCTTCATTGAAATCCTCTAAATGCATGACCTGAAAAATAGGAATACCAGCTTTATTACATAATAATGATAAAAAAGCAGAAGCCAACACTACTGTTATCATATCTTACACAACCAAAATGGGCCTTTTAACAGACTAAATAAATGATACAAATTTATCAGAAAAACAAGATATCACCAAATAGAAATTTACCACAAAAATTCATTTCAATCATGTTTTAATGCTATAATTTTAAGCGTTGCTACATAAACTCTTGGGGTATTTAGTCCTAATGCAATGCCAATCCAATGAAGTACAAGTACAGTGTGATATCAATAGTAACTAAAGCAAATAAAAGGATTACTGCCCAAAAAGAAGGCAAGAAATCACACATCAGAGGATAAAACTGTGCTCAATATCTCTCCAACACTGAAAAGGAACTTTAGGGAACTAATGCAATTATTAAAGTAATCTTCATAGACGTGACAAAATATGAAGACAAATGGAAGAAGACCACCAGATGTTGAGGCTCATTCAGGTCTTTCCTTGCCATTTTGTTAATAAACTTTATACTCTGAATGTCAGTCCTATTATCTGTGAAATTAGAGACAAATTAAATGACACTGAAAGGCTCTGCCACTCAGAACAGAATACAGGTATGACTCTACCTGAAGAAAAGGGGTATTCATGGACTCTCAAAAATGAGTAGTAACAGTTCCATGGTTTCAACCAATTGAAATTTTTACTTTTGGTTGTTGTTTGTTTTGTTTTGAGACATGGACTTGCTATACTTTATAGTTCAGGATAGTCTTGAACATATTATGTAGCTAAACTGGCCTTGAACATGCATTCTTACTACCTCAGCCTCCCAAGTGCTGAGATTACAGACATGTGCCACTATTCCTGGCTTGAAGTAATTAAATTTAACTTAGTATTTATAGTATCTATCTTAATTTAGTCTCAGAATATTCTAGTCAATCAACATTAGTATTCTCTTATACAGTATTAAGAAATTATATTTTTTCTTTGTACCTTAACGAATTTTATATTCTAGCATATAAAGCAGTTTTTTGTACCATTTCTTTTACTAAAACCTGACTGTATATGTAAGGGAAATAAACAAATTTATAAATCTAAATACTATGCAGGTAAAGGACAATTCCATGAAGTCTAAACCAATAAAATCTAACAAGCCTATTTATCTCACTACTACAAATTTGTTCTACTCCATGTACACTTTCATTTCTTCTGAAATTTACAAATGGTAGCAAAATAGAGCAACCTACATTACCTGGCACTGAAATTAACCATTACTAACGAACTGAGTTATCATACCAAAACAGATTGCTTGAAAAATACTACAGCAAAGGAAAAGAACTTAAAACATTTAAGCGACAATGTAATTCAGGCTGATCTCTAAAAACTTAAAATTAGAGAAATATAAATAAAAGACTTTAAATGTGCTCCAGTACTAAAACATTGTTTTCTTTTTCATAATAAAACTGTAATTTTTTAACAAGTCAGAAGTCATATTAATGGTAGTCTAAGATGCTGCATAGAACCTGAGAGAAAAAAAAAAAAAACTCGATGAATGCAAAATTAACATACTACCTACCTGTGCAATACCAATCAAAAAAGTACACTGACAAAAAGGGCTTAACAGCCACACTAACGATTTGGGAAAACTTTCCATGAGGACTATCAAAAGGCCAACAAATCCAAAAGCCACTGTAACAAAAAATTCAACTATTCCCACATGTTTTGATTTTTTAAAAAGAGGTGTCAGCATTAGAGCAAAAAATACCTGTAACAGAGAAACATTAAGATTAATGCATCATTTATATACACTGGCATGAAACAAATGAAATTGTGTGAAAAAACAAGTTATTTTCATTGGAAAAAATTTATTGAAATACAATAATTTCTAAATGCCATAATAAGATATTTTTATACAAATAGCAATACACATTTTAAAAATTTAAACTGATAAATATTAAAGCCTGCATTTTATCTGTTTATCTGTATCATAGGCAAATGTGACCATATCTATACACTCTAGAAACCACAGAACCTGTTTCTGCATTCAGATGTGTAAAATACGTGAACAAAACAAATATCAACAAGCTTTTAAATACAGAACACATCTTTTAAACTTAATTGTTGACATGATATAAAATTAGGAAATTATATGTGGAACATGAGTTACAGTATTTGTAATTTATCATTTGAAACAATACAGGTAAGAGTCAAAACACTTAAGTGGTATGAATGGATATATGAATGAATCAGAATGAAAGCTGGAACCACTTACAATAAAGGCTGGTCACTGTAGCTAGCATCCAGCCAATATGCCATACAAGGATCAACACTGCTAAAGATCTATATTTACAAAAATATTTTAAACATAATCATCCTATAGCATAAGTTAACTTTGAACAGTCAGAATTTTATAAAGTCGGGGGAAAAGTACAGGACTAAATACTTTTAATGACAAATATAGTTATATAAAAATAAAAACAGACTCAACCACACTTGAAATACTGTAAAATACATAAAAACAAGATAAATTTAAACTTTGACTGTCTTTCCTTTCTAAAAACATGGACGTTCAAAGATGCTACATCATTTATTATTAAGTAATTAATCAGTAACTTAGTAACAACAGTTTTCATGGAAAACTGAGTATAACTAAACCAAAGAAAAAGCTTTCAAATATTTTGACACTTCTTCATTCTCAATCCAAGTTAAAATACTTACAGATGACAATCCATATAGGAAAAAAAGTAAAAATATCACAAAGCTGCTACTTTTAGGAAATAATGAAGAAGCTGTTGCAATGACTGCCATGAGAAGGGACATAAGAAAAATGAAACTTGCATACAGAAGAACCCAGGAAAGCCTAAAATGAAAAACAAAAGGCAAATATATGTATGATCAAAATGCATGGACTTTAACAGTAAAAAAACCATTCTAAACAAAAGCTCAATTTTTGTTTTACTTGTTTTATTCTTAAATCAATTTATTTCCATGAATATTCACATATTGGAAATTAATACTCATAAGCATTCAGTAGTTAAGTTATAGACAAAAATGTGAACTGATATAAAGATAAATGGTTTCAAAAACACAAACAAGTTTAAAAATAGCAATTCATGATTGACTTTAATAGTTTCAAAAATTCAGTAGTCCACAAAACTTTTGATTTTCTTAGAATTAATGCGTTAATGGTTTTCTTTATGAAAGGAACTATAACTAAACCTCTGAGGGCTTTTGTTACTATCAACAATAAAAGCTCTTTCTCAATCAATGACATAATTACTACATTTATACAATGTGAGATCAATGAGATTAATGATGGGTCACCATTTTTACTCAAAATTTCTCTTCAAATCAGAGCTCAATAGAACTGTTACAGTATTTGATTTCATTTTTACTATTTCCAGTTAGCAAATTATGAGTTAATGTATATCAAAAATAAAATTAGGACTAAAAACCAGTTATATTAACAGAATTGAATCCACCATTTTAAAGGTGGATTTAACAGTTAAAAAACCAGTCTAAACAAAAGGTACCTGAGAAACTGATTTGTTGGAATTTACCAATTTTTTCCACACAAAACACTTTAAAAACCCAATGCATCTTTAAAACCAATCACTTCTAAAATAAAAGATAGCAGAGCAAAGAAAATGTTATACATAATAATCTCATTATATAAAGTTATTAGTTATAATTATAAAACTATAATTAATTTTTAAATTAACCCAAGTGGAATAAAATTTGGTTAGACAGACTATGTAATAACAACTTACATACATAGTATTAACCTTCCCCTGAAATGAGCTTAAGAAAAATTTTATTAACAATGGGTAGAATAAGAAAAATATACTCGTAATTATTTTATAAATACGTATACCTCTATAAATAATCATTACATAAAAATGGTGAAACATTAAAGCTCAGTAGTGAAAATTTTTTTTATCTGTTCCTCTAAAATTAATTTGCATATTCATCTTAATTCATCCAAATAACTAATTTTTACATAATACGTTTACATAGCTGTATTCATTTTAACCAAATTTTCAGTATAATAGATAAGCTACGATATTGGAAGAGGACCAAACAGGTAACTTCTACCTTCCCACAATCTCATCTCTTCTGCATAATAAAATATATATACAGCAAAATACATGAAGGCTAGCTCATAGATTCAAACAAAATGTGAAGTAAAATTTAAATATATTGTCAAGGTAAGTTTTCCAGTCTTCTTCATGTTAAACCATACCAATCAACTGTGGAAGATTGCTGACTTGTCTCAAATTCTACCTTAAAAAATTACCATTCTGAAACTCTGTATGACTTAATCCACCTGTTAATGATACTAAATAAGAAACTTAGTGACATACCAAAAGGCAGTATCGTGAAGTCCCATTATCTTTAAAAACTCTTTTAATTTTTTTTCTTTTTCTGCTACAATATGAATTGCCAAAAAGTATCCAAAAGGTGAAAATGCTATAACCAGGTATATTAAAATCACTCCTCGGGGAAAAGTATCTATTTCTATAACTGCAGTTTCTCCCATAATAACAGCTTTAGTTGACTCCAGCTCCTTCCAAAGAGAAACATTCGTCTTCAACTATAAAAAATATAAATACAATAAATAAACTTAATTCTTAATATCCCCTAATAAAATGGAAGTTATACCCCAAATTTATTCAATAATTTAACACAAATAAAACTCTTTAAAAGTTATTCACTTAAAATAAAGTGAGTGACCACAATAATCCAGATACAATGCAGAGTATTGCTTTTCATTCTGGAAGTACACATAAAGTTTAAAGTTTGAAGTTGATGAGTATGTAAGTTTTAATTAAGTAAGCAATTATATACATCTTAATAGAAATATTTATCTTTAAAATTGAGTATCTTAGAAATTACTACTGTCATTGTTTCTATGACTATTTTAAAAATTCATCTTAAACAACATGTCTAGTGTTTTAAAATGTGCACATGAAAACCAGGTGTGGTGGAGAATGGCAGTAATCCCAGCACTCAGGAGACTGAGGCAGAAAGCACCACAAATTCCAGGCCAGCTGAGGCTACCTAGTGAGTTCAAGGCCAGCCTGAACTACACATCGAGACCCTGTTTCCAAAAAACATAATAAAATTAAAATCAAATCAAATTTGCACATGAACTGAGTCTTAAAAGAGTTTTTTGACACAATAAAGGAGCAGAATATAAGAAAAAGTAAAAGCGGCCTTTATTCCAAGAATGTGGAGAAGAACCCACAACCAACAGGGGTCTGGCTTTTTTTTTCTGCCCGCATATGGGGGTATGGGGTATATGTAACCTTTGACCGGAGGTGGTGCTTAAGGTGGGTATTGATGACGTACGAGGAGCTGATTGGAATTTTCTTTGCAGGCACTGGGAAAGGAAAAAGGAAGTTGTAATAGGGGAAGGAGGAAGTGACCTCAGGGTAAACATCCCTTATTTGGCCTTTCACTGCTGTAATGTCCTGTAACTTATTGTAGGGCAAAACTCTTTTGCTGAGTGTGGTGGTACATGCTTTAATCTCAGCATTTAGGAGGCTGAGGCAGCACTTAAGAGGCTGAAGGAAGAATATGTTAAGTCTGAGGTCAGCTAGTCTCATAAAAACAAAACTACACTGTCCACTTACAGCAGGTATGAACAAAATAATAAAATTATGACATATGATATTTCTAACATTTAAGTGAACTCCTAAACTGAGATCTGCTCTATTTATTCAGTGTGGCCTGGGCTGTGGATGGCTAAAGTCTTGGCCAAAACTCAAGTGCTATAATTATAATTGCATAAATTTCACATCTCTACTTTACATGTTGGTTACCATAGAACTGGTATAATATTACATTTCTCTAATACATTTATAACCTGTTGCAAGAGATTATAAGAACTCTACCTAAACCATTTTATTTGGTTCTTACAACACTATTAAATGAAGTATTACTGTAGTCATTTTACCACATAACATATTAACAACAGAGATAGGTCTCCTGTTCAGATTATGATTTCAATTTAATCACTACTCCTACACTTTGAAAATATACAGAGTACACCAATATATATATATATACATATATATATACACACACTTCAGTTTGCTGTACTAAGAAATGTCTGGAAGCCAATGGCTAACATTTTTAGCACCTCTTGTAATTGTAGAGTCCAAGGGAATTTGTACTAATCTCATGATATCTCAATAAATTTAGTATTAAAATATTTAGACAAATTTTCTTTTCCTGATAACTTTTGGCATACTCAGTATTTTAATAGAGAAGATAGTCGAAATACATTTTTGAAATTACAATACTTTTATTTCAACTGTTAATTAAGTTAATTTCAACTGTAAAAGCAAACAAAAAATACAGATTCATAGGGAACATGGAAAAATGAGGTATGATTACATCTAACAGTTCAAGTTCTAAGAGAATTTCACCTTATTGCTATCTAACCCATGCTCATAATTTTAAGGTTTTTTTTTAAAATAATGAAATTTCATGGCTACATTTGTGTAATATATGAACATTGAATCAGGTCTAAGTACCTCTTTACAATTTAAACATTTAAACATAATGTACAGTGCAACATATATTAAATAAGCACATACTCAGAGTTAAAAAGGCATAGTGTGAAGTGCTATTTTACCACTAATAAACTGAGTTTTGAAGTTATTTAATATCCCTATATTTCAATTACACATTAAAATGATGGGATAATAGCAGCAATCTCACAGCGTTCTTAAACGTTAAAAGGGTTAATATTAGAACATAAATTTAAAGATATTTATTAAACAAATATATGTCAAATAAAGTTTAACATCTATTGTGAGAAATATAAATGTATTTACTTTCTTTAAACTAAGTAAGTTATTTGTATTCAAGGGAAAATGTGTGAAAGTATAAGTCTTTCATAAGTATTATTTACGCTCACTAAATATGGTAGATGAATACACACACAGACACATATAGTATGCTTAAATCCTATACTTAAAACTATCAAATAAAAGAAGATAACAAAAATGTATTAAATAATGACTAGGCATGACAGCACATGGATGGAATTCCAACTACCTGGCAGGCTAAGGCAGGACATTATCAAGTTCAAGCCCAGCCTGGGCTATTTAGTGAGATTCTGTTTTAAAATAAAAATATAAAGGGGTCTGGCAATCTAACACAAAGGTTTTGAGTTCAATCCTCAGTAGTGCTAAAAAAAAAAAAAAAAAGCAAGTACTTACATTAAAATATGGCCTAGTTTTCCTTATATTTACCTGTATAATGGCAGCATCTATGGATGCCTGTAAAACTGTGAACCCTGATGACCAGTAATGAGCAGCCTCACATGATTTTGAACAGTCAGCTATGAGGAGAAAAATAAGAAACATCTGTACAACATGTAAGTGCTTTCTTGTAAAGATAACACGGAAAATTACGAAAGTAAAAATCAATTTCTATAGGGCCAGAGAAAATATGCTACTGCCCTTCAAAAAACAAATAATATCTATAAGATACCTAATTTGAAATACTGAAATATAGCAATTATGTGTTTGAACAAAAATGTAAAAAGAGAAATTAATTATAAACACAGTTATTTAAAACAAGTCACTTCTACTTTAAAGTCATTCTGTGGTGACTTTGTTTCAAAGAACCTCCAGGTGCAAGGACAAGTCCACAGTAAAAACAAAACAAACAAACAAACAAAAAAAACCTAAGCAAATGAATTTTCCATAAAAGTTTTTTGGAATTTGGTCACAAATTCAATATTTAGCATAGCACAGTAACTTCAAGAGTGGCTCAGCAACATTTATGGTTGATAATATCTTTTCATAAGTTTTAACAAGTAATGGCTGACTTGCATGTTTCAAATGTAAAACTGGGGGACCTCGAGGTTTGAAAGATTTGTACTATAGCATAAGTAAAAACAATTACATGAAGAAACAAAAACCATAGATTGTGAAACATATATAGTTCAAGATACAGATCTACTTTATTCTACTACAACTGACACATACATTAAGTGTATTAAAATTAAAATGGCTATTATATAAATAACTGTAAAACACATGTATATAAATATAGATAAACTTAGACCTTACTTCAAATTTTGCATATGAATCTGGAGAAGCCAAGATGTGCATTTAAATGACTTCAATAATTATTTACAACTATTTACCTCTTGAATTTAAATAAATAGAAGATACTGGAATCTTATCAGGAAAAAAACGCAGTTCGTAGGACATGAGGTCTTTGAAAACCACACCTACAAAGTTGCTGGACTTAGAAAAACTGGATGTTACCATTTCTTCTTCATTTGTATATTCTTCAGTAATTATGACTATAAATATAACAATACAGTTAGACCACAAAGTTTACTGTAATACATGTACTAGAACAATTTTATGATTACATTTGATCAATAAAGTATTTTATAAGCAGTTTTGTTTTACTCCCTAACATCTTAAAAAGTAGCTCTTCAAAGAAAATATGACTAGAGTGTGAGGGTGATCTAGCTGTGACATCTGTCACCTCACTGATCATCAGGGTTGATACCACTGATCTGGTTGGTGAGGCAGCCTCACAAGCCATGATGGCATGGTTCCTGTCTCTTATATTCTATCCAGGGTACATGCCCTTAGGGTTAGCAGCACTCACAACCAGGGTGGGGCTTCCCATTAACCATACCCAGAACTATGCCAAACCAATCAATGGATAAATATAGTAATCACATATCCTTCATACTAGCATCACACTTAATCCCAGGATCACATACTCTAGATGCAGCCACCTCCGAAAAGCCCCACCTATGATTGCACAGCTCCAACCATCCCTCCTGAAACTGCGCAATCAGTCGAAGAAGACAACCACCTAGATATAGGAGTACCCTTTCTTGGTCAAGGTATAGGAGTAGCTGCACTCCACTGACTGAACCTCCAAACAAGCTCTCACGAAAATATGACTAAATAGTAAATGAAATAGTTTAACTTTACAGATCCTAAGCTATCATCTGATTACTAAATCATGTATCAGTCTAACATATGACTATGACAAAGCAAAATATAAATATGTGAAATTTTATCAAGAGATCGCTATTTCTCAGAAACTCAATCAACTGTACTAAACAAACAGGTTTACTATCATTTCAATTCTTTAAAATTCACTACCAGGCTTACTTTCAGACACTCTTAAATTTAAGATCTTAGGTAGTAATGAGGTTCTCAAAACACTAAGTAACACAGTTCATTCATCTATTGCAAAATGAAATTAACTCCAAGATAAATAAATGGATATTTTATTTTTAAATATTTATTTTTATAAAGAAAATGCCTTAATCTTGCTCAGGAAACATATGTTTTAACAACTATGATGTAACTCTTCTTTGAAAAAATTTGCCAGTAAAACCCAATATTGTTCATTGCTTTCTTAGAAAATAAATGGTAGAAGTACTATAATTACCCTTTCACATTAGGTAAGTTTTTAAATACTTTATCACAGTTTTATTTATAAGCAAACTAAAAACACACCAGATATGTGGTGAAATGAAAATACAGATTGGTACCTAACATCATCATTTATTAGCCATGTGAGAACCAGTAAATGATTTACCTTTCCAAACTATAATGTTCTCATCCAAGAACCTAGCTAATCACACTGAGTTCAACTGGTAAAGACCAAGTAAAGCAACAAACATGGAAATGCTCTGTAAGTTACAAAGTATTTAAATGTTTAATATAATCATCCACACCTTTGTATAGACATGGAACTTCAGAATTGATCTGAATAAAGGTGTTAGTTCAATATCCTATCAGTGATGTTATAATTTATGTATGAATATCTAGAGTTCTATTGTTAAAATGATAAAACTTTTAAAAATATACATACAGAGATAGAAATTTGCTAAATTAATATACACTGACTTGTATTTTTTGGTTTATACTCTTTCCTCCTATTCAGAATTACTAATGAATTTCATTTTCAATGTTTCTTATCAATTTTTTGAGCTTGCATGCAAAATTTTTATGACTATCTATGTTACTTGTGTTTAATATAACGGACCAACAAACATAGGTCAGTAAGATATAAGTATGGGGGCTGGGGATTTAGCTCAGCGGTATAAGCGCCTGCCTGGCAAGCATGCTATCATGAGTTCAAAACCCAGCACCAAAAAATTAAAATTAAATTAAATTAAAAAAAACAAGGTATAAGTGTGATAAAAATATTAAATAGTATTAAGCTAAGAAGCTAATGCTACCATCATCATCCAATCACTAATAACATAATGATAAACACTGGAGACAATTACAACTGTCCTACATGATATAAAACAATATGCTGATCTGTTATTTTCCACAATTCAGCATTTTATTGCTTAGTCATACATGTCTATCATTTTCTTTGGTTCTTCCTTTGGGTTTTCTCATAGCCTTCAAAAGTATTATATGATACAAATAAATTGTTTTTTAAATAGTCCAAGAATTAATGAAAATGCCAAGAATATAAATTAGTGTTTCACAAGGGAACATAAGGCAAAAGAATTAAACGATTTTAATATTTTTATAAAACTACATACTAGTTGTAAAACACATTATCTGGGAGTTAATTACTCACTAAAACAAGCCACTAAGTATTGAAGGGGTTACATGTTATAGATACAATACATATATAAGATTACAATACCATCTGAAAGGTAATCAGTAGATACTCTCTGCATGATGTTGCTTGTAATATTAGTCACTGGAGTATATCCAAGTACTAAGTTAGACAGAATAGATTTATCCATTGGAGTAAGTTCTCTGTCACGTACTTCTTCATATTTTTTATTTGGATGCATCATGCTAATTAATATTAGCCAAAATAAAAAAAATAGTGGAAAAAGAATTTCCTATAATAAAAGAAAGAAAATGGTTACAAAGTATGATGATGGCAGCAAAAAACATGACTTACATGTAAATAAAATAGCTAATACTAAGAAAACATGAAAAACTTATTCTTTTTTCTGTACAAAAAATAAAAGCAATTCTACCCAAAAGAATTACGGTGTTAAGTGTCCAACAGACATCTTAGATGATTTGCCTCTATATTATTTCATGGAAGTATTTTAAAACTCAAGTCACACAATAAATTAAAGTGATATGAAAGGTAATCTTTAAATATCCTAGGTCACTGACAAAATAAATTTATTCATATTTTATTTAAAGTAACTTAACAAACATTTCTACATGCAACACCATAAAAGTCTTATTCATTCTGAATTATAAAATATGCTTTAATAATACCTAGGTTTACATTATTAACACTGAATTATTATTCTGAAGTAGTACAAACCAACTATTTCATATTGCAATCTGGTTGTACACTGGTTTAAGGAGATAAATAACATATGCCCATCTTTTGAAAGTACTATTACCTCATTAACTAGAATGCTTTCTTTTGCAAAAAGAAAGTAAGGTATGTTGGGGAACAGATCTATGACATATGGTAGTTTTAATTATTCCTGGGTAACTCACTTTAAATTCCATGTGAAAAGTTTGTGAATGCTAAGTTGCAAAATTAAGTACTGTTGTCAGAAAATTAACTAAATTTATTAATCATTATTAAAAGTGTTAACATTTAGAAACATGAAGTAATTCAGTTATTTTCCTGTGGCTAACACAACAAACACAAGTTTTTACTTTCCAAGCAAATTAAAGAGTAAACAAAATAAAATTTTAACAAAAACAAATGCACCCAGCAAAATCAAGTTTTACAAATAAAATGTATGAAAGCTAAATAAATTGCAACAAGATATAAAATGAGTATTTTAACTTACCTGAACACTACTTTTTTTAGTCCTGCATTTAACTAGGTAATTCTTCAGTAGCAATGTTCTAGTCTGTCTCCAAACTCCCACCTCCCTAATTGCAGTGGCCATGTTTGCTCGATCAGCCTATTAAACAGGAAAAACCAGTCACTTAGCAAGAACTTGTCTCAAAATAAAAAATGATGAGGGTGTAGCTCAGCATGAAGGCCCTGGACTCAGTTCAATCCTTTGTACCACATAATAAATAAATATAAGGCTCAAGTTTATCCTTCTTTATAGCTGGGTAATACCCCACTGTATAAAAATAGTACATCTTTTTATCCCTTCTGTGGTTGATGAACATTTGGGCTGTTTCCAAGATTTAGCTATTACAAATTGTGCTGCTATAAACATAACTGCACATATATTGCTGTGGCATGATGTTTTCAATTCTTCTGGGAAAATATCCAGAAGGGGAATGAATGGTATTGTAATCCAAATGTTGTAATCTTTTTCTAGTTCTAGCAATTCAGAAAGCTATACTTGTAATCCTCTTGAAATGTTACTGGAATTCCGGCAAGTTAATTCCAATCTACCATCTCCAATGCAACCCACTGCAAGTAAAGATACTAAGACATACTCAAAGTTATGGGCAACCAAGGGGTCTTAAGTCTGATCCAAGTGAGGATATATGGACAAAGGCACTGATTTAAGCCTCTCCCAGAATTTATTATCTTAAGAAGGAGGGAGAAGTTCAAGGTGAGTAGAGTTAGCCAGGTGGAGAGTAGGCATCTCTGATATATGCAGGGAGAAAGATATGCAGAAGGACAAGACTGCATGACTCAATTGGTATAGAATTTAGGAGACTGTTGCTTTAGTTTCTGATACATAAACTTTAGTACCCTGGGAAGTCACAGGCTCTAATTTTGAGGCTAGTACCCAGTTGACATTCCTGGAGCTAAGTGGCTTTGTCATTCCACTGCATTCAAGTTTGGGAACACCATGCAAAGAAACAAGAAATTGTCCACTGGCCTTAAAGATTATTTATCAGTACCTTAGCCAGCCTTATTTGCATCACTTAGAGTCAGTTGAAGGCAGAAGGAAATCGCATAGCCAGCTCTGTACGTATCAGTACTTGGAGACAGGGTCCAGTTTAAACAATATAGAGGTAACAGTTCTGCATTCAAGGAGAGCTGCCCACTAGGTCTTCTATATAATGAGACTCCAACCATAGTTTTCTGAGGAATCTCCACACTGATTTCCGTAGTAGCTGTACCAGTCTACATTCCCATCAACAGTGGAGAAGGGTTTCTTTTCCCCCACAGCCCTGTCAACACTTGTTGAGTGATTTCTCAATGACAGCCATTCTTTCTGGAATAAGATGGAATCTCAGTGTTGTTTTAATTTGCATTTTCTCAAATGACCAGTGACTTTGAACATTTCTTCATGTATTTATTTGCCATTCATATTTCAGATGAAGAAATACAAATAGTGTTCATCTCAGATGCCCATTTTTGGACTGAGTCTTTGCGTTTGAGGGGACTGATGTTTTTCAATTCTTTGTATGTTTTACATATAAATCCTTTGTCTAAAGGACAATTGGCTAAAATTTCTCCCTATTCTGTGGGTTTTCTTTTCAATCTGATGATTTCCTTTGATGTGCAAAAACTTTTAAATCAGATGAGATCCCAGTTGTTGATTCTATGATGTACTCCCTGTGGGGTTTGTGTTTTGTTCATGAACTCTTGGCCTATCCTATGTTTTCAAGCATTCTACTTACTTTGCCTTCCAGTAGATTTAGTGTTCCAGTATTAATTAAAAAAAAACAAAAAACAAAAAACAAAAAGAGTAAGATCCAAAATGTACAACAGATAACTGTGAAAATGAAAAAGAAAATGCTCAAAAGGAAAGAACAATTGGGATAGGAGAAAGGAGAAAAGAAAGAAGGGGAAAGATTATATGCACACACACACAAAAAAAAAAATATATGTGAGTATGAATATATACTCTAGATTACTATTAAGCTGTTAGTTCATTCAAAAGAACAGTTTGTGTTTTCATTAATTGTTTTATCATTTTTTATGCCTAAATCTTGGAATCTGAACAACTATTTTGAAGATAACAATATGCAATATATTAACTACTATTAATTTCCTATTATCTTGAAATTCTGTATCATTTTTATCCCCTTTGTTTTTAAAATAAATAAATTTTAAAAAAGTAAATAGCTGAAATTAAAGAGATAAAGAACACAGAACTCCAGACTCTGAAATATCACAAAGCCAGCAGGGAGCTCACCACTTTTGCTTACTACTTTTCCTCCACTGGTAGGCTCCAAATTGAATACAAGGTCACAGAGACAGTCCCAGAAGATAATCTCTAGTTTTGGTGGGAGAAACAGGAAAGTTAGTTGCTACATTCTATACTGAAACAGCAGCTTGAGAAGATTCAAAGGTCCTATAAAAGCTTCTTTCAGAGCAATTAGTGCTGCCTTGTTTTATATAAACCTAATGAGGGCCACTGATATGCTGATATGACTCCACCAATACAAGGACTATCTGTTCTAAACTCCCTGTCTCCACCTAGACAGAACAGCAAGAAACAGTTTAGAGGCAGTTATTCATCTCCAAAGAAAGAATGAAAGAAAGAAAGGGAGGATGGGAGTGGTTTAAATGTGAATACCTTTTCTGTGCACAGAAATTAAAATTTTTTGGTGGTCCTGGGGATTTAACCCAGGACCATCATAAACTGAGTGACATTCCCAGTCCATTTTTTATTTTGAGACAGTCTTGCTAAATTGATAAATTGCCCATATTAGGATCAAATTTGCAACTTTCCTAAATGCTAAGACTACAGGCCTCAAAGAAAGGTTGGCTAGAATTTCTAACATAGATGGACTTGATACACTAAAAATAAATAAATAAATAAGTAAATAAGACAGGCAGAGTAGATCAGGAGGTAGGATCCATTGAGATGCTCTGTATAGGAACTACAAGCAACCTGAGAGAGGGTTTATGGACTGAAAATCAAGTATGAGAAAACAATGCTCTATGTGACAGGGAGCCAGAGAGAAATAGGAGCAACTCGACCACCACCTACAGATAGGTTGGAAAGACAGGATACTTATGTGCAGTAGAGAACTACCCAGTTATATCAAAGGAAAACCTTGAGGCTTTTGTAGGTGAAGGAATACAACTTGAGATCAAGTTCAGGAGTGAGAAGGCTCAGAACCACTTAGGTAAAAAGTAGGTTGCCCCCCCAATCTAAAAACTGAGGGAGTTGGTGGGACCCAAAATGCGCAGCGCCCTGTGGGAGTGAAAGGTGAGGAATAGCCTAAAAAGAGAAGACAGAGGATATTGTTAATAGTGTACCAGGATTTAAAACCCACATTACTCACACCACTCTGCTTAGATGGATTATATGCTGTTCCAGTTTGTCTACTTGTACTAGATTTGAAGGGCACAGTTATCCCGAAAATAGCAGGATACAGTATGGTAATCATCCTTAATTTCCTATTAACTTAATATAAAGCTCTGTATAACTTACACTGTTTTACCATGACTGATCTTAATTGAATCTAGTTTGTTAGATTGCTGTTTTGCATTGACAGATTCTATTCAAAGCTGTTATGAGTGATAATAATCAAGTCTGAGAGTATAAGCAACTACACTGAATATGACAAGATTCACTAGGATACCCACTATGGTTTATTACCTGCTTTTGAAGTTTTATACTGTCTATAATGTTGTATTTTTACTAATATTGTTATGTACTGCTATATTCAATTATACTGTTATATTCAATTATGCCTGATGATATAGACAATTCTATTGAAGATAATGAAGCAACATCTTTGTTACCATTGTAGATCACCTTGTACTGTGGTTTTATACGACTTTTTGGTTTCATGTTTTTATAGGAATTTGTTTTGTCTTGCTATGTTTTTGTTTTTGCCTCTCATACAGAAAGCATAGAAATACATGTAGAGACTCATGCATGCATAGCTGTTTACAGTCTTACTGTTTGATTATATACTTTGTATGCTTTAATTTTGTAACTTGAACAACTATTTCTAAGAGGACAATATGTAATTTATCAACTAGTGATTTCTTACTATTTATCTTTTTTTGAAATTCTGTATTATTTCTACCCTTTTCATGTTTTTTTCTCTTTAATAAAAAATTTTTTTAAAAAAGATTACAGGCCTCCATCACCAACTGAGCTTACAAAAAATTTTTTTAATTCACAATATGATCACTGAAAATTTTTACTTTCTTTTCATTTTTCTTGTATTTCTCATTTATACATATTACTTGTATTAGTAAAAAAATGGAGAACAAATAGACATATTACAGAGAAAAACAGCAAAACAAAAGCAGTTTACTTTTGTTTTTTACTACTCTTCAGAGTAGACTGATAATCATCTCTATGCCAAAAAAAAAGAACAATCACATTCATTCCAACATGATTTAATACAAAACAAACACAAAAATGCTAATGAAGAGTAGCATGAACATTCTCAAGTTGTCTGCCAAAACACACTGTTTTAGTAGATACACTAAATGATTAATTCAAGTGGAGCACTGAAAGCTGTTTTTTGGGGTTTTTTAGGAGTCCTTATAGAGAGTAGTTCATGGATTCACAATATCCTTACTTCCTTAAGAACTGTTCCCTAAACTCAAAGCTGAGTTTCCAAAAGTCTTGTTTGAAGTATATGCAGGTGTCCATCCCTTATTCTACCCCCAACCCAAACATTTTTTAAAACAAAATGAAACCCTCCTCACCATGTACCATTCCCACACACATACAAAAGGTCACCACTGTGACCACCTCTACACTCTTGATCCACACTGGATAAATTCTCTCCTGGAAGTATGGAAACTGAATTAGACCAAAAATAACATTTCAGAAAATACATCCACTAAGCTTTCTCTGAATGAGGCATACTGTGCTCAAAAGTTCATTTCTCCTCCTTGGGGTATGTGAAATGCCCTATTATCTTCCCGGTGTATATTCAGTTCACTAAGCTGGCTGGAATCAGATTCTCACAACCAAAAACAGGTTAAGAAAGAGGAACCAAAAGCAGCCAATCCAGCAAATAACAGAATAAACCTTAAAGTTGCATACTATGATGTTTAAGAAGGTAACCTCTGGAGTTAAACCAACTAAACATGAATTCTGCCTCTGCCATTCAATAGCTATGAAACTTGGACAAGTTAACTTTTTGGTGTCTACATTTTGTCATTGGTAAAATCAAGTAGTAATAGTACCCACATGTCTTAGGGTTGCTAAAATGACTAGGATGCCGGGGATTTAGCCCAGTGGCATAAGCAGCTGCCTGGCAAGCTCTAGGTCGTGAGTTCGATCCCAGGTACAAAAAAACCAAGAATTAATACGTGTAAAACACAAATGGAACACGATCAACACTGTATATAAAAGTAGTGTAACTGATATCTATGAAGAAATAATGGCATTATATTCATGAAGAGAGAACAAGGCAACTAATGGAAAAGCAATTTGGGAACATGGAAATGAAGTAATAGAAGAAATTTGAAAACTGAAGTAATTTTTAAATATAACATAGTCCTCTCATTATAGTTACTACATTTATTAAAATTACTGCTTGTCTTAAAAAAAGCACAGTATAAAGACAGGAATTTAAGTTTTTTTTTTTTAAGAAATCCATGACTTACCTAATGTTGCCATTATCTCTGTCAGTACTTTAGTATAATAATTCACAACACAGCTCTGAAGAGGCACTAAATATCTGCAGAACTATCCCATTTTATTACGTAGCAGATAAAGTACTCTAGAAAATCTAAATTTATTTTTACACATGCAGATCTATTTTTTTAGAATTTGTATTAGAAATTAAGATTGTAACCTGTGAAATAAAGACATTGAGTCATTCTGATATTCAGAAACATCCTAGTAAGAAACGTATCAGTCATCATCTTAGCATTCTAATTATCGAAAATAGTTTTAGCTGAAAATAAGTCTATTACCTCCAAAAGCTGACTAAAATCACTTCTGATCCACACAGGGTGATTACCATTCCTTTTTTCTACACACAGTATATAAGGTAAGTATGGTTGCTCTAACCCCACTGGATTTTTTTTGTACGTTGTGGTTTTGAACCTGTATTGATACCAACTGTCTTATTTATGTTTGTTTCTCTACCACTAAGGGCAGTATTATAACCAATATTACCTTACTGCAAGTTCCTTTATCAAGGATTCCTCAGTCTTTAATGATTTGCAAATTAAGAGGAGCAGTTGGAAGCTCTATCTAGCCCACAGCCTATTTTGAACAATCCATGAATTATCAATATTTCTACATTTTTAAATGGTTGGTGAAAACAAAGAGTAACACCTTGTGATAGGTACAGATTACATAAATTTCAAATTTCAGTGTATATAAATAAGGCATTCCTGGAATTCAGTCATGTTTATTTAAGTATTGTCTGATTTTTTTGTGTGTGCCAGGAGAGTTAAATTATATAGACAGGTACCATATGGTCAGCAAAACCTAAAATGTTACCATCTCACTGAAGGATTTATGCACCAAACATTTAGAGGGCAAAAAATATGTGACACTGTCACCAACTTCAGAGAGAAAAACTGAATATAATATTCTAATTGCAGTTGAGGGAAGAGTTTGCAAAAGACTGAAACAATTTCTATGCAGAGAGAAAACCATGAAAAAGCTACACTCCAGAGTCTATGTAAAGAAAGATACAATATCTGCAATATGGAGATGCTCAATGCAAAGGTGTGTGACCTAGATCACAGTATAAAGACAGGAACTGGAAGTGAATTATGAAGTACTATATATGGGCAATTAGCACCCCTTCTTGTAAACCCACAGAAAGCACCCTCTTTCCTCTACTGTACTTTTACACCTCAAGGTGCTTAAATTCTGGCAATTACATTTCACTAGTCCATTCACTGGCCCATCCCCAAACCTCCTGTCTGTTCACAGCATCTCTCTCATACTGTGACCTTGGTTCCCAATTCACTGAGAAATGGAAGCAGTCAAGAGAAATTTCAAAAATCTCCCACTATTTTTTCCACCTATACACATCTGTGCCCAAAATAATATACATTCTAATAATTTATCTTTTTTGCCTCACTTGAGACTGTTTTCATTAGAACTCTGAACCACGAAAGCTCCAAATGCAATATGGTATTAGCGGTACTTTTTAATTAAGCCTTTTTTTTTTCTTTTTAAAAGAAGAGACTAAGAACCTACCTGGCACAAGACTTGAAAGAGATTCGGACCCAGCTACATTCCTGGCTTCTTGATTTGTAAAATAAGCCTTTAAGCAGGAGACAATTATAAATGATTTCTTTGTTAATATTTTAAAAAGTACTGAAGATAGTGCACTAATAATACAAAGAAGTACTGTCAATACAATATAACCTAAATTTTGTTTCTTGCTGAAAATAACTATGCAGTAGCACTCATATGACAAGTTATCCAATTTTTTTATATATATAGGCTCCTAAAAGCTTGTGCTCAAAACTATTTTAATCCTATTAATTCACACACTAGTAAAGACTACGCCATAATAAAACATGAAAAATTTTTATATAAGCTCTCAAATTCAAGAACAGACATTACAAATTGTATTCATTTTGGCACTCGGTGCAAAGAATAGTATCTGGAACATAGGGAGACATACAACAAGTATGTCATATATTAATAAAGCTGGATTTATTCTAAATGTAAGATTTTCCAATACTAAACACCGTTTGAAGTTTTACACATTTCACTTCCAACGATTAATGCTTCTTTAGTCTGATTTTAACCCAAATACACCAAAAGTCCTAACTGACCTATTAATGTTCTTCCCTATGGAGTCTTCTCTAACATGTATCTATAAGTAGATACATAAAGTGATAGGTAAGTATCTCAATATCCTTGCTTTCTGGACAAACATAAAACATAGTGGATAAACTAACCACAATTAAAGTCAAGCATACCTGAGCTAAATTTCAGATCTACCTTTTTACTGGTTGAAATCTTAATAAACTTAACTTTTCTGAAGCCAACCCATTTCCCGTATCTGCCCAATTAAGAAAACATCTCCCACCTCCGAGTTGCTGCTAGGATTAAATGAGATCATACAGCGCTTGGGTTATAGCTAAGAGTCCAACATTCCTTTTCTACTCTTAAAACGTCCTCAGCAGAAAACAAACAGGGGTGTAGGTCTCCCTCTCCCGACTCATTATGCTAACACGTCGATGGGAGCCTAGGAAACCCCAGGAAACTCCCCCAGCGAGCAGCACCTGAATCCCAGACCAGTGCCTCCCGCCCTCGGCGCTCCGCCTTCCGCAGGCCCGGGGTCCAGGAATCTGGATATTCTCCCCTTCAGCTGTGTGTCCAGGTCTGCGCATGGGCTGCTCTCCCCGGCTCCTTTTAACACATGAGACAACCCCCAACCCCTAAAAAAAGGAGTGCGAACCGCCCGGCTCCTCCGGGGAAATTTCCTTCACTCTTCGCAAGGCTGTTCGGGCGCAGACGGCCGCGTCCATCACCTGCAGCGTCGCGACGGTCACCTCGCGGACTGCCCGGCCTGGGCCCGCTCCCAGATCCCGGGGCTCGCTGCACCCCGACCCACGCGAGGTCAGACCGCGCTTTCCCTCGGCGGCTCCCGGGCCGCTTCACCCAGCACCGCGGACCCCGGGGCCGCGACTCGTCGTCCAGCCCTCCGCCTGCCCCTCGGCTCTTCCCTCCGGAGGCTGCAACCACCGCCCACCGCGCCGCCGCCCTCACCTCAGCGCCGAAGCCGCAGCGCCTTACGGCCGCAAGCGACGGAGGTACGAAACGTGAGTGGACGTAGGCTCGCGGGCGCGCCCCCGCCGCTCAGCCTCGCGCGCCCTGGCGCGGGCCCGGCCGACAGCGCGCCCTCGCGGAGAACACTGGGCGCCGAACTGCCCCCGGCCTCGGGAGGGACGCACCTGACGGACGCGCTCCGCGGGCTCCGAGGAGGCGGGCCGGGACCGACGCGCGCGCACCCGGCGCTCGGCCCCGCGAGTTCCGGCGCACCTGGAGGCGGGGCTGCTAGGGGGCGGGACGAGAGGGCGCAGTGTAAATGGTCCCCGCGTGCCTGTCAATCACCCGAGCCTGGAGGGCCGGGCCTCGCCGGGCCTCCCTCACTGGGAACTGGGATCTGTCTCGCCGCGGGGATCGCGCCGAGCTCTCCGCTGAGGCGCTGCTGGAGTCAACGCGCTTTGAAGGCAGGACTCAGGTTTAAATCAGAGTCCTGCCGCCGCCTAGCGGGTGATTTTGCCCCTCCACCCTGGCCTCCTCGGCGTTTTGGGTCGCGTCTAGTTTTAGGAATGCTTCCCAGCCCATTCCGGGCGTGTGGCGCCCTCCGCCGGCCCTGCCTCTGCGGCCGCCGCGCCTGCGTTTCTCGGCCTCCTCTCTCTAACCTCGGGCTTTCCCTTCGCCAGTCTAGGACTTGCGAACTTTGACGGTGCTCTTAGTTCCTGAAGGGCCCTCCAAAAGGGAAGGTGGCACATCTGGAATTTTCCCAAAGGCTGGCGTCTGCCTGAGGTTGTATGCCCCATTTATCTTTGCTCAAAATGATACACCTGGTGCCAGAAACCTGTAAGCATAGCTACTTGGGAGGCTGAGGCAGAAGGATTGCAAGTCGAGACCAGCATAGTTTAGTAAGACCCATCTCAGAAAGGGAGAGACAGAGGCAAGTAAGGTAGTGGTTTCAGAGGTGAGAAGACTTCACAACGCCGACACTACGTATTTTCCTGTCCATATTTCTTTACATGGTTTTTAGAAACTTTAAAAAAAAATTTTCTGCTGCTCTCCTTTCTGCTTCCCAAATTTAAACCAAATCTCTCCAACGTACTGAGTTTTAAAAAGAAAAAAAAAATCAAGGAACAATATTGTTTTATCTTACTAAATTTGCTGCTAAATGGGACATGCAAAGAAGTTCTTCAGGATACATGATGATGAAAAGATCTGGAAAGGAGAGTGGCAGAAACAGAAAACACCCGTGGAACTGCACCACAAAACCAAAGAAAGCAGATAACCATCATATACTTTGTCTAGTTGTGAAATATCAATATTTTGTTACAAGTTTAGAAGAATGCTCGCTCAATGGCATATATTTGGGTAAATAAATAAGTGTAGATCAAAGACAAACGTCACGATGTTACTAAATTTTACTTTTAGCCCAACTTCCAGTACAAATTGGTAGCCTTAACTTATTTCTACTTCCAAAATCTACCCATCATTTCTGCCACTATTCTAGGCGATTTCCTGAGTCTCTTCTAATCTTCTCTGTCACTCATTCTGTTCCTGTAACACTTCCAGTCTTGTTTGAAGATAAGAACAAAACCCATTTCTTCTGAAATTTCTTTATCACTGAGAAAATGATACCACTGTTTCCTTTTCACTGTGCACATGCTGCCTGTTTCTCACATTACTTATGTGCTAGCTTTTCATTTAAATTCTAAGTAGTTTGAATCTAAGAGCAATTTCTTCTGACAATTTAAATTTCTAAGCCTATGAACCATAGTATGTAGTAAATGTTGGTAATACTACTGATGAGAAAAAACATGTTTAGGGAAGCATATGCAAGTATTACCAGTAGTATCTCTGAAGAATTTGGCCACTTATTCCACAAAATCTACCATTGATGTCTTCTTACAGGATAATGGTAACATGACAGGATAATGGTACCTAGTCATTGATGTCTTCTTACAGGATAATGGTAACATGACAGTAATAAGGTTGTGAGAACAACAGTACTAAACTAGACCTTTTAATAAAGAAAGATTGCTGCAAGTTGATATATGGGTCATGAACTGTTTTACTGTCTTTTTACAGGCTAGTTATCAGACTGCTTGTATCTTGTAAACAAGTTAGCCACAACATCTGAATATAAATTTCTGTAGTTGTCAGGGGTTAATACTAAATAATCAGCTGATGGAATGATGTTCCTTTTTGAGTCTCTGTATCTAAGAAATAGAAACAAGCCATATTGCTTGGTTGTCATGGATGCAACCCAAATCCCCACATCTCATTAGTAGAACTTTTTTAGACAAATAAATCACATGAGAATACATAGATCATAAGGACTGTAGCCTAAGATTTAACAAGCTGCTTAGCTGTACAAAATTAACAATGAACTGGAATTTCAACAATAACTAATGTGATAGAAGAAAATAAGTCTTACTACCCTAAATACCAATTTGTAAACTAGACTCGTACTGGCAAACAAGGAACTCTACTTTTTACTTTCTAGACTTTGAAACTGTATGTCAGTGGATTTCCTAGCCATTTTGCAAAAATTAAAGGCAAAATTACTGAATCGTTATAGTCACTTTTTCAAACATTAAGTTAGTACGTTATTTTGCATGATTGCCAATATCATGCTACCTCCGTGCACAGATTTAATTCTTTCAATGGTTTGGGTATTGATATGTTTAGAATTCAACTGCAACCAGAATCATGGAATGAATCGTGACCAGAATCAGAATTAAGTTTGTGAATCGAGGTACCACTGTACATTGAAAATTATGTGTACCATTCTAAAATCTGTTATTAAGCACTATTACTATTTGTTTTTAAATATCACTCTACAAGCTAAGAAAGATGCCTAGAAAAGTGGTGTGGTTTCTAAATCTAGGGTTTAAGTAGTTGTAGTTTCAAAGAATTTCAGATTGGTACCTTTGTCTGGAATGAGACAAGATAATACAAACTTTGGTGACAAAGTAGAATTTCAAGCTACCATACCAAATTTGGCTGATATTGTTATTGAAAAGCTTAGGGAAATGATCAATAGCTGGTGGAAGGTTACAGCAGAGAGGGAGAGACAAAAGGAATGTCTTCTGATGATAATTTTAGTTTGATTTTTATTGATATTGCTAATACTATTGTTACTATTGTTTCTACTGCAAAAAAAGTAATTTCCATATTTAATATTTTGTATTTCCCCACAGATTTAGTCAAGGACACTGATATTTGAAGTCTGTAAAGAAAAATATATTTAAAACTCAACCACTCAGCTAGGCATGGAGGCAGACACCTGCAATCACAGCACTTGGGAGGATGAGGCAGGAGGATGGTCATTTTGAGGTCAGTCTGGGCCACATAGGAAAAGCTTTTCTCAAAAACAAAAGCTGCTACCTCCCAGCAAGTTTTTGTCAAAGAGCCTAGTATTTTTCCTTAGTAAGAATTCCAACTTTTGCAGAAAAGGTAAAAGAAGAGAAAATCAATAATTATCCCAAAAGATTAAAAACCAATAATTAAAAATCATGAAGCCAGGGGGTGGTGGTATGTGTCTGTAATCCCAGCATAAAGGAAACTGGGACAGGAAGATCACTTGAGCGCAGTGAGACCCCATCTCAAAAACAAACCACAAAAAAGTGGGCAACGGGGGACATTTGTTCTGCTATTAAATTATATTGTGAAAATTGAAAAGTGCTATAGAGAAAACATTGCTACAGTTACCATTAACTTCAAGAGGAAAAGATGGAGAAATAGTTTTTATAGCTAAAAGAAAAAAGTAATGATGAGAGACTTGAGTCGATTTGTGTTTTCTTTCCTACTTTGGGAAAGAAAATGGACTTTTAATTGGCAGAGCTACAATGTAGAAAGAGAACTGAAACTTGAGATAGATGAGGCATAAGTGAGAGAACACCTATCTATTTCAAATAAGTTCATGTTTCCAGGCACAAATTGTATCCCACAGCTGTTTACAGGTAACCTAAAACCCATTTCTGGTAGGTTACTTGAAACTACAGAGAGTGAAAAGACACTAGATCACAAAGCCCAAAAGAAAATTTAATGGAAATAAATGAAAATTCTTACATTGATGTTGTTGGATGATAAAACTACACACAAGTACAAAATTGGACAGATTCTAGTTAGTTCATATGTGAAACATCTAGACATTTTAGTGTTTGCCAAGACTGATGGGAGTTAATAATATATCACAAGAAGCATATACACACATCCATTTGAAAACAGTATCCTCACTTTTCCTCTTTCCTTTCAGCCCCCACCACTATTTCCTCAGAGTCCATTATGTCCTAGAATAAGAAGAATAACAACCTACCAAAAATGTCCACATCCTAATCCTGGGAGCCTGAGAAGATGCTACCTTATGTGGGAAAATGCAATTAATTTTATGGCTGAAATTAAGTTTGCTTATCAGCTGACCTTGAAATAGAGATGCTATCCTCAATTATCTTGGAGGAACAAATATAATTATAAGGTTCCCTATGTGTGGAAGGGAAAAGTTGGAAAAAATGCTGATTGATGCTTACCTTCCTGGAAATTAGTGAAACGAACCAATCAGAGGATCAGAGTATTAAGAGACTATGAAACCTAGAAGTTAAGTCATTCTGGTTCTTAAAATTTATCCTTAAAGAGGAGGCCAGAATGGTTGGAAGGGAGGAGAATTAAACTCATCAGTGCTGGTAAGAAAACGGAGGAAGGAATAGTGATGCTCTCTCCAAGATGGAAAGGGTAAGGAAACATCCTCTACTACAGCCTCCAGTAAGGCACAGACCTTTACTGACATTTTGAATTTGTTCCACAGGGTCTTGCATTAGGCTTCTAACTTGCAGACCTGTAACATAAGTTTCTGTTGTTGTATATCACTAAAGCTGTGTCAGTCATTTATAAAAGCAAAAATAAAATGAACATACCTTTTAAAAACATTTTTTGTGTATTGTAACACCATTATTTTTTAGCTCCAACTATCACTTTTTTATTTTCTATAAGTAAGTAATATGATGTCACAGACAGCACAATACACTAATACTTAAATATTTCAAATTCAGAAATCTAGCAACATATTCCATGTTATGCAAAATAGTTTGTTTGCATGTATTATTCTCTCTGATTTTCTGGGTTGCTTCAGTGAGTCAACAAGATGAGATACGTAAAATAATAAAATCCAACTGTTCGGCACATAATATGTGTGACTTTGTTCTTTGTTTTATGTGTAATCTTTAATCTCTATGACAATGTGAACTACACATTAGTTTTCTATCTTTGAGAGAAAATAGAAAAAGCACAAGTGATTACAAATTAATGGAAATAATAAAGGGAATTAAATGAGGGAAAATTTTTTTCTATGAATAAGGCTTGGAATTTTTTTTCATTTAAGCTTTATTAATATTATATTTCAATATTTGTGCCTGGCACATTTCCATCATAGTTATTCTCTTCACTGATCTGTCTGCTCTTTAGTATTTGTGAAGGACCTAGTATATGTGACGTACTATCCTAAATATTTGAGGTACAATAGGAGGTGAAACAGACATGGTACCAGCTGTTCAGCAGTATAGACTGTTATTAGAGATATAAAACAGTAGGTGACAGTGGAGCATAATAACTAGCACCCAGAGATGGTGGCCCATTCTGAGAATTAATGACTCATCTAATACATATCTGGAGGGGGGAGATTAAGGAACAATGTCCAGAGGAACTCATATCTAAATTAGACTCCGAAGACCAAGAGTTAGGCAATAGTGAAGGAGAGACTATTCTGAAAAAATACTGATATCTTCAATGTATCAGCCCTGTTCTCACTTGCACTGACTTTTCTTTTCTTGGGTCTCTCTCCAAACTCAAATAGTTCCTGCTTTAAGGTTCATTTCCAAAACATAATAGGATGTTTAGTTTCTGATATGAAATTTTTAAATAAAATCTTTTTCCATAATCCATTATTATCTGATCACAGTGTCTGTTAATACAATAATCAAGCCTTTTTGTCACTTCCAATTACTTTTTTTCCTATACAACTAGAACATGGCCCTCTGTTATTAATTAACTATTATATAAACAAGTACAGTACTGTAAATATTTTCCACTTAATTCCATTCTTGTGATTACCTTCTTTTGCCGCTAGATGGTACTTGTATATTTCAGAGCCTAAAATGCTGGTTCGGTTTACCTTCATGGAAACTAATGAAAGCAACCAATCTGATAATCAAGAAATTAAGAAGAAACCACCCAACCTAAATGTTAAATCATTGTGGGTTCTTAAATTTACCCTAATATTATCTCTTTTCTTTGGATAAATATGACCATTAAGAAAATTAAATTACCTTTAAATTCCTGGTCACTTAACCACCCCACTCCCATGTATGCTTTATTTTCATTTATTTTTAAAATTGATAATATTCATTTAATTTCCTAATTTGAAAAATAGGTTTTGTTGTTCTTACTAGAGGCCCTCCACCTCCCAGCTCCTTATCTAGGCTAATATATTCTCTCTGCTTGAAGGAGTCACTCTCTCTCCACCACCACTCCTTCCCTTATTACTGTGGAAATCCTAGTCATTTTATTTTTAGGCACATTTCAGCTAGTATCTATACCATGAACTTCTCCCTGTTACTTTACTACATGGTAAAATGCCTTCTTCTGATACCCTTTGCATGCTTTTAATAAGTTCAGTGTTACATTCTGTACTGCTGAACAGCTGGTACCATGTCTGTTTCATCTCCTATTGTACCTCAAATATTTATGATAGTACCTCACATATACTAGGTCCTTCACAAATATTGATGAGTAGACAGATTAGTGAAGTCTTAACAGTTCCAGCATTGCTGAAAAGTTCAAGTCCAAAGTTTCCTCTGAGACTTAAGGCAAGCTCTTACCTGTAAGCCCATGTTATAGTGTTACATGTAACATTCATTATTCCAAAGAGCTGTATGCATCTCTTTTAGGGTTTGGAGACTTTCTGTCTTATTTATGAATCTTGTTAATCTCTGTGCTGTATAATGTTTGTTTCTTGTGTGCTGAAATAACCAGTATTATCCAGAATATTATTTATTGAACTGATTTTAATGGTAACATCCATAAGACTGCTGCCAAACACTCTAAGGATAAAAAGATGAGGTGGTGATTCTTAGTGATAGTCTACTGAATAACTTGTATGAAATTCATTAGTTAGTAAGACAAGACCTACAGAATCAAATTATTGTTCTTCATAGAAATCATAATCATGGCACATGAGATTCTGTTTCCTCTGTAATATATTTATAATGAATAGAATATGTGGCTGATGGTGTTTATCATTTACTTGTTTGCTTCATGGTACCAAGTAATGAACTCAGGGATTTTACACTGAACTATATCCCTAGCCCTTTTTTTTTTACTTTTTATTTTGAGATATTCTTTATCAGATAATACCTAGATCTTGGAAGTGGCCTATATGTTCACCAACAGATGAATGGATAAAGAAAATGGGGTATTTATATACACGAGTACTACACTGTAAGAAAGAAGGATAAATTTGGGTCATTTATAGGAAACTGGGTAAACCTTGAGACAATAATTTCATTGAAATCAAGCATGAAAACTTAAATAGCTCATGATTTCTCTTATATGAGAATCCCAATATATAAATAATTTAAAGAGCAAAATACAAGATAGATAGTGGAAAACTTGGGGATAGTTCTTTTGCAAATGGAAATGAGACCAAGAAAAAGGGGGGGGGCAAAAGAGAGAGAGAAGTAAAAAGACTTAAGATGTGTTATATACAAGTACTAACTCCCTACTGTGAATACAATCATTATGTACTACAAGTGTATATGAACACAAAAAAATTTTTTTTAAATGAGCACACTAAAATAGAGTCCCACAGAAGTCTCATGTACTCAGAGGTGGGGCTTTCAAAAGGTGATTAGATCATGATGGGCCATATATTCATCAGTGGATTTGTCAATTGAGTTCATGTCTTTATGTGCTATTAAGAGGTGGGGGTGTGGTTGGAAGTGGGTTACTGGGTGCAGGAACTGGAAAGGCATATTTTTGTGCTTGGACCCTCCTTTATCTCTCTGCTTTCTGGCTCCCATGGCATGAGCAGCTTTCCTCACCATGCCATTCTATCTTGGAGCCAAGCAACATTGAACTGAACCATCTGAAATTATGAGCCAAAATAAACATTCTTTTCCTTTAATTTGTGGATGTTGAGAATTCCTCCTAACTATAGGAAAATGACTAATACAGAAAATTGGTACCAGAGAGGTAGAGTCATTACCATGACTGTACCCGATTGTATGGTTAAAAAGCCTTTGAGCCAGGGATTTGGCTCAGTGGCGTTAAGACCCTGCCTGACAAGCATGGGGTCATGAGTTTGATCCCCCGGTACCACCCCCCACCCCGGCAAAAAAAGCCTAGAAAGGCTCACAGACCAAAGTAAGATGCTGAAACCACACTGTTAATTGAATCAATTTGAAGTATGCAAGAAACAAAGGGCAAAAAGACAAGAGTATTAACAATATACATAGGAAAAGACATAATTGGGATAGCAGGATCAAATTACTTGAATCGTATCACAAAATGTTCAAATATCCTTTGTTGTGTTCGTCTGCATCAATTTTTTCCTGCTAATAAAAGAAGATCAAAGTTGCAGGTAAGCTAAGAAAACTCAGCAGGTGAAACTTGCCAAGAACCTATTCATATTTACCAGAAAAAAACACACAGTAGTATGCCTAGTAATATTTGTAACTTAACACTTATACCTTGGTGAACACCCATGGATATTATTCAACTATTTTGAGCAAAGAACACATGGAATCAATGTGATTCTTTATAGATATTTGGTGCCTTGTATGTCTCATGAATATTTAGTGTTAAAATTGGATCTTCCATCCCATCCTATCTACATATTTGCTCTACCAGTTTGGCTATATCTAACATATTTTCTGTAATAGCCTTTCCATAGTTGGGGAGGGAAGCCTATATGTGCTACTTAAAGAGGAGAGATATATTTTGGCTCACAAGTTTTGGTGGGTTCAGTCCATGGTTGGCTGGCTCCCAGGTAGAAATGGCATGGTGGAAAAGCCTGGCAGAGGAAAGCTGCTAACTTCATGGCAGACAGGAGGCAGAGAGAGATTAGAAGGTATCTAATTGTGATAAGAATACATTCTCCTAGCTCATGTCCCTAGTGATCTGCATCTTCTTAACGGTTAATTTCTCTGAACACATGAGACTTTGGGGGGACATTTTAGATCTCAATCCTAACTAATTCTGTTTCTGACCCCCAGAGACCCATGTACATCTCATTATGTAAAATGCACTTAATCCATCCCAAAGAATTACCAAAGTCTTAACAGTTCCAGCATTGCTGAAAAGTTCAAGTCCAAAGTTTCCTCTGAGACTTAAGGCAAACTCTTACCTGTAAGCTCTTGTAAAAATCAAGAAAGTTAAATACTTTTAATATACAATGACGCAGGACAAATATTCCCAATCCTAAAGGAAGAAATATGAGGATAGAAAGGAAATGGACCCAAGCAAGATGGAAAATTAGCAGGGAAAACATCAAATCCTGTAGCTCTATGTCCTGCACTGAGGGCGGGTTGTGGTGAGTCATGAGCTCTAACGGGCTTGGGCAGCCCTGTCCCAGTGACCTTGCAGGTCACAGACCACATGACCTCTCACTTAGGGTGGTTTTGCTCACTGCCCACAGTTTTCCTCAACAGACACCTGAAGGTTCTGGCATCTCTCACTTCCTGGGGTCTCCACTACACCATTGGCTTAACTGTTAACACTTCATCCATCATCACCCTGTCAGTGGCTTTTGGAAGGATCTGACCCTGTCACATATTTTTTTCCAGGCTTTGTGAAATCTGAGTGGCAACCCCCATGACACCACAACCCTTCTATTCTGCAGGCCTGAAATATCAGTACTACCTAGATAACACCACTGTATGTTATTTCTTGATCCTTTGATCATGGCTCCAGTGGCCTTGGAGTTGACTATGATGGCTGAAATCAGAGAAACACTTCCTAGGTATTCCTAAATGAGCAAGGCTTCCTAGGGGTATCTCCTCAAAACAAAGTTTTCAAAGAAATTTACCTTCTTTTACACCCTGAAACGGTGATGGGTGGAACCTGGCCATTTCTTGAGATGCCCTCAAGTCAACTTTCCTATTTTTCTAAGGCAAATTTTCTATTTCCCGATGTTTTTTTTGCAACAGTGCTATCTTTGGTCCCAACTCTGGCTAAACTGCAAAATTTTCACATATTTCAGTTTTGCTTTTTCCTCTTGATTCTCACTGTAGATCTGGATAAAAGCAGCTAGTCATACCCACACCACATCCTGAATGTTGAGCTGCCTTGATGTTTCTTCTACTCTCTTTAAATTTAGCCTTATTCAAATTCTTATCATACAGTCAAAATGTAGACAAATTCTTTGCCAGAATGTAACATACCATAATACAGGCCTCGTCTCCAGGTGAAGCCTCTGGAGCCTGGCTATTAGTCTTTGTATTCCTATAAGCATTGTAGTCTTCTGCGCTCCCACCAGAATGCACCATCAAACTCTGCTTACAACATGAAGACTCTCTAGCTGGCATCTACAAACCTTTCCAAACTCCTGATACAAGCCAGTTGCAAAGACTTTTTATCTTGTTTTTTTGTTTTTGTTTTTGTACTGGGAATCAAACTCAAGACCTCAAGTTTGCCAGGCAGGAGCCGTGCTGCTGAGCCAAATCTCCAGCTCTAGGCTACTTTCTCCATTGTGGCTTTGGAAGATATCACTGCATCAAGGTACTTTCCCACTAACATGGGAAGTATCACTAGAAAACAGAAACACAGAATTTGTAAATGATTGAAAGAAAAAAAAGAAAATAAAAGAACTCAAATGACAGGCAAGAAAGGAAAAAATGAAATTAAGAAATGACATTTTAAAACAATCAACTTCATTAGCTTTCCCTGTATTTCAAGGATGGATAACTTATCTTTTATTTATATGCCTCCTCACACAATTCATTGTTGACTCTATGGAAAATTGGGTTAAGAAGGATTATAAAGGTAAACCCCACTTTAGTTAAAAGAAGTATCCTCATATATTCACAATGTCTGCCAAAAGTCACTGGAATGAGAAGTAATATTAGAAGTACATGTTTTTCTTGATCCAAATTTTATAGATTAAAAAACAATCAGAGCATTTGAAAACCAATTCTATTTCTTTTGGTATTATGCATGTATACATATATATGTACCCAAGGTACATGCAAATATAAGGGTGATCAAAATATACAGTAAAGTTTAAATTTTTAAAAATTTCAATAGTAAAACACACATTGTCACGAATCTCCCTGAAAATATTCACCCTCTCTTCAAACATACTTAACTCGTCATTCGTGCCACTTTCTAGAGCAGTTCTGGGGTCCTCTCCTGGGAGTGTCTTCAGGAGGCATCATTGAAAATACAAGGAATGCTGCTGCTCTGTCTTCCCAAAGTCAAAAAGACCTTACAAGGTAAATGGTTTGAATCAGTTCAGTGCATCAAGGCAACTACAATAGCACAACTAAAATCACAAAAAAAGTACTCCAGAATTGCTTTAGAGAGTGACAAGAATGATTGGCTGAGTGTGATTGAAGCAAGTAAGAATATTTTGAAGGGAATTGATGGTAGCCTGTGTTTTCACTGGAAATAACTTTTGTAATTTAGACATTCATTGAGTTTTTCAATAACACCTCGGATGTATGTTTTAATTTGATGCTTTTTTACCTAATCACTTAGATATGTGAGCGAAGGGTTACTTTACAAATGACAAATGTGTGTCATTCAAATGAATGTATTTATAAAATTCATAGTTGCATAACAATGTAACATGATATTTTTGTCACTCTATGAAAGGTACATTGATATATCTATAACTGGCAAGAAGTCTTAGTGATTATTCAGCAGTATTTCATAAATTGTCCTCAAGCTTTTACTGTAGCATGTTCAAAGTACTCTGTTAGAGAATGCAAAATCGAAGATTTGTTCTAGCCTTTCTGAAACTGATGTGAAATCCAACATACTATGCATGCCTCTGATACTACCAGATACAGGAGGATCTTAAGTTCAAGGCCAGCTGAGCAACCTAAAAAGACCCTGTCTCAAAATAAAAATTTTTTAAAAGTGGTGGGGCTATAGATCAGTGTCAAAGCATTTGCCTAACATATGCCAGGCCCTGAGTTCAAGCCCCAGTACTAGAGCAAAAAAAAAAACAAAAACAGGGAAATATTCATGTGTACAGCCAATTATCAAATGTAGAAACATAGTATGATGTTAACAGATCCTAATTTTGGTTGGACATCAAAGTTATCTAAGAAGATTTTGTGTGTTTGCTACAGTTAATTATGAGAAGTTATGTGAGATCAGAAAAAGAATCTCTAGGTTCTGGAATACGAAAATCTATAGGTTGGAAAGAAGTTTTATACACTTCTGATTCTTAAAAAGATTTGAGAACCAATAAGATAAATATTTTGTTATTAATGGTAGACTATGGTGTATGCTACTTTATAGAAATTTTGTCATAATCCTAAATTTTAAGGAAAAGGATATGAGATACACATATTTTCTTAGGAGGAAAAATTTACAAGGTTATACCTATATAAGATGATGCAGTATTGACATAGGTATAGAATTGTCATGCCAGAGGACTCAGCGAAGACACTGGATGATAAGAGGGCACAAGAGAAACACACCTCTAAGATGTCAAGCTGAAGGCCAGGAGAAGAACAGAAACATAACCTGTTATAACTGTGCCAGGAGGTTAGACATGTTACTGTTACTTTATTACTAGTCCTACCATGTGCTACAAACTGATTTAGAGGTCCTCTGCTAAACTGGGAACTTAAAATAAGATCACATCTGCGTACATCTGGCTTTCAGATTGACAAATATTTTTAAGTCATTCTACTATTATTTTGTCATATTTTGTGTCACTTTCTAGAGAGACAATTTATTTAGTCAGATTTTTGGTGTTCTAAGTAGGACTGGTTGCCTCATCTCTTTTTTGTGTGGATTTTTATTCTCTTAAAAAATTTTATTTTTCTAATAATTTCTTTTTATAGTTTTTGGAACAGGATCTCAGTGTGTAGTTTAGGCTGGCCTTGAATTCCTGGAGATCCTCCTGTACCAGCTCTCAAAGTACTGGGAATACAGAAATGCCCGGCAGACACATTTTTATTTTTATTGTTGTTGGGTATTGTTAAAATGGCTCATATTAATTCTTTTAAAAACCAAAGAAGAGAGGAAAAATATGAATAGAAATAAAGGAAACGTTTAAATGCTTTATGTTCTCGTATATACTATATGATATATTATTTAGGATGAACTAATAAACCAAATTGATCAATTGACCCAAAACTGTAAAATGGTTCAAATAAAACTGATTTTTTATTTCTTATTCATAGAGCAGTTAAAAAAGATGTCCTGGGCATTATCATTCAGTTGGGAGGTGAGGCATTGCAAAGACTCAAAGGCACAAAAGTCCCCTGCTGACTATCCAGGCCCTGAAGCGATATTCATCACTTGTGCCCACGCGTCTCTCTGAGAGTAGCTGTACTTCTTAGAGGTCAGGAGAGTGCTCTCAGTGGCCAGCAGCTGTGCCCAGTAGTATCTCCATACTAAAGAATCCAACAATTCCTAATCATATTCTCTTTCTTGAAGATTCAGTGGAAGAATCTAGCTTTGTATGTAACTAAGCCTGGCCCTCTATACCTTTTCTTAACATCATCGTTATTGGTAGTAAATGTTTTGGAAATTTCTATTCCTCCTATGTTATTCATTTCACGTAAGCTTCTAATATGCTAGCACATACTTGCATAGCATATCCTCAGATAAATTAAAATTTCTATGAATCTCTGGCTATACCTGGTTATTCCTTCAATCTTGACTCAGCTAACTATTTGTTTATCTATTCTGTTAGTGTTTTTGATAAAAATTTGGATTTACTTATAAATTTTATCAGTTTTTTTCTGCATAGAGGTTTTAGAATATTTAATTTTGCTTTTGTATATAAATACATCTCTTGAACAATATTTTAGGAGTGATGTACCTCCTAAGGCTTTGTGTGTTTAAAAATAATTCTTTTGCCTTGTCACATGAATCATAATTTAGGGGGGAAAAGAATTCTTGGATAACAGCTTTTCCCAATAAAGCTCTATAAGGACACACACACACACGTACATGCACATGCACATACACAGGCATGCACACACATACACACAGTTTTTATTTTCAGAGTCATTTGAGAGTAAATTTCATATATCATATGGAGACAAGAGATTAGGGTGTGGCAAAATTGGCTGGGTAAGTAGACGTGACTTGTTAATTACAAAAATATCAGGACACATGGGCAGAACAGTTTCCAAAGTCCTCCACATGGCCTTCTCGGGCAGGGTTTGGATACATACGACGGCCTGGACCTGATGTCAGCCTGAAGAGCGGGTGACACAGAAAGCATCCTGCACACTGAATATTTGCGATTAGTCTTTGTATTCCTATGAGCATGAGAATATTTTCCCTCTTCCATGATGGCCTGTCCTCATCTTGTAGAGTACATTTCTTTGCCTAATTTACTTGACCCAAAACTACCCTGCAGAGCCTGTTTCTTTTCTTATCTGTCATAAAACTTTGCTACTGTTCCAGCTTGTCTTGACCAGGTTTTTGCTCAGCGCAGAAAGAACTAGAAATCACCCATAGAAGGAAACTCTAGCACCTCAAAACCCAGTAACAATATCCCTTGCCCCCTAAATATTATGATGACATTTTCTAAAAAGCAAGAAGAATCTTATCAGATAACAATCAAGTCAGCATAGTTGATGACAAAGAAAAATCACATTTATTCAGGGAAAATTAGGATTGCAATCTGGTAGACACAGATTCAAGTAGACTTCAGTCTAATTTCAAGTGTTGAATAAAATGCAGCTGTATTTAAAAGCTAGAACTGTAAGTGATTTGTTAGTTACATTAGCAGTTTGTTGGGAGCTATCATTAGTAATGACCAAAATTTAGTTGTGTTTAAAGAAGAATTGGGTGTAATTTCAGTCTGTAGGTAGGCTGGGGGAAGGGCCTATTGCTCAGATGGTCAGCGTGGATTAGAAAACTATGCTTTAAGAGACTAGCTGGGCCTGTTTCAAAGGTCAGCCCCCTCTAGGGGTGGACACATCTGCAGCCCAGCTCAGAAGTTCAGCTTGCAGGAGGATATGCCTGAAACCTGACCTAAAAACAGCACCCTGACCCTATTTTAAGTGTCCTGAACTAGTGTAACTAGTTTGTGGGTCCCAGGGAAATTCTTTCCAGGTTCTTGGTGTCCTGAACAAAGACCTGGACAAGTCACATAGAAAGAGTAGTGGGGATGTACATTTATTGCAGATGGAAAGGAAGTATGCTCTGCAGAGTGAGAGCAGGTGGGTGAAAGGCTCATAGCAGCCTCCCCGGACAAAAGGTCTCTTTTGTATCTGGAGTCCCTAGATCGGCATCTCTATGCATGCAAATTCAGGAGTTTGGGATGGCTGTCCTAGCAAAAACTCACTTGGCCTGATGCCAGATTTAAACTGTCCTATGGAAGACTCTCTTGGCTTTGTGCCAGATATAAATGAGAATTAAAAACGGCACTTTTCGGATTGACTCCATGTATAGTGCTTAGGGACTGCTGAGTCTTCCTGGATCCTGTGTGCTACACTGGGTCTAATCACTGACACATTATGTCCAGTTGTATAGCCAGTTTTGCTCCACCCCTAACCTACATTACCAGCGCTACACCATTTTGATTTCCTTTGTTCACAGTCACCTACACCAAACATATGTTTATTAATTTGCTTATTTTCAGTTTCTCAATCTCAGGAAATAATTTTTCCCGGTCTCTGTTATGTGCATGAGGACTAGAATAGTTGCCTGTCATTTACATATTGGGTAGTAAGCAAACCTTTTCTATAAAGAGTTAAAATAATGTATATTAAACTCTGCAGGCCAAAAGGCAATATTGAGGGTAGTCTATGCACATTTATACAATGCAAGAAAAAAACACATTTCTATATTTTTTTGTTGGAATTCAAAAATATAATAATGACAGCCGAGTACATTTTTTAATACTGATGAATTGGATAAAGAAGTTAACAGAGGGTAGGCAACGGCAGAAATTACTCTTTGAGAGAGAGAAGACAAACGAGGAATACAACAGGGCAGCTGTGGATGGCAGCCCTAGCCACACCTCTAGACCTAAAGGATGCTCAAAGTTAAATTAACTTCAGCATGCCTTGAACTCATGGGATGGGTGGGAGGAGTAGTCTAGAATGCGGTTAAAATATGTAAATGAGTGCCAGAGATGCAGCTTAGCAGCATGGTGCCTGCCTGGCAAGTGTAGGGCCCTGAGTTCAATTTCCACCTCCCCAAATTATAAAATATATGAATAAAAAGAAGAAGGTAAGAAACATGAAGATCAGACCTGATCTCTTGAGCAACCCTCAATTCTGCTTTGAAGCAAGAAAGCAACCACAACCAAAATGTGAATTAATAAACATAGCTGTGTTCAAACCAAACTAGGGACACTAAAATCTACACGTGGTATAATTTTCTTTATTTAAATTATTTTTTTTTTCTTACCAGCTAAAAATGGAAATACCCTTTCTAGCCAGTGGGCCACACAAAAACAAGATTGGGGCTAGATTCGGCCCTTGGGCTGCAGCTTGTCTGCTCCAGTAATAGATATTCACATAGAAGAAAGCAAAAAGTGGTGAAGAATTAAAAAAACAAAACAAAACTGATGCAACTGTGAGTCATATACAAATGAAAACTGAACATATGTTAAAGACTTTTTTTTTAACTTTTTAAATAATGAAGCAATCAGTAAAATGTTACCACTGATTCAAAGAAAAATTCAAACCCATACACAATCAGAAAAACAAATAAATTCACTAATGACTGCAAAATTTGAAAATATCTATACGATAACAATCTTATATTCTTCTGGACAAAACTGATTGGATTGCTACTAGACTCATCTGTTTTATCTCAACTCTTTTGCCACACACAGAGTTGTAAATCAACTTAAAGATGGTGAATGACCTGAGGCCTTCCATTCACAACTACAGCAGCAAAAAAGAGACCACTCACTATGGTTGTTGGTTATAAAACTAAGCACAATGAAATTTTAAGCACGTAATAAATTCAAAATATCAAACTGATGCTTAACTGCTGCTACAGGGAAGTTAAAAGTTATTAGTTCTACTTTGCTTATAAAAATGACATAATATTTCCATAATATAATAGCCACAGAGGCATTTAAATTCCTCTATCAAAAGAATATTTTCTGCCTTAGCCTGAAAACTTTGTGTAGGGTCCGAAGCAGTACAGTAACTTCCAAGCTGCAGATTCAACTCACATTGGCTACATAACCCTGAGGAAATAAATGAACATTTCTTAAGTCTCAGTTACTCTATAGATATATTAATAGTACCGGTACTTTTACTAATAACTATTCTATAGGGCTGTTATAAATATTAAAAGAGGCAATACAAGGAACATAATTAGCATACAACCTGGTACTAAGTAATCACTCAATACTGTTACAATTTTTGTTTCAGAGCAAGTCTTGATAACCTCTAATTTCTCTAAAATTTGTCAACAGGCACATTGTTTTGGACAGTCTTAATAAAGATGTGAGTTATAATTTCTATGTCATGTTTGTGTGTTGTTAGAGAAAGTTCCCTCTTGGCAATGGGGAGATACTAAAATATTCAATTCTCTATATTCTGGAAGTGTAGTGACATAGTATTGCTGCAGCTTGCGCAGGGTACCGTCTGCTACCCTTTATCATTTGGCCCATACACAAAAGAGAAACATCATCCAGCCAATCTATGGGAATTAACAAGTTCTTTGACATATTTACAAGTCTTTTCTAAAAGTCTCCATTGAAGGACGGGGGATTTAGCTCAGTGGCTTAAGCACCTGCCTGGCAAGCACAAGGTTGTGAGATTGATCCCCGGTACCAAAAAATAAAAAATAAAAAAAGTCTCCATTAAAAATATGCAAACAATTATTTTTCAGTTGTACATTCAATTGTATTAGATCCTAATATAAGGAAATAAAATTTTCTATAAGATTTTAAAAATTGGCATTTTGCACATTTCAGAAGATACAGAAACAGGATTAAATTTGAAGTCAGTTTTATTCCAGGTAAATATTGCATACTTAATTACATTTTCTCTGTTCAGTTTAGAGCACAGTGAGCATCGGAGAAATCAGCATTTACACCTACATTTCTAAACTGAGCAAGAAAACGTTATGAGCACTGGGTTTTTTTAATCATGGGGTAATTTTTTTCTGAAATTTAAAAATTTTTTTTGAGATAGGGTCCACAGTGTAGTTTGGGCTGGGCCTGAGTTCACGTTCTAGCCCAGGCTGACCTCAAACTCACAGAGATTGTCCTGCCTCAGCCTCCAAAGTGCTGGGATTACAAAACGTGAGCCACCATTCCAGGCAACGTTTTTCTGAATGAAGAACTGGCATTTTTATTCCCTACTCTACCTACCGATCACTGCCAAAATTATCATCCTAATTTCTGAACCCAGTGGTTTGTTGGTCTGAGTTATTTTTTTTCTGTTTCTCTACTTATGATAGATGAAAATCAACATTGAAGCTATAAAACTAGCATCAAGATACAAATTCAAAGCCCATAAGAAAACTACCTGGGTTGAGGGTTTTCCATAAAACAAAATTTGTTAAGACTGATTTTTGAAATATCCTTTGTTTGACATTGGATTGTGCTCTTTCACCCACTTGGTCAACACAGGTAAATTTAATTTTCTCTTTCTTTTGTTCTGTTATCAACTCTGCAGGCATCTCTTCCACAGAAACCTAATCAGCTTTCTGAGGACCTGTAGGAGAGCATGGCCTTTGAAAAGCTAAAATGGGGAAAACAGCTTGAGAATTTATGAGGCAAGACACACTGACGTGAAAGATATTTTCATCTCTGAGCACTTGGGGCCAACTCAGGGCAAAGTTAGGAAAACAGTGAGTGCTGTGCTGTAAAGTAATACTCAATGGAACAGGTGAGTCGAGAATGAGGTAAGAATGGAAAAATGAGTCAGCCACAAAGTCACTGCATTGTGACTCTATTCTCAATCCTCAGGGACATTTATTAGCAAATGTTTGTTACTATTTAATAGTAAAAGAATGTATGCTGCAACTCTGCATTTTGTGGAGAGCAAGCTGCCATCATGTTCTCAGCACAGAGTTAGGTGGGGAAATGGAAGTCCGGCCTGTCTCAAAAGTCGCTTACCTCTATTGCGAGACGAAAGAGCAAATTACTGCTCAAGAAGCGCACAACCATGTAGGCTGCTCACTAGGAAATGAAGAGGATTTGCTGGCAATGGCCTCATTTAAAACATGATAAAAGGACTAAAGCAGAGTATATTTTTTGTTTCTATGACAATATTTCTGTATTGTTGTCTTCTAATAAAAACATCTTTCTGTCCCAAAGATATGAGTGCTTTAAACACGAGGGGACTTGTGGGCTGGGGTTTGCTCGGTGGTAGAGAACCGGTTCAGCACACCCACAGCTCTGTGTTCAGTCTGCAGCACCAAACAGCAAGCAGAAGACTATGCATTAGGTGGCTTTGGATCCGTCTCAAGTTCTTAATATTTAGTTCTTTTCATGAATACAAAAGTGCCAATAATAAAATACTGGACAACTTAAATCTTTTTCTTATATGTTTTTTGTTGTTTTGGAATTCCTAAGTGGATACTTTTATTTCTATAAGATAAAATTAACATTGAGAACTTCAAAATGCAAAGGTATATTCAGACATGAAAACTGACTATTTTGATGGAATGTAACTTTAAAAGAAAGAACTATTTAAAATACTTTTAAGAGTGTTTTTATTGGTTACACCATTCTTAAAAGTGATTTATCAATATGTGTTAAGCTTTTAAAATGTTATTTTTAATCTACTCCAGATACCATTACAGAATACTATTAGACTGGGGGCTTAAACAGTTGAACCATTTTCTCTCACACTTCTGGGGCCGGGAGTCCCAGGACAGAGGTAGAAAAGAGAGGCAGAGATATATTCTTCTTTTTAAGGACTATAGTCCTACTAGGTTAGGGTCTCACCTAATGGGAGATGAGAGAATCTCCAGATAGAGTCATAGTGGGGCTAGGTCTCCAGCACAGTTCAGTCCACAGCCATGTTTATATCCTCTGACCAAGTAACTGAACTTCTAGGAATTCATCCTGTGTGGGGTAAGGTATAGGAGGAGGAGTGAAGGGAGGTAATTGGAATATAGCCCTAGACAGAAGCTTATAGATACATTATTTGTTTATAATTTCAAATGAAGAAACAAATACAGTGTTCTTGAATGTTGTGTGGTACAGCAAAGCAAATAAGACAGGGAAGCTGAACTTGGCGGCATACAATCTGTACTCTCAGCACTCTGGTGGGGAAGAGGAGGCTGAGGCAGGAGGATTGCAAATTTAATCCTAGCATGGGCAACTTATCAACTCTGTATCCAAATAAAAAATTTCAAAAATGCTGGGAATGCAGCACAGTACAAAGACTTTTGGTTCAATCCCTTTATTTATGTACAGTGATATCAGTTATGTAAAATAATATACAGATGCATACAGAAAAACCTTAAGGAATATGTTTAAAAATACTATCTATGATTACATATGGGTAGAAGGATACTATTTTTTTTCAAATTTTTTATAAAAAGCATATGTTGTTTATGATACAAAAATATTTTTTTCAATATGGATTAATATGTAAACATGAGGTAAAGCCAGGACAGAAGAGTTACATGTATGCATTATCTGGGAAACCCATCAAGTGTCTTAATGTTTTAATTTAAATTAAATAAAGAGTTTTTGTTTTGTTGGCCAGGGTTAAAATTCAGTGACAGAATATTGGGTTCTATTTCTAGCATCACATGCACACACACACACACACACACACACACAATTTTATGAGTCTGTGTCAAGAGTTTATCTTACAGACCAAATGCCATGAATTTGACGTTTCCATCTCTGAATAGCTCAAATTTCATACTGTAATTTACCAAACTGACAAAAACCTCAGTAAACAATTTAAAGTTTTTATCTGTATGTCTAACACTCCTATTTAGTCATTTATTCAACATATGCCTCTTCAGAACCTATTATGTGCCAGGCACAGTCCTAAACACTGACATGTATACTTCAAAGTGTAGAGAAACAGTTGGTTTTCATGACATGTAATGTTTATAAATTCTTTGAAGTATTTTTAAAGACCTAGTGGGCCTAGACTTATGTTGCTTTAGATTAATCCATTGGTGAGTGAAAACCAGGCAAACGTATCCTGGCAAGAATTGTGGACATATCACCTCCTGAGTAAAACCATGAACTATTGGCAAAAGTGGAATTCCATTAGATTTCCAGATTTTCAGCAAGGTAAACCAGTGTTACAAATCTAAGTAGGGCCTAACAGGAAATTAATGAGCTAAGAAAAATAACGAAAAAAAATCAAGCAAGTCTCAAAAGGAAAGGAAGCCTAGGCCTAAGGAAATTTGACATAAAGAGAAGAAAGCTGAAGCTGGCATACTTCTCAGAGCCCAGACTTCAGCATTCACCAACACATTTTTTACGCTGAATGCATGGACTCAAGCCTGAGCATGCAATGATGATGATCACTTTTGGTTTTTGCACATTCAAAGCAGTCATAAGCAAAACTATTTCTGGTCCAAATTAAGCAATATCTAAATGTAGTTGGAATAACAATTAAGCTCTGCAATGAACTTATTTCTTTTTCGTTTTCCTGGGCTAGTTCATCTATTTGCATGGCCTCAACTCTTACTTCAGTAAAGGTAATTCACAAATCTGCTACCTTTAAGACCCAGCCCCAGTAAGCACCCTGACACATTGTTCTTCAAGTACTAGTGACTAACTTCCAGCTGCCTGCTAGCCATTTCCCTTACAGGCTTTTTGTTTGATGTTTGTTTTGCAGTGTTGATATCCAACCAAGAGTCTTATACATGCCAGAGAAGCACTCTGCCACTGAGACAGATACCCCAGCACCATCCCCCACCCAGATCTTCTCTCGACATCTCAAATTCATTATGTTCCTGAGAGAAATCATCACCTTCCTAGAAATTGCTCACCACCTGCTGATACCTATTTCTCCTCACAATACCACCCTACCACCACCCATGCCAAGTCACAGGAATTCAAAACCACAGCAGAAGGGCTAACCAAACCTGATCTTTAAAGAATACAATTTAGATAGTAAGGCCTTAAATCTATACTAGTTCAATATATTATACATGTTATATGTACTAGAATAAAATATGTTGTGTGTGTATATATGTAAAATATTGGAGAACCCTCTCTTACCTCGTTGCTTACCAATTTCACATAAGAAATGTGAAACTTTTGGAGAAATTCATCATTTGACTTTGACCTGTGTTACCTAAGTGACAATACTGCTACATAATCACATTAAAAAAGCACTTGGTTTGTGTATAAACATACCATACTTCCCTTATTAAAGTATAACTTCCCCAGCCAATTCTTTTTTCCTTCCTTATTTTGATGTGGTAGATTATAACTTCATGTAGTATAAAAACAGGAAAACAGTTCTTATATAAGGTCTGAAGTTGATTTTAACACTTTGCCTAGAAATTACATTTACACTTGGTCATGGCCACCCTCCACCATAGAAGGAAGTTTCACAAATATTGTGAAACTAAAAGAGTGGAGTTTAGTGACACCCAAGTAAGTTTTTTGGCATACCTGTTCTGAATGTATTAAACTGCATGCTGGGTACAGAGTGGTAACAGACTTAAAGAGGTAGCCAAAAATGAGGTCACCAGTAGGTATACTAGGGCCGTACTTGGACATAGCTAGCAAAGCAAACCCCTACCCCATAGATAGCTGTAAAAGAATCCAAAAGACTATGAACTTCCAAGACTTCCAACCTTGCTATATTGATTGTGAGGAAGCAGTTATTTAGCGACACTGCAGTGAGAGCCACTAACGCCTGTATTTAACCCATGGTTTCCCGGGAACAGCCAGTGCTCCTCAGTGACCCATCACTCCGCTCCCTGGGAAGTACCACTGACTGCCCCTGGTTTGACAGGAAATTCATGATCCAAACATGAAATGGAGCATTTAATCCACATAAAATTACTAAGGGCAGTGTTTGCAGGTACAGTATTATAAACGACTAAGTGGATACTTCTCTCTATGCCTATGGAGTCTGCAAATGATGTGGTCTTCATAGAAGGACTGAACCAGGCTACTTTCCAAGTTTCAATGTTACTAAGTCTAGGATCTGACAAAGGTGATTATTGAGTTTCTAAATCAAATCCATAACTTTAGAATATTATGGCTCCAAGTTGGGCTGCTCCACCCTCTCTGTACTTTTCATTCTGTTCATAAGTAAACATAGGAAATGTAAAGTTTTTCAGAAGTTTCTTGAGTCAATTCAATAGACTAATTCACTGGTTCAGTAAATGTTTGTTAAATACTTACTATGCATCAAGCACTGTACTAAATGCTAAGGAGGCAGCAGATAGAAGGGGACAGTGGCACATACCAGCAATCCCTGGTATGTATACAGGAAGCTGAGGCAAGAGGATTGCAAATTTGAGTCCAGCCTGTGCAATTTAGCAAGATATTATCTCAAAATAAAACAAAGGGTCCAGAGATGTTGATCAATGGTGAAGCATTTACTTAGCAAGTGCAAGTCCCTGGGTTCAGTACCCAATACTGCAAACAAAAGTGCTAGATAATGCACAGGACCCTGGGTTCAATCCCCAGTACCTAAAAAATAAGTCATTTATAAAGTACTGGATAGAACTAGCTTAGGCCTTTTAACTTTCCCACTCTTCCATGTGTAAGAACACAGCTCCTATCCCCTTTGCCCTTTGCCCTCTGCCCTGAGAATATATCATGGATGGAGCAGATCACCAGTCAATCTGCCAACACCTTGATGTTGCCACCTCAGCCTTCAGAACCATGAGAAATAAACTTCTTATACATAAACGATCTGTTATATTTTGTTATAGGGGGAAAAATGGCCAAGACAAGGGATATAGCATCCTGGGGAAGTGAGAATCTAGAATTTCCAATGAGACAACCGAGGGTGCCTACATTACAAGGTGACTGTGATCTGAAAATCTGGGGAACACAAGGAACCTAGCAGAGTGAATTTCAGGAGAGAACACTCCTAGCAGGGTGAAGAGTAAGTGCAGGAGCCCCGAAAAAGGTGCATGTCTGTTTTATTCTTGGAACAGCAAGCAAGGCCAAGTGACCGGAAAGTGAAATGATGAAGATTAGGTCAGACAGGTAAAGAGACAAAGCCAAGAGAAGGCTTTGGTCAGATTCCACCTAAGCTGCACACACTGTCAACCATCATTTTCTCCCAACTCCACGCAGATGACAACACCTCTCTTGCTTCTTTCCCACTGACATATGAGACACTTGCAAGAACACTCAACCCAGCGTTTGCCAGGAGTCCTTATGGGCAAAGGAAAACATTGGTTAAATACTTCCTTCTTTCATCTATTGAAGGATAATTTGGTGGATAACATCCATTTGGTGTTACTCATCCATTTTCAGTTACTAAAATGAAATGAAATGCCTGAGCCTCTGTTCCTTATAAAGAGCGACCTTTCGTTAGCTCACTATCCTGGAAGCTGAAAGTCCTATATTGGTGCCTTATCAGTTTCCTCTCTAGTGAAGTCTTAATGGTGGCAGAAGCACATGCAATAGCAAGAGATTAACAACAGGAAACTAGAGAAAAAGTCAGGGATCAGTCCAGGTTTTCATAAGAATTTGATCTTGTATGAACTTACTCCAGAGATACCTATTCCTTTTGAAGGCAGTATTCCAATGATCTGAGGGCTTCTACTAGGTCCTACCTCTTAAAGTGTCCATTACCACACTAAGGAACAAGCCGCAAGCATAAAAACCTTTAGAGGACAAATCACATTCGAAGTACAGCTCCTTATGTTTCCTCACAGGGATCTGGATCCAATTTTGCCAGTGAAGATCAGTTCATACAACACCCACTTGCTTGTCCTTTCTTCCTTTGTTTCACTTCCCAAAAAATCTTTGTTTGGAAGGATTATTTCCAAAAGTAAATCTTGCACATACTTTTACCCCAGGTTCTACTTTGAAATGAACTTGGGTTAAGATAAGATTTTCAAAGTAAGAGCTATGGCTTCTATTCAAAGAGAGTTTAGAGCCACTGGAGAATTTTTACAGACATGAGATGATTGATTTCTACTTGAAAATCGCTCTGGCCTGCTGGGTTGAGAACAGAATGTCTTAGAAATGGTAAAATCATGGATACCAGTTCAGCTACTGCAATAATTCAAGTTGAGAGATGATGATCTTTAGACTAACATGGTGACTGTAGAAGTGATGATAAAAGTCAGTTTCTGGACATACATTAAAGTAAAGCCTGAGGCTGGGGATTTAGCTCAGTGGCTTAAGCACCTGCCTAGCAAGCGCGAAGTCATGGGTTCAATCCACAGTACCAACCCCCCCCCCCAAAAAAAAAAACCCATATAAAGTAAAGCCTGTAGAATTGTCATAACTTGGATATGGTTAGAGGTATATATTGAATGTTTGTATTCCTTTCAAATTCTTCTGTGGAAACCCTAATATCAGTATGATGGTGCTAGGAGATTGGGGTATTGGGAAATGGTTATACCATGGTAATGGAGTCCTTGTTAACAGGGTTAGTGTCCTCAAAAGAACCTGGAGAGACTAGATTCTCTTTTTGCCACATTAGGTACAGTAAGTAGATAGATATCAGTAAACAGGACTTCACCAGACACTGAATCTGTTGGTGCATTGATCTTAGACTTCCCAACCTCTGGAATAGTGAAGAACAAATATTTGTGGTTTAAAACCAACCAATCTATGGAACTTTATTATATTAGCTCAAAGTAAGACTCTATGTAATGTATTCTCAAAGTCCACTTTGCATTATTTTCTGTACACTATTTAATTGGTAGTTGGCTAAGATCTGGCACATCTAGACATAAATTCCTTAAGTATCAAGGTGCCTAATGTGGTTTCCAGGAAAAGCCCCCAGAATTCACCCAAAGATGGTTTGAAATTGGTTTTTCAAGAATGGACATGTGAAGAAGCAACCAACTCATCTGGTTAATGACCTTATGACATCACATCCTCCAAATTCCCTACACAGAACATGATACCATCCTGGAAGAGAAACACACAACTTGTGCAAGACCACAAAGGCCATCTATGCCTGCACAAACAAACATCAAGACTTCTCCCTCTCACCCTCTAGTCAATAAGCAGCTTCTGCCGTCTCTTTTCCTAGAAATTTCCCCACTGCTAACAGACTGGGAAGGCCAACAGGATTTCCAGTTCCTGGTGCCTTTGCTGTCAACTGTACAATAAACCTTTCTTCTTTGCAAAATCTGGTGCCTGTACCTTTGGTGCCTGTCAGAAAGAAAGCCCTTGCTTGATATTAACAGTGCCAAAACTATTTTAATGATAGTTTTTCTTTTCTACAAACTCAATGTTCTCAATATAATGCTCAAATTAAGCTAAGATTTAATTTGATCCTGGGGGAAAGCCAATCAAAACAAAAGCACAGTGAGAAGATTGCACTGGAGTCCTTTGTACATGTTTATTTTCTCCAAATGCAAGAAGTAACTGAAAAGATAAGCCTCTGTGACTGGAAAATTTATACCCTTGCCAGTGCAAATTTTTTTCAAACCAAGCATACATTAGCACAAAGACAGGCAATCTCTTTCCAAAGACAGGAGTGTTCCAACGTGTTTTTTCCTCATTCATCAGATAAGGCATCAATTTTTAGTTCATGTAAGGGTTAAACAATTATTTTTTAAAGCTCTTATTGCCTAATAAGTTACTACTTTAATCAAAGAAGAAATGCTTTCTCTAAACCAAAATGAATGGTTTTCAGACAGAACAGGGAACACACATAAGTCCAAAGGACAGAGCTATACAACTTAGTCTAGCTGAGGAGCCTTTGAATATTTTCCCAACAGTAAGCTATGCATTCTGATCATTATTATACTGGTAAAGCAAATCTGAATAAATAGCTCAGTGAGTCTGCAGAATGTTCACCCTTTTTAAGGCATTTAAATGTTAAATAAAGCTCAATTGACTGCTTATATTTGTGTTTCAGCAGCTCAAGCAGCTATGAAAAATGATTCAACTTTAATAAAAATTTGTTATATATGAAGCAAATCTGAACATGACTTAATTTTTAATTGAAATATTGTACCACTCAGGTTAGTTATCTGTTGGATTATAGTCAGGCACATTCTTAATTTACTAAATCAGCTTTCACATCTGTAATTGAAGTAATCTCTTTGATAATGTATCTTTAAGGCAAGGGACTACTTAGACTTAATTAAAAAGTGAATGGCAAGAAAACTAAAACTAGACCCATGTCTATCACCGTATACTAAATTAAAGTCTAAATGGATCAAAGATCTAAATATTAAAACAGAAACACTAAATTGGTTGGAAGACAAAGTAGGTAGAAATCTTGAAGACATAGGGGTAGGTAGAGAATTCATGAACAAGAGCCAAATTGCATGGGAAATACTTCCCAGAATCTGGGATCACATCCTATTGAAGAGTTTTTTCATGTAAAAAGAAATCTCCAGCATACTAAAAAGAAAACTCACAAATTGGGAAAAAAAATCTTAGTGAACTGTCCCTCAGACAAAGGACTTTTGTCTAGAACTTACAAAGAATTTTTAAAAATCAGATCCCCAAAATTCAAGACCCAATCCAAAAATGGGCACCTGAGATGAATACACAGTTCTCAGATGAAGAAATACAAATGGCAAATAAATACATGAAAAAATGTTCAGCATCATTGGTCATTAGAGAAATGGAAATTAAAACCATACTGAGATTTCATCTCACTCCAGAAAGAATGGCCAGGATAAAGAAAACTACCAACAAAAAGTGCTGGAGAGGCTGTGGGGAGAAAGGAACTCTTCTGCACTCTTGGTGGGAGTGTAGACTGGTGCAACCACTGTAGAGGTCAGTCTGGAGATTCCTCAAAAAGCTGGGATTGGAAGTCCCATTTGACCCAGCTATTCCACTTCTGGGCATATTCCCAGAAGAACTGCAACATCTTACCACAGTGACATATGTGCACCCATGTTTAAAGCGGTACAATTTGTAATAGCCAGATCTTGGAAACAATCTAAGTGCCCATCAACTGAGGAATGGATAAAAAAGGAGTGGTATTTTTACACAATGGAGTACTACTCTGCTGTAAAGAATGATCACATTGAGATATTTATAAGTAAATAGATGCAACTTGAGACCATACTCATAAGTGAAATAAATCAAACTCACATGTGTAGATACTGTATAGTCTCCCTAGTGTAAGAAATGGTAAGAGTACATAAGATACAAAAAATTCAATAAATACAGTAAAAGGACAAGAATCTGCTGAATGGGAAAAAAATAATATTTCAGGGAAAATAAGGAAAAAGAAAAAGGAAAGGAAAAGAAAAAAATATCTAAAATTATATAAACACACAGGATAGCTAAGATGATTGTGCTACAAATTCTGTAAGTTGTTGGAACAAAATAGTTAACATTCATAGGATTGGAACAATTGTGCATATTATTGTATGGTGATCTGAGGAACTCTTGACGATCATTACGTAAAATAACAACCTTAGTTATGCTCACACCACCTTGTTTTGAAGGCCTATATGGTAAGTGTTCTGGGCTCTTTGCTATTGTTGTTTATATGCTTTTTGTCATTTTGTGTTTTTCTAAGAATTTGTTTTGGTTTGTCTTGTTTTATTGTTTTTCCCTCTAATACAGAAAGGATAGGTATGCATGTAGAGACTCATGCATGCGTAGAACTTCTAAACAGTTTATGAGAATCACTTATATAATGCAAGAGGAAATGAACGGCTACTTTGAAGAAAAAGAGACACTAAGGTACCCAGTGCTCATTCCGAAGCATCATGATGTGAAATCCAGCAATACTATTATGCTTTGTTCAGGGTGATTTTAGTCTGTTTTGTTTTGTTTAATTTCAACATACCTGATGGTATGGACAGCTATTTTGAAGAGAATGAGACACATTATGGCAGCCATTGCTGACTTCCCTATTGTCTGGTCTTGAAGACCTAAAATGCCTTCATCATCGTGTTCTGATCAGTTTTATACTATTTTGTTTTGTATGAATTCATTGTATGTGAAGATATGGACAACTATTTGGAAGAAAACAAGAGACAATATGATAGACAGTGAAGATCTCCGGTTGTCTTGCTTTGAAATTTGTCCTTCTTACATTGGTTTTTTATGATCTGTTTAATTTTACCCTCTTTAAAATAAAATTTTAAAAAATCATGACAAAAAAAGTGAATGGCAATTGCTGAGTTTGTCTCAGAAAACGTCTCTTTGTGTATATATTGAATCAATCAGCTTGGTAAAACCTTATAGTTAGAGAATATAGTCATAATTTTAAAATGATTATAATTGTATAATTAAATAATTGTAGTTCATATTTTCTCTAATAGGAGAAAACAGGCTTACTGATACTAATAGAGTCTGTGGTTCTAGTTTACTACTATTGCTATTATTATTATTTTGAGGTTTTTGTTTTTTGAGATAGTTTCACTGTGTATTCCAAGTTGGACTTTAACTCACTATGTAGACCAGGCTGCCCTCAAACTCAGGGATCCTCCTACCTCAGTTTCCCAATTGTTGGGATTATGGGCTTGGGCCACCATACCTGGCTATTTGTTCCTATTCTATATTATGACTTCAGGGAATTTTTCTAACTGGTGCTTGCTTCAGTTTATTTTAATCTTAGAGGGTAATTTTAACTCACAGGTTTTAATGCTTTGTTGCTGTTTATTTTCATACTACTCTAGAAGAAAATCTGAGTTTCCCTGTTCTCTTGGCCCTGCTAACAACCAACTTTTTGATATGGGGAAAATTATTTAAGCTTGGATTCTTTCATATGTAATGTATGATGTTTTACCTGTAATAGTCTAGTTCTAATGTTCTGTATCTATCAATTTACAAATAACTTTGAGGATGAGGTTATGGCTGAGTGGCAGAGCACTTGCCTAGCATGGGTTTGATCCCAAACACGGAAAAAACAATAAAGATCACATTTTGCTTACCAAAACTTTAAGATAATATATATTCAAATTATATCATATTTTATTCTACCATACTGAGTTCTAAAATTCAAAATGTTGGAATAACAGTAAAAGCTTTGAAATGTGCAGTGAGCACTCCGAGTGTAACCTGCAATAGCCTTCTTGGCTTTGAGCTATTTTATAATTTCATAATATAAAAACAATGGTAGTAATATGAGTGACTCTTGTCCATAGAGATATACTTTGTGCCAACAGAGATGTAATTGGTCATTACTTTTCAATAGTGACCTGTTTTATGTTCATATTAGCTTTCCTAATTACCTATACACACAAAGTTCTCGGAATTCAACTTTGAATCAGTTATAACATCTTGTTGGTTTCTTCATAAATTAATAATTTATATAGGATCTGGGAGATGTGTTCATTTTGTATTTGTAGTAAAAGTTTTAATTTTAGTCTTTCAAAAATTGTCCTTGGGCTAGGGGTGTAACTCAGTAGAAGAGAGATTTCTTAGCATGGGGAGGTCCTGAGTTCAAACCCAAGCAATGAAAAAAAAAAATGATCCTTTAATAGAACTAAATCAATGGGTGACTAATACTTTAAAAATACAATTACATCATGTATATTAAACACTTGACACAATGCCTGACACACAATAGTAATGACTATTATTCATAATTAGTTCATTGACCAAAGGAGTTTTGATTTTAGTTGACAAATATCTTCGTACCTAATGGGTTAGAATTCAAAAAAATCTGAAAGATACTGTGAAGATTATTGAGATTACAGTTGACTTCACAGATGACCTTATGGATCATTAAACTATATACATTGCAGTATAAATGCTGAAATATTAATGTCTCACTTAAATGTTTCTTTTAAATTTTGTGTTAAACACATTCAAAATCCATGAAAGGGGCTAACAGAGATCTGGCTGCCACATGAGAGGGTGCAGGGGCCTCAAGGGACCCTGCATAAATCCAAGAGCGGAGTGTGACGACAACCAGGATTTCACTCCTCACGCTTCTGCCACTGATGGAAATGGCCTATTTTGTTGAGGATTAATAATATGACTTTTGCCACTATGGGGAAATATAAGAGGAAAGGGCAAGTGAAAAAGGCAAAATAAGAGAGCCAGGGCTGGGGCTATATCATAGGGGTAAAGTGTGTTCTCAGTATGTATAAGGCCCTGGGTTTGATCTCCAGCACTGAAAAATAAAAAAATGAAAGTAGAGGAGTCAAAAAGAATCTCCAATTGCTCTAATTTTTTAAAAAATCTCCTAGCCTATCTTACTGTTAAAATAAACAAACCTTGAAATGCAGAGAAGTGAATGCGTTTCTATACTACCTTTTTTTTTTTTTTGCAGTACTGGGGATTGAACTCATGACCTTGCACTTCCCAGGCAGGCGCTTATGCCATGAGCTAAATCCCCAGCCCTTATACCACCTATTGAATAAAGCAATCTGAGCTGGCTAGGGTTAAAGATATAGTGTGCATAAAAGAAATTTTTCCCGATTATAAGCTTATTGTACATAAGAACAGGTTTTCTAAAGACAGGATTGTTTTCATCAGACTAAATGAAATAAGTTGTTTAGAAAATTAAGAGCAGAAGTAGTAATAAAAATGTCTGCAGAGTAATTGCCTCCTGCATGTCATAACAAGAAAAATGAATAAATCAACGAATAAATCAATTCAACCCACATCTATGAAATACTATGTGCCAGGTTTTAGCCAAATAATTCCTTGTCCTGGTGCATGGAGTGAGGAGTGGAACAGGAGAGGCAGACAGAAAATGAAATGGAGCAACAAATGATAGGATGTATCAGAAAATGGCAGATGCTACAGGCAGAAAGAAAGTATTCAGAGAAAGGTCAGAGGTCTGCAGTTTTAAGTAGCTCAGTGAAGGGTCACTTGGGGTGATATTTAAGCAAAGATTTATAAAAGGAGAAAGAGCAAGAAAGTCCCATGGGGAGATGGTGGGGAAGAATGTTCTAAGCGTGAGACCCTGCAGAAAGTAAACACTGATGTTTGATGAATAACTAGGAGGCCAGGTGGCCTTGGCAGATGGAGCAAGGACAAATAAATGGACAAGTTCAGGGAAGTAAAGGGGGAGGATGAAGAGAAACCTTTATAGGCCCAGCAAGGAGGTCTTTAGTTTTCACTCCCCAAAAGATTGGGGGGGTCCCTGGAGAATTTTAAACAATAGAGTGATCTGATCTGACTTAAATTTTAAATAAATCTGTAGGAGGAGAAATGGGGACTCTTCGGCAATTGCAATCAAATAATGAAGGGAATAAAAGCAAGTTTATATAAGGAAATAGAAATCTAAATCTAGCTCTTCTGCTTCCCCAGCCCACCCTTCTAAAGCTGAATGCTGTGCTGAAAAAAAAAAATCCTCCCCCAAATCTAGAGAAAAACTGCGTTGGCTTGTTCACTTTTTCTCTTGGAATGGAGAATTAGTCAAGGGAAAGAGATAAACAAATGAAAAAAGCATCACTTCCTCAGGGGATAAAAGGCCATACTCTGAATCAGAGGAAAGGTTATAAGAGGTGAATAAACAGGTATTATGCACTATGGAAAGAGTCAGAAAACCATCTGTATGGCTCAGAGAACCACAAGGTTCAAAAAGAGCCACTCCTTTAACCACAGCAACAGTCTGTTAACTGTGCACGTATATTATGGTGTTGGGAGAGGAAGAGGGAAGCTAACATCAGAAAGGAAAAGCTACCTTATTGGGAAGCACAGGTGATGAACAGACGCTGGGCGTGGTGGTTCGTATCTGTAACCTCAGCGATTCAGGGAACCAAGACAGGGAATTGCAAGTTTAAGACCAGTCTGGCTTCGAAACAACTTAAAAAAAAAAAGAGTAAAAAGTGATAAGGTTCACCAAAGGAAAAATATCCCAAGGTTCAAAGCAATATAATTACAAAACCAAATTTAAAATGTAGAAATAGCATGAACAGAATGATACTGTTGAGAACTGAACAGAATAGATACTATTGAGAACTGAATTATTTACAGAGAAAAGGCTTTGGGTAATCAGTAAATGCACCTACAGAATAAAAGAATAAAGCAATAAAAGGAACTTGAATTCCAAAACAGATCAACATAATTCAACCAAAATAATCTCTTTAAAGAAAAAAACTCATCCTCTAAATTTATTTATTTTTTTAAATTATATTTAAAGAGAGAGGAAAAATAAAGCAAAACAGAAAAAAAGGTAGAAACAATACAGAATTTCAAAAAAAATGGACTGTAAGAAATCACTAGTTGATACATTACATATTGTCTTCTTGGATGTAGTTGTTCAAGTTACAAAATCAAAGCATACAAAGTGGACAAACAGTGAGGCTGCAGACAGTTCTGTTCACCAATCCAACAAAAACTTGGCAACATAATCATCAATCCTACACCCTTAAATATACCTGCAGTTATATCCTTCAGAGCACTTGTTTTTCCTCCTTTTGCTTTTTAAGTCCATTATCTGTTTAGTTATATCATGTTTCAGGTTGCTCAATACCTTACTGATCTGTTTTATTGTTGTTATTTACTTTTTTATTTTTTCTTATTTATTATTATTTATTTATTTTATTTTGAAGGTAGTAAAATACAGCAGAACAAGACAGGACATAGCCAACTGAGGCAGTGCAGTGAAATTGGCACAGAACCTCACAGTAGGCTACCAAGGATAACAGTAATAGGTACAATAGTATGTCTGGTTTTCTTCACAGTAGTTGTTCGTTCAATCAGGTAGAGCAATATTGAAGGAAATACCGAAATTGTAAAAACAGAATATTGAATAGAGCAATACCATTGATCAGAACAGAGCAAAACAGAGATAAAAAATATTTGCCTTCAAAGAGACGGCAGAAGAAAATCCCCCTTGTTTGCTATATTGCCTACAGTCAAGCTTGCAAGACATTCTCAGATCTGCAGCTCTTATTTGATAGCGGGGGTGGGGTGGGGGTGTGGGGGGATGGATGTTTGATTCGTTTGATTCTTAGCCCGCACCCTGGTAGGTTCACAGTCGCCCACCAGAGGGGTGAACTGGCTGCCCATTTTCCCAGCGCCCCAAGGTCCAACATGGCGCGTCGTGGGTCTCAGGAAATGCTGAGACCTGGGATGGTTAAGGCTTGCCAGGCCACAGCCACTTACCAGAGCAGCATGCCGGCCTCATCCTCTAAATTTAAAATAACATACTTGTTTTTTAAGAAAGTCGAGTAGTGAATGCTCAAATCTAGCATAGTTACAGATTCAGTGATTGAATACACCCAGGCAAAAAAAAAAAAAGAAAGAAAAAAAGCAAATTCCTATCAAGAGAGGGAACATAACCAGTTGGCAGCTGCTGAGAATTGGCCATGGTGGAATCCAGGCGGCTGCAGAAGGAAACTAGCTCACCCTCTTGGTAAGTGTCTCCCTCCCATGAGAGCCTGGAGGAGACCTAGTCAGCAGTCCGGCGAGCCTACCAGCATGCAGGCTGGAAATCAAACACACACACACACACACACACCCGTTAGCAACTGGGAACAGAGGTCTAAACATGTCTTGAGAGGATGACCATATGCAATATAGCAAATATAAGGGATTTCCTTCCATCTTCTGTTTGAAGAGAAATGTTTTTTTTCACTGTTTTGTTTCATTATGATTAATTGTATTACACTATTCAATATTCACTTTCGAATGGTTTTGTAATTTTCTCTTTTTGATTTGATTTTGCTATACCTAATTGACTGGACAACTATTGTGAAGATAACAAGATATACTATGATACCTATTGCTGTTATCCCGGTATCCTGCTGTGCAGTACTGTACCAATTTCACTGCATTGTCTCTATTGGCTTTGTTCTGTCTTGTTCTGTTGTATTTTTACTACCTTCATAATTTAAAAAAAGAGAGAGAGAGAGGGGACATAAAGCTGTTGTTAAAATTTAAAAATAATATTTATTTTTGCAGTGCTGGGGACCAAACTCAGAGTCTGAGCGCATGCTGGGCAAGTACTCTACCACTGAGCTCTGTCTCTAGTCCTCTAGACATCTTCATACTGCACCAGCTTTTAAAGTCAAAAGAGAGTGAGGTCAAGTCCACAAACATGCTGTTCAATGTTGATTCTGCAGATTGCTGAAGAAAGCATTGGTATGACCTAGAAGCTCATGAAAATACAGAATCTCAGGCCTAATGCCAGACCTACCGAGCCTATATAACAAGTGTCTAGGTAGTAGTTAGTTTTATTGAAGTTTGAATATCTGAAAAAATATCCTTATGAAAAGAAGATGTTACCAGGAAAATTACATTGCAGCTGCTGTATCATTCACTCTAGAAGATCACATTCTCAGACATGACATTACTTAGGGAGTTAGCTCCCATGAGCTCTTTTGAATGCTTGACAGCAAAACTCAGATGTTACAAAGAACAATTCAGGAACAAAAAAGCAAGAAGTGAAAGTGCAGGGTTAACTTTGAATGCATCTAAGTGTAGAGAAGCTCAGCTACAAAAATCGTAGACAAAGAAGTGAATGTAATAAACTCAGTGACATAAAAATTATATAACTCAAAATAGGGAAGATGATAGGAAGAATATTCTAATCTACCACAAAAGATAATCTATAAATGCTAAAATTAGAATATTTTATGTCTTAGAGTAGCAGAATTGCCTAGTGCATTTGAGGCTCTGGGTTTGATTCCCAGCACTGCAAATAAACAAACAAGTTCCTCCAAAAATCAGTCAACCAACCAACCAACCAAACAAACAAACCTAATAGTGCAATGATTCTAATATCAAATTTTTGGTCACACCTGTGTAATTTTTTTTCAAGAAAACTAAACTTACAGACAGATATTTTAGGAAATGAGTTTTTCTGTGGCCAAAGACAGATGAAGTTCAACAATTGTTTCAATTTCACTTCCTTTTATTGTTCTTATACCAAATTCAAGAAACGTTAACCTTTTAATTACAATAGTGTTTATATTTGTCATTTTCACCAAAGTATTTTCTTTTTCTTTATCCATTCATATCCAGTCCTTTACAAACCTGTACACACATGAAGAATTAACACATGTGTATTAGTAGTGCCTAGAATAATGTCCAATATTAACAACATAAGGACATAAATTATTCATAGTTTTATATTTCTTCCTGTCCTAAATTACGTTATGCAGTACATGCATAATTAAAAAATAATACTGTAAAATGAACATGAAATGATATTAATAGTAGTTACTTGTGGGTGGTAAAAATAAAGTTGGTTACTTTCTGCTTTGAATTTTTCTGTATTTTCTATTTCAAAAATAATTAACTAAACTTTCTGTTAGAACTTCAAAGACATTTTTGCCTTCATGAATATATTTTCTGATCTCTCTTAGTTGCACTTCAGTTCCATGGCCTGATTTAGAAGAATGAATGGGCAGAAGTCAAGAACCAAATTACATCTAAAGCAAAATACTTTGGAAAGGACCTTCCCTCCTTGTATGAGCTGAAAGTCTCAAGGATACATTCAGGGCAAAGATAAGCTAAAAAGGTTTTCCCAGTGCCCCATCTTTAAGTTAGTCTTGGAATTGGAGAGAAGAAAATGGAACAAAAGTAAAAACACTGTTCTTGAAAAATAAGGCCCTAGCCTTAGCTGGACATGCACAGCCAAGACAGACTAGGGAGTTCCAAGGATTCAACCAGTTTGAAGTGGTCCCCACCTGTTAGTACACTCAAAGACTGGCAGACACAAACCGCATGTCTCTCAGGAAGAGGCATTCATTGTCGTAGGTATTACCATCCCCAGAAGAGGTTTTCAAGCACAATGACCAGAACTCTGTTGGTTATTGAGACAGAAACTCTGTTGGTTGTTGAGACAGAAAGCAGCAAGGGGCAACATAAACATAAGGTGAGGTCGAGAGACAAAGTGATATAGTAATCAGGAGTAAAGTTCAGTCTCTCTGGGTCCAGGATCCAGACATCTGGAAAATAATGATGATTAGTAACTATTTTTGGAGTTTTTACTCTAATAAATTGGAGAATTCAGATGAAATGGATAAATTCTTGGAAACATATGAATCACCAAAACCAAACCACAAAGTTATGAAAACTCTGAACAACCCAATAACAGGCAACAAAATTGAAGAAGCAATAAAATTCTAGCAACTAAGAAAAGCCCAGGTCCCAATAAATTCACTGCAAAATTATACAAGAACTTAAGGGAAGATCTAGATTCTTAAACTCAAACTCTTTAATGAAATTGAAAGGGAAACAGTACTAGGGAATCTAGTATTACCCTCATTCCAAAACAGAAAAGAATACAACCAAATAAATAGAACCAATCTTGTTAATGAACATAATAGACATAAAAATCCTCACCAAGTTACCAGTAAATAGAATGCAACAAGCCATTGAAAAGATCATAAATCATGACTAAGTAGGATTCATTCTAGGCATGGAAGGATGGTGTGACATATGCAAATCAATAAATGTAACACATACCAAAAGCAGAAAGACAAAAGTCAGACGATCATCTCAATAGATGCAGAAAAACCTTTGACAAAAACCCAGCACCCATTCATGTTCAAAACAATGAAGAAAACAGCCTTAGAAGTACCTTATTTCTTCCTGGTACCAACCATTTAAGACAAGCTAATGGGCAACATTATGTTAAATGAGAAGGAGCTGAAATCTTTCTCTTTAAAATCAGGAGCAAGACAAGGAAATATTCTATCACCTATTCCATAAAGTTCTTAAAATACTAGGAAAGCATTCAGGCAAGAGAAAGAAACAAAAGGGATGCGTTTAGAAAAGGGAGATGTCAAATTACCATTATCTGCATATGACATGATCCTCTGTACAGAAGACTCAAAAAATTCCACCAAAAGACTCCTAGAATTAATAACTAATTTAGAAGAATAGAACACACAGTCACCACACAAAAATCAATAGCATTCCTATTTGCCAGTAATAAACTCATCAAGAAAGAAATTGGGGAAATAATACCATTTAAAATATATTCAAGAAAAATTTATATTTAATTTTTCTTTTCTTTCTTTCTTTTTTTTTTTGGTGGGGGGACTGGGGATTGAACTCAGGACCTTGCATTTGCCAGGCAGGTGCTTATGCTGCTGAGCCCCCAGCCCAAAATTAAATACTTAGGAATTAACTTGAATAAGGAAACAAAAGACACCTAAAATGAAAACTACACTGGTCTGAGAAGAGAGATTGAAGAGGAAATGAAAAGATATCCACTGTTCTTGGATAGGCTGAACCAATATAGTAAAAATGGCCATACTTCCAAAACTGATACACAGATTCATACAATCCCAATCTAAATGCCAATAGAATTCCTCACAGAACTAGAGAAAACAATCCAACAATTCATATGGAACAAGAAGATACCTAACAGCAAAAGTAATCCTAGACAACAAGATCAAAGTATGAAGGTTCACAATTCTGAGTTTCAAATTATACTACAAAACTACAATGATTAAAGAAATCCCAGCATGGTATTGGCAGAAAAAAACCCATACATGTGGTTTAATAGTTGTTATGGTTGATACACTGTGTCAACTTGAGAAGTTTAGAAATTTAACTAAGAGACTCAGCAGAGAATCAGGATCCTTACTTTGCAAATAGCCTCATATTGTGTGAGAGGAGGTCACAGAGACTTTGTGAGTGTTATATCTGCCCTGGGGTGGGGCGGGGTAGGGAGTGGCCGGCATGTAACCAGCCGATCATCTCAATAGATGCAGAAAAACCTTTGACAAAAACCCAGCATCCATTCATGTTCAAAACAATGAAGAAAACAGCCTTAGAAGTACCTTATTTCTTCCTGGTACCAACCATTTAAGACAAACCATTGGCCAACATTATGTTAAATGAGAAGGAGCTGAAATCATTCTCTTTAAAATCAGGAGCGAGACAAGGAAATATTCTATCACCTATTCCATAAAGTTCTTAAAATACTAGGAAAGCATTCTTAGTATTTTAAGAATGGCTATCATCAAGAACTAAAAGCATTCTTAGTATTTTAAGGGAGTATTTTAGTATTTAAGAGAGTATTTTAGTATTTAAGAGAGTATTTTAGTATTTTTAGTGTTTAGTATTTTAGTATTTAGTATTTTTAGTATTTTAGTATTTAAGGGAGGAGAAGAGGCTTGTTCTTCCCCCTTTTACTCTGTCTGCTTTTGCTGGCTGCTGCTTTGAAGTGTTGCCCCTGTGCCATGCCACCCTACCTTGGAGCCAGCTGATTGTGGACTGAAACCTCCACAAACAGAGAACTAAATAAACCTTTCCTTCCTTCATTTTAGGTGTCAGGAGTTTCGTTTCAGCAATGAGCGAAAAGTAACTGAGACAATAGTCCAGGTTAGAAGATGCAGAACAGAGGATTAAGCACATTCAGCAATCTGATCTTTGACAAAGGGCCCTAAACTCATGCTGGATGGAAGACAGTCTCTTTAACAAACTGGAAACTGGGTATGGATACGCCGAAGACTGAATCTAGACCCACATCCCACGCCGTGAACTAAACACAAACGGATCAAAGATATAAATGCTAAAACAGAAACAATCTGCTGGAAGATAAAATAGGTAAAACTCTTGAAGACAGAGTTGTAAGCAAGGAATTTCTGAACAGAATTATAGTTTCACAAGAAATAATACCAAGAATCAAGAAATGAGATCACACCAAATTAAAACGCTGCTGCACAGTGAAGGAATCAATTAAGAGTGAACAGACAATCTATAGAATGAGAAATAAATTTTACCAGACAGGTAACTAATATCTAAAATATATACAAAACTCAAAAAAAATTAGACTCCTCAGACATAATGACCCAGTTAAAAAATGGGTATCTGAAATGAATAGACAGTCCTCAAATTTAAAAGTACAAATTGCCAAAAAATTCATGAAAAATGTTCAACATCTCTAGTCATTAGGAAATTAAAACAACACTGAAATTTCATTTTACTCCATCAAGAATGGCTATCATCAAGAAATAAAATAAAACAAATGATTATGAACTGCAGGGAAAAAGGAATTCTTTTCTATTGTTAATGGGAATGTAAAATGGTGCAATCACTGTGGAAATCAATATGGAGTCTTCAAAAACTAAAAATAGAAATTCCATTTGATCCAACTAACCTTGTAGGTATCTTTCCCAAAGAATTAAAAACATATGCATACTCATATTTATAGCAGCACAACTTACAAAGCTAACTCATGGAGGCATCTTGTCTAGCCATGCAGAGATGAATGGATAAATAAGAAGTGTTCATATATATAATATATGTAATATATATATATATATATATATATATAATTATATATATATAAAATGCAGTACTATTCTGCCATGAAGAAATAAAGTCAAGTCATTTATAGGATAATGGATGCATTATGAGACTATAACATTAAATGAAATAAATCAGAACACACAAACTTAAATATGCATTATTTCTTATGTATAAGAAACACAAAACATAAAGAGCAAACTAAAAGATAATAGGAAAATGGAGATAGATTTTTTTGAAATGAGAAGGGGAATAAGAGAGGGGGAGATGTGAAGAGAGGAAGGTGATAAAACAAAAATGAATTAAGATGTGGTACATATATGCCCCAATTCCTCTCACAGAATGTGGACATTACATACTACAAATGTGTACAAATGAAAGAAGTAGAAATTAAAAGAAAAAATAAGGTGAATACTTCAATTAAAAAAAAAACTTATTATAGTGAAAGACACATTGCCATGAGCAGTGGGGTAAGTGTGTTTGAAGAATGTCTTTTAATGAAATGAATTTTTAAATTTGAATATTCATGGGCATAAGAGCACACCCAAAGACAGGAAGGCAGACTTCCAGCACAACTGAAGACACCCAGAAAGACTTCCAGTGGCGTAAGTGTGTTCAAAGCAAGGGGAGCTCTTTGAGGGGGATTAATGGCCACGTACATTCTAACTGTAATAGATGTTTTGGAAAGTTAAACACTTTCCATACATTTTGATGAGGACAGGCAGAAATGAGACAGACTACAGAAAAGTTAAATTAATTAAATCTCACAAATTACCATGGACGGATGAGATCCTTAAGGAGACATGGAAGATGTAACAACTTCCTGTTGTCAAAACTTCAAAATATTTGCAGGCACCAGGAGACTGGAAGAGTAAGTGGAGATCTGAAAAAGAACAGAACAGAATGTTTCAAGCTAAAGTAATGGTTAAAATTAAAATCTCAATAGATGTTTTAGGAAATAACATAATAGAAGAATTAATGAATGGGATGATTAAAGTAATTAGAATTTTGGACTGCAGTGAAAAATATGAAAGAAAAAAATCAGAAAAGAGCTTGAGGTGTAAAGTCTAACATGCTTGGTCATCTATAGAAGCAGTAGGGAAAAGAGAGGCTGTATTGGAAGAGATGATTGAGGCTTTTCCAGAACCCATCAGGACATCGATCGAAAGACTTAAATGGTTCAGTAAATCTCAAGAAGTAAGTACGAAGATCACCAGAGTCTCTTGACCACGAAGAAACTGGGATAACAATATTGATATCAGAAAAAGTAGGCTTTATGATAATAAGTGCTACCGGACTAGGGATGAAGCAAGTCACTTCAATTGTGTTTCTACTTAATTGTTTTGAGATCAAATCTCACTGTTACCCAGGATGGCCTAAAACTCAGAGTCTTCCTCCCTCAGCCTGCAATATAGCTGGGGCTCCAACACGTGTGTTAACAGGCCCAGCTAAGGTGGGCCAGTTCATAAGAGTCAAACATTCATTTCAAAAGAAAGGTAACCATTTCACATTTTGTCTATAATTAGTGATATACCTTAAAATGTATAAATACAAAAACACAAGGAAAACATTTACAAATCATACTGCAAAAACAAAACAAAACCACTTTTAGTAGACTACAGAACAAAGAAATTAAAATGTTAGGAAACATGTAGAGGCTTAGAAAATATGATTAACAAACCTGGAATTAATTGACAGCTAGAGATTATTACTTGCAATAACTATGGTATGCACATTCTTTTAAATAATATAACGTACACACACACACATGCCTAAGGTGCTTGTGTATGCTCTGGGACAGTGCATGGTCATATACACTGCGTTTGAGAATATTCATAGCAGAATTATTCATAAGATTACAAATCTGAAAACAATTCAGCTATCAACAATAGAACAAACAGATAAATAAATTGGAGTAGATCCATAAAAGGAATATTATAAGTCAATCAAAATGAACTACAGTCAGATGTGCTAACATGCCAAAAACAGTGTCTCTTAATATGAATTGTGATTATTATTCATAGGAACTTATAAAATATCTGTATACATTGAATAAAAAATCATGTATTTTATGTTTATACAAGCTGAACTTTTTTACATTAAACATCTTAACTATTTTTAATATATCTCTATGAAGAAAGTATGGTCTAACAAATTTCTCCTGAAGTAATATCACCATATTCTGTATTTTCAAGGATTCTTTCTCCCTCTAATTTGCTATGTTCGTTCTTGTATTGAACACTAAATTGAATATGTACCAGATGAAAGTCTGAATTTTCTATTCTGTTCCACTAGCTTATCTATTAATGCATTAATACCATGCTTTAGAGAAGTTTTAGAGCCTGAATGCTTAGCAACCATTGATAAGTTTCATCAAATCATTTCTTGTTGGTGAGGGCTATTCTGTGTAATACAGGCTGTTTTGCATGATCTATGGTCTTAGGCTGCTAGATTCCAACAGTGCTTCCTACGTTTACCCTACTCCTGGAAATGACAATGAAAAATGTTTCCAAACACCATAGAAGGTCCTATGAGTAGCAAACGTACTCTCAGTTGAGTATAGTTGCTTTGGAGTATATTTTACTATCTAGCAAGTTGTCTACCTCATTGTTCTACTTATCTAGCAAGTTTTTTACCTCATTGTTCTACTTTGCTTCCTTGTTTGATTCTTCCAAAAGCATTTTATAACCTGGAAAATATAGCAGTTCTTTTATTAGGATTGCACTCATTTATGCAATCATGAAAGACAAGTTCTTCATGATGTTGCAGCTCACTCTTCAAATACGTGAACATTTATATTTACTCAAATTTACCTATGCATCTTCCAAGACTATATTATACTTTTTCACATAATAACTTTGGATATTTATTGAATGACCAATGTATGAAAACTATTGAATTGATCCTTTATTTTATCTTTTATTTAAAAAAAATTTTTTTGTGGTGCTGGAGAGCATCAAACCCAGGGCCTTGTGCATGCAAGGCAAGAGCTCCAACACTGAGCCACAGCCCCAGCCAGTCTTTTAATTTTGCAACCCAATATTTTATCAAATTTTTGTTTATAATTTTCTTCTCATCATGTAGGTCTTTCAAGTTATATATATCATTGATCAGTAGCACTATCCAACAGAAGTTTCTATATGAAGAAATGTTCAGTACCTGCACTTTCTTATATGATAGCTCCTACTTAAATGCAAGTATTGAACATTTGGCTAAGTGGCTAGTATGTCTGAGGAACTCACATTTAAATACTCTTGAATCAAAAATTAAATTTAATAACTGCACGTGGATATTGACTATGATTAATGGACAAAGAGTTTTGTCCCTTGCTTCTTAAATCCTTATGCTTTTGATTCCTGACTCTAATTCATTTGCACTAATACTTCTAAATACAATAATGATCTACAAATGTCATTAGGTTGCTTCTATTGGAAGGCTTCTAATTTTTTTTTGTTCTTAAATAAGATAAATACTAATACAGTGTGTACATATTTCCTGTTAAGAAAGTATCTATAAACTACTATTTGATTATTTTGTGAGAAAATGTGTCAAATTTGTCAGATGTCTTTTATATTTACAAAGATGATTATCTCATTTTTCTTTTGATGCTTATAAATATGACAAATTAAACTCTGGATTTCTTATGAGTGAGCTAATCTTGCGAATGTGAATGACATAATCCATATTTAGTTTAGGGGGCTGAAGAACCCCCAGAAGAGGAAATGGAGGCCTCAACTTGCCTGGGGAGGGTCTTGCCTCGTTGTAGAGAAGCACGTCAGCACACATGGATGAGAAGCACAGACAGATTTATTAGGCAACATAAAAAAGCACGTACTGAACCAAAAAGAGCAAGGGTGCTGGAGGAGTGCGGTGCACCGTGTTCTGAGGCTGGAAATGTCTTTGTGGCTTTGAAGTGTTTTCAAGACAGATGATCTGGGATGCTCATTGTCTGAGTTATTTAACATTTGCCTAGCATGTTTCCTTACATGCTTACAGGTAGCTCAGGAGCGTGGACAAGAAAAACCTGTCTGTCTTAACTAGGTTCAGATGCAAACCGTTTGTGTTTGAAGTTTGGAGATATGCTACCCAATTAATAATATCTTCTGAGATTGGTACTCTTTATAATTTATGAATTATAGCAGTGGAAAAATACAGACCAAATTTATGGACTAATTTTATGTAAAGTTTTTAGAGATTTTAGAGATTTATAAATAAGGAGCCTGCAAGAAAAACAGGACAGGGTTGAAAAGGGCATCATTGTAAACTTGGGCAACATTGACTGTGTCTCGAAGCAGCATCTGTGTTAAAACTCAACTTTACAACTATAAATTCCTTGTCTCCTTTCTACCTGTTTGTATCTCTTCTAGTCTACCTCGTTTGTAAAGCATTGTCTTATGGATCCCTGTTGCAGTAGATATTGAGAATACAAGCTAGTAATTCTCTCTCTTTCTCTCTGCCTTTTCCTCTCTCTCTCTCTCTTTCCCAGCTCTTCCTTTCTCTGTCTCTCTCCCTCTTTTTCATCCCAGTTAAGACCAGTAAGAAAATCAACAAACTTATTCTAGTTTTTTGTAAAGTCTTAATTCTTCTCCATTTAACTGAAGATACTGCTAACAGTGTAAACCTTCTTCCCTTTACTTGTGTATGTTAGTGAAGGTTAAATGCAGAGCCTCAAACGAGCTAGATAAATTGTACCACTGAACTGGATCTGCAGCCCTTTTAGAATCTTATGTTGAGGCAGGACTTCACTAAGTGTCCAGGCTGGCCTTGAACTAGTGATTCTTGTAACGCAACCTATTGAATAGCTGGGAGTGCAGGTGTACAACACCATGACCAGTTCATGGTGATATTGATTTGCATTTTCCTGATGATTAATGATACTGAGCATTTTGTTTATATAGTTTTCAGATATGTATAGACCCTCTTTTGTGAAATGCTATGTATGCATTATTTGAGTGGATTTTTGTTTCATAGATTTTGTTTGTTTGCTTTTTGCTGTTGTTTGAGTTCTTTAGATAGCCTGGAAATTAATATCGTCTGATTAATAGTTTGCAAATATTTTTTCCTATTCTGTAGGCTGTCTCTTTACTCTGTTTATTGTTTCCTTTGCAATACAGAGCCTTTTAGTTTGAACTAATCCCATTTGTAAATTCTTCCTTTTGTTATATATGGTTTTGGTGTCATATAGAAGATTAGCTGTGGAAGTGCACACCTGGAATTCCAGCTCCCTTAGAGCTTCAGGCAGGAGGCTCACAAGTTTAAAGCTGTCTTGGGCAGTTTAGTAAGACTCTATCTCCTAAATACATAAATAAATAGTAAGTAATAAAGGGGTTAGGGAAGTCCTTACCTAGTATATGTGGGATCTTGTATTGAATCCCTGGCATCACACCAAAAAAAAAAAAAAAATCTTGTTCATTCTGAAGTCCTACGCCCACGTTTGGTTGATTTTTGTATAAGATAACAGGCAGATGTGACTAGTTTCTTTTTCTGCCTGTGGATGTTCAATATCAAATCAAAGAGACTTTCCTTTCCACACCGGATGTTCTTCCTGCTAATGCCAAAAATCAACTGGTGGGAATATGTAGATTTATTTCTGGATTCTCTATTCTACTACATTGTCCCATATGTCTGTTTTTTTTTTGTTGTTGTTAGTACTATGCTCTTTTGTTACTATGGCTTTATAAAATGTTTTGAAGTTAGGCATTATAATGCGTCAAACTATAATGTATTTACTCAAGATTACTGTGATTATTCACAATCCTTTGCAGCTATGTAGAAATTTCGAAAGTATTTTTTCTTTCTGTGAAGAATATTTTTGGTATTTTCAAAAATTACATCGAGTCCATATTTATTTGGATACTATAGACATTTAAGAATAGCAATGCTTCTAATAAGATGTCTTTACCTAATTTTTATAACCATCAACTTCTTTCATCAATGTTTTGTTATTTTCTACTTTGTTTTGGTTTTGAGACAGTGTCTCAATATGTGGTCCAGGCTGGCCCTGAACTTGCACTCCTAGACACGAGGATTGTAGGAATGTACACTGAGTTTGTTATGGTAGAGTGCATTCACTTCCTTGGTATTTTATTTATTTCTAGCCTTTTATTTACTTTTCATAGTTTTTGATGATAGGATTGTTTTCTTCTGAGCAATTTCATTATTACTGTGTAAAAAGGCTACTAACTTTTGCATGTTGATTTTTAGCCTGTAACATGACTGAATTTATCATTTCTAAAAGGTTTGTGTGTGTTTGTAATCCATAGGCTTTTCCATATATAAAAGCCTGTCATTTATGAATCAATAATTTAACTTCCTCTTTTCCTGTTTATATGCCTTTTTTTCTTTTTCTTGCCTTAATGTCCTCACTCAAATTTCCAATGTTATTTTATTTTGAATAAGAGTGATAAAAACAGACATTTTTATCTTTTTTCTGATTTTATAACAAAGAATTTCAGCTCTTCCCCATTAAGTATAATGTTGGCTGTGGTTTTACCACACATTACCTACCTTGTGTAGATGAACATTGCTTCCATACTCAATTGTTGAGGGTTTTTCTCATTCCGTAGATGTATTATGTTTATTATACATAAATTCCACTTGATAATGATGTATGAAACTTTTGACATGCTATTGGATTTTATATACTTGTGTTTTATTTTGCTAAAAATTTTTGCTGGGCACGGTAGGATATGTGTGTAATTCTAGCACCCCAGAGGCTGAAGCAGGAGGATTGCCTGGAGTTTGAGACTAGCTTGGGCTACACAATGAGTTTTAAACGAGCCTGAACTACATAATGAGACCCTGTCTCCAAAAAAAGAAAAAAAAATCTTTATGTCTGAGGTCATCAGGAACATTGGTGTGTAGTTTTTTGCTGTAATTTGTCTGGTTTTGACATCAGGATGTATTAGTTAGCTTTCCTGTCACCGGGACAATGCTCCACACCTGGGATTTAAAGGAGGCAAGTTTTGATGTAGCTCACAGTTTCAGGAGATTCAGGACGTGGCTAGCAAGCTCTGAGGCAGAAACACCAAGGCAGAAGGGCATGCTGTGCAAAGCCGCTTAGTTCATTGCAGCCAGGAGGTAGAACAGAAGGAGAGGGAAGGTGAGGGACCAGACCCAGACCCCAAGGCCATGGCTCCAGGACCCCAGGCGCACTCAGAAGTGTGCTCCGCCAATGCCCTGGAGAATCCCAAGTTCAATCAGGTTGGCATTTTACCCTAACCACCAAACAGATTAATCCTGGCTTCTCAGAAAGAGTTGGAGAGTTCCTTTTGTTTCAACACTTTAGGATAATTTAGGAAAAATTGGTATTCTTTAAGAGTTTGGTAAATTTTGATAGTAAAGTCATCTAATCCTGGGCTTTTCTTTCTTGACAGACTTTTTATTACTGATTCAATTTCAATACTTGATTTTTGTTCCTTCAGGTGTCTTAGGAGCTCATGGCTTTTTGTCAGTTATATGTCTAGAAACATGTCCATTTCTTATAGATTTTCTAATTTGTTGTCATGTAGTTGTTCCTAGTAGTAACTAATGATCCTTTGAATTTCTGTGGTATCACTTGTAATGTGTGCATGTTACTGGGACTCAAACCCAGGGTTTCAAGCTCAATTAGGTAAGAACTACACTACGGACCTGCATCTTAGCCTTTTACTTTATTTTTAAATTTAAGACCGGGTCATGTTAAGTTGTCCAGGCTGACTTTGAATTTACAACACTCTTATCTCAGCATCTCAAATAACTAGGTTTAGAGATGTGCACTTCCACACAATGTCTTTTTATTTTTAAATCACTGATTTTATTTAGATCTCTCTTCTTTCTCAGTTTAGGTAGATGAAGGTTTGTTAGTTTTTCTTGTCAAAACACCAAGTCTTTGTTTCATTGATTTTTTTTGTATTGTTTTATGGGGTCCCTATTTTGTTTATTTCTACTCTGCTCTTTGGCATTCCCTTATACTAATTTTGTGTTTGCTTTGTTCTTTCACTAATTTATTTTTGGAGGGTGCTAGTGCTCAAATCCAGGGCTTTACTGAACTGTATGCACAGTTCTCTAGCTCATTGAGTTGCATCATTAAGTTGTTCTATTTTTTTGAGAACTTTCTGATTTTTATTTTTAACATAGGCACATATTGCTGTAAATTTCCCTCCTTCTACTTTTGGTGTATCTTGTAAGTCTTCATATATTACACTTTTTTTGAAAAATTTTAAATTTTCCTTTGATTTCTTTATTAAGTCTCTAATCTTTCAAGATAATACTGTTCAGTTTCCTTGTGTTTGCACAACTTCTAAAGTTTCTCTTGTCAATTTTTATTGTTACTCCCTTGTGGTCAGAAGTCACATGCTATCATTTCATTTTTCTTGTATTTGTTGAGATTTATCTTGTTCTTCTATATTGATATCCATGCATGTAGGAGATCAGTTAGCTCTACCAAATTTATAGGTTGGCTTTCACAGTAATACATTTTATCTTGGCAACGTATCTCAGGATATCTGTTGAGTAAGTTGTGTTAACTTTAGTTCTAGGTGGGTATTTTAGTGTACTTCCATCTGGCTTCCTTAACTGAAATCAAATGCTGTCTCCATAGGTGTCTCAACAACCTATGTGGAGATTCACTACTAGCTGGCTATTGTACTCTTATGTAGGTAGTTTCACTAGCAGTTCTGGACATTGCATATCTCTCTGTGGGTGTAGGTTTCCCACCCATTGCTGCAGGTCCCATCGGGGAGTGCTGCCTAGTGGTCCAAGTGGGTGTCATGTAGCGTGTCCAGCAGGAGCACAAGATTCCTGTGGATGCCTCAGCACCAGTGTCACTGGGTTGCACCAGTGAGTCCAGATGATAGGAGGCCTGTTAGTGGGACTTTTCCTGGTCTGGGAAGTGACACGCTCAGGGAAGTTTGTCCAACTGCTTGCCAGGGCTTTTGCAGGCCAAACTTCTAAAAGCAAGCTGCTCAACTATGCCTTGGAGTTGCAGAAGGATGGACCAGGCTGCCTGGCTTTTTCCTGGGGGGTCTCAGCAGTCAAGTCTCTCAGGTGAGGCGGCTCGGGTGCTTCCTGGGGTCATTGGTGGATAGGTAGGGCTATTTATCTTCTTTCCAGGGATTCTGGGGCCAGATGGCTACCCAGCTGGTTCGCAGGACAGTGGGAAAGTGCAGGAGGGCACCTGGTTGCTTTCTGGACGACTCAGAGGGCTAAAGCCACTCACGGGTGACTGCCTGGCTGCAATCCAGGGCCCAGGTTGGGTTATCACTGCCAACTGTTTCCCGGGCCTCTGTTGTCTCAAGTACTCAGGCTGGGATGCCTAGGTGCTTTCCTAGGGTGATGGGAATGTTTGTGGGACCAGCTTGCAGGGTTGCAGGTAGGCAGGGTCTCAAGATGGCACTATGAGAACTAAGCACACAGACAGCATCTACCGCCTCATCTCTCACGGTCAACTTTGAACCAAGCCTGGGTAGAGGTTAGGCACAGTACGGGCAGTGCTTTTTCCAGGGAAGTGCTTCCCTGGGGTAACTCGGAAGCTCCTCCAAGCGCTCTCAGCGCCGGTGAGGACTGCAGGCTTCTCCAGCAGCAATGTGCCAGGTGTCACGGCACATGCGGTATCTACGGGGCTTCCTGCTTACTCTTTTCCTACGGGGCAAAGTCCTTCTTGGTTCAAAGTTGATCTTAAAAGATAGGGTGGCAGATGCTGTGTGCTTAGATCCTTCCCTGGTACAGCTGTTGCGTATCTCTGTGATTCCGTGTCTTCCCCACGAAAACACCCAGCTACTCTGCCTCAAACACGAAACAGTGATGGGTTTTTCTTTGTTTTGTCCTTTGTTGTAGAAGGAAGAATGCTAAGTACTTCTAGTCAGCCACCTTACTTATACCATCTTCCTAAATTTCTAACCATGATATTTATCCTACATACAGAATATTCCTTTCATAGAGACAGAATTAAATAACTCGCCTTACATCACAGTTTTACTATTTATGTGATGAATACACAGATAAATAATTTACTATTTATGACTATATTTTCATTTTCTATTTTTATATATTGTGTCAATATGTGCATATTAACATAACATGTAAGAACAGTTTTACTTATTTTACATTTGTGCGTTTTCAAAACGTAAAAGTACAATATTAAAATTTTTAAATCTAGAAAAACTCATTTCATCTTATTTAGATGAATCTTAGTTGAAAAATATTTTCCTTAGGCCAAAAATATTTTCTGTTGTACCTAATCTTCCTATTTTATTTCATTTTCACTAATGTTTTTGCAGAAAAAGTTTAACAGAATTGAGCAAGAAGATTAACTGTTACATAAACATAAATGAACAATAGAAATTTTGTAACATTAAGGAATTCAGTTACAAGAAATTTAATTGCTTTGCATTTTCACTTAAAATGAAGCATGTAATACCCAGGGGATTTTCAAAGTCTTGTCAACTGCTTCTTAAAACTTTCCTTCAAGAACTGCTGATATTGGTGTCTCAATTATTAAGTTTTCACAAAGGTACACTAAGTAATTAAATGTCAAGCAGCGGTATACCTGCCCAAGATAACATGCTGAATTCGAATATTATTATCAGCCAATTCATTACTTTCAGTGAGTTTAAGGTGTAGCAATTACAACTTAATGATACAATCACTGTGACTAAGTGATTCCTGATACACAAATTATCACTAAATATGTAAACAGTTGTCACAAAAGATTATTTTCAATTCAGATACAAATGCCTCTGACATGAAATCATCTAGACAGTAGTGCAGAAGCAAAAATGTGTAATAGTTAAGAATGAGCTTTATCTGTGGCAGAATGTTTACCTAGCACACTTGAGGGCCTAAGCCTGGGGGAAAGGAGAGAGAAAGGGAAAGGGAAAGAGGAAAAGATGATAAGGGATAAGGTGAGGAAAATAAGCTCTGACTTGAGGAAGACCTGGGTTCAGATCTGGAGTTTTGCACATACTAACTTGTAAAGGTAAATGATTCTAATTTTCATTACTGTTTAGTGGAGAACATACAATTTATGTCATAAATTTCTTAAAAAAGTTATAAGATTAGCACAATCCTTGGTGCTTAGCCCTTCATTTACTGAACTATTCAAATGAATGATTTGAAGATTCAATTGAATATTAAACCATATGGTTGCAATAAATATCCGAAGAGATAATGATATAGAGAAACTATTTGTAAAATGTGCTGCTGATTCAACTGTCCTCAGCCTGGTCACTTGAATCTTGGTTGTAACCATCACTCTGATTCCAGACACCTGTTTGTGGTATTGATCTTTAAAATACTGGAATAGGCACATTCAATTCACAAATGTAACACAATAGTAGAGACAATGGTCAGAAACCATGAGACTGTACGTAGTTTACTATATATTTAATGTAAACATATACATAACAAATACAATTAATACATACTCATAACTGGAGTGTGGTCTGGAATTTGATTTTATTCTTTCTCAGAATAAAACACTTGCCTTAGGGAAGTGTTTTCATCTGGTATTCACTTTCCTCTTCTTCCATTGTCCATGTTTGGCTCTGTCCTGTTTCACATTGACCTATTATAGATCTGTTACTTCTTTGCTTTTGTAATGAGGATCTAAGACTGCAATTAAAAGTTCACAGTCTTCATCGATAGTATCGATCTTTTGCCTCTTACTAGTGAGTTCCTTCTTTTGAGGAACTGCATACTTTCCCAAGTTTTCAGCTGTGTATTGGCAAGAATTCTTTAAAGAAATAGAAGTAATATGTGTACACAAACAAAGACACACACACACACACACACGACATATAGGTGATGGAGAGACATACAGGAACATTTATTATGGTGGTAACTCAGTGCTGATAGAGGCTGAGGAGTCTCACAATCTTCTGTCTGCAAACTGGAGGCCAGGAAAGCAGGTGGAACAGTGAAGTCTAAACATAAAGCTGTAAGAATGGGGTTGGAGATAGTGGGCTGAATCTTAGTTCAAATCCACGGACAGGAGTCCAGGAGTGCTGAGGTTCAGTGAGAAGAGAAGCCGAATTTCTGAGCTTAAATAGAGAGCAAATTTGCCCTTTACTTTTTCTGTTCTCTATAGGCCCTCAAGAGACTGGAAATGCCCACCCAAGCCGATAAGCCTAGACCTCCCTTCCTTGGTCAGCCAACTCAAATGCCAACCTTTTCCAGAAACATCCTTACACCACATTCTGAAATAATGCCCAGATATCTGGGCCCAGTCTAATTGATACATAAAGTTGTCTGTTACCGGTTCTCTCTGTCCTTTCATGTGATACACTGGAAGATTGCATGAAGGTGTCAAGGGAAGTTGTTCCATTTCAGCGGAGACTTGGCAAATCGTTCACGGTGGTGGAGAGGATGCCAAGGACAAGGTGAAGCTGAAGGTGCTGGAAACACGTCTTGCTCCTATCAATCCACTCAGATGGAAAGTGTTTTTGGAAGACAGTGGCAATGGATGAGTCTGGACAGGAAGCCAGATTAGGATGAGCTTTGTAAACCGCGCCGGAGAGTTTGAATGCCACACTGTAGGTTGAGTGTACAGGATGCGGACTGCTGGAAGAGGGCTTTATGCTGCCAGGTACCACAGCCGTTATGTGCATAGCAGACTGCAAACAGGTGGGAAGAAAGGGCAACTTATGTAGCATCCCTTCACTACTGCCACTTCCTCCTTGGTGTAGTTATACATTTTTTTCCACTGTACTACAGCCATGCATTCTTCCCTTCATCATACGAATTTCATTCTGTTACCTTTACTTATTTATATTCAGGAATGTCCTTGAATAGATCATAAGCTCCTTGAAGGTAGGAGCCAAACTGTATTCATTTCTATAGTCTCAGTGTCTACTATAATGTTTAGAAGAAAGTACATATTCAACACATTTATTATTGCATTCATTCAATAAATACTTACTGAATTCCTACTATGTATTTCCTTAAAAAATGCAGCAACAATTGACGACATGACAATGAGCAAAACAGAAAAAAAATTCTTGTTTGTGTGGAGTTTACATATAAATTTGGATAGAAATAAATGGAGAAGTATGTAAATAAGGAAACAAACAGGTAAAATGTTATCATGTTAGATAGGATTAAGAGCTATGCTCAAGGCCAGGCAGGTGGTGCATTCCTATAATTTCAACACTTGGGAGGGCGAGGCAGGAGGGTCACCATGAGTTTGAGGTAAACCTGGGCTATATAGTGAGTTCAAGGTTGGCCTGAACTATGTAGTGAAACCCCTGTCTCAAAAAAAAAAAAAAAAAGGTATGCTTAAAAAAATAGAGAAGAAGGTGTAATTTTGAGTTGGTTTGTCAGAGAAAGCTTCTCTGTGAAATTGCCATCAGAATACAGACTGTAAAAGTCTATATAACTAGCAAAGTCAGAGGGCAAAAGTGTGCAGTAGAAGGGTTTGACAGAGGAAAATCTCAAGACTGGAGGGTACCAGGTTTTCAAGAAACAGCAATGAGGACAGGAGCTGGAACAATGTGTCCTGTAAGGCTACTTTTGGGACATTGTAATGACTTTGGCTTTTCCTCTGACTGGATGCAAAACCAGGGGAGGGTCTTAGTTGAGGAATGCATGATCCATCTGGCTAATGAAACATAATAACTCTGGCAGCTGTTTGAGGACAGTCAGGAAAAGGACACATATTCTTCTGGACAGGATAGGAGAAGCTTCAGACTCTGTGATATCAGCTGATATCGAGAGAAGCTCCGGACAGCTCATATAGTCTAAGGCAGTTTCACAAGGATTTGCAAAAGTGAAATGGGTCACAAAAGAGGGAGAGGAGTTAATGTCTTCTGAGTGGTAGCAATGACCAGAAGCATGGATTTGCTGTTTAAATGGTCACATACTGTGTGACTATCTAATTCACTATCCAAACTGGCACTGTTGAGAATGAAAAGAGATGCCACACCCTTGGGAAACTATGTATATAAACTGAGAATAGTTTAAAAAGTATGTAAATCAAAGGGAATTGTTGCATGTAAATCAAAGAGAATTGTTGCATGTAGGGGCTATATGACAAAATCTGGGGACACTTTGAGTCTTAGTGGAGGGCCAATGCTGGCATTCAGTGAGCAGTGGCCAGAGAGGCCAGGATACAAAGGGTGGTCCCTCAAAACAAAGAACTGTAGGGTACAAATGTCAGTTATAGTTGAGAAAGTTGTTCCTAGAGCCAGGAAAGTAGATGTGAACACCAGGCTTGCTGAAATGGATTGAGATGAAGATCGTTATAATTGAAGAGATAAACTATGAGAATTCTTAGTCTTCATGTATTGCTCTGTTCTGCCCAGTCTATTTCCAAAAAATGTATAAGGCCATTTACCAAAAAAGGCTTAAAGTCATGAATATAGCAAAGTATTGATTAAGGAGTTACTGAAATAATCTATAGAATGAATTAAGTCTTTCCATTGCAATTCGGGTTTTACTGGGACCTTCACTCAGTCCTGAACTATATTTACTTTCCTTTTTATTGAAGTAAAAATCACACAACATAAAATTTACCTCTGTAACTATTTTGAAGTATATAATGAAGTAGTGTTAAGTAATATATATGACTGTATAACAGAAATCTAGAAGTTTTCACCTGGTAAAACTGAAGCTCTCTACTCACTGAAGAATAATTTCCTTTTATCCCCTACCAGTCGTTCATGGAAACCACCATTGTCCTTTCTGTTCCTAAAGAGTTCAGCTATTGTAGGTGTCTTATAGAAATGCCATCATGCAGTACTAGTCTTTTTGTGGCTGCTTTATTTTAGCTGGTGTAATATTTTCAGAGCTCATCCCTATAGTAGCATATGCCAGGATTTCCTTTTTTAAAAACAGACTGAATAATGTTCCACTATAGGTAAACACTGTATTTAAAAAATTTATCAGTACATATTTGCATACACAACGGTCTTGTTCATCATAGGGACTTTGTAACTATATGTACTAGTCTTAATTCTTCTTCTTTTCCTACTTTCCCTCCCTCCTTTGAACCCATCTTTTTTTCCTCACTGATAAAAGCTTTGTGAACACTTTTCCCTTCCCTTTTTAAAATTCTTCCCCCCTGCCTTGTTACCTTTGCCATATGAACATGGTTTTCATGCTTCCCTGTGTCTACCATCTGTGTTGCTCCTTATTTACCCTTTGGATTTTTTTTGAATGAGAGAAACAAACAAAGCAATGTTTGAACTTGTGTGTCTGATTTATTTCACTTAGCATAATGGTCTTAAGATGTATCTATTTACCAAAAAATTTGATAAACTCACATGCTATTGGACTCTTGAGAGTCATGAAGCAGTGAATGTGTATATGCTAATATTTCTTTGAGAACCTTTGAGAATTATTTTAGATATGAATTTAAAAGAGAGATTGGTGGATCATATGGTAATTCTATTTTTCATGTTTGGAAAAGCTTCCACACTATTTTCCACACTGGCTATATCCTTACACACTCCCACCAAGAATGCACAAAGAATTCATTTGGTTATATATTCTTGCCCATCATTTGTCTTCTTTCTTTCTTTCTAGTGGCCATCCTAAAGAATAAGAGGATAAATCTCACTGTGGTTTTGGTTTTTCACCAGTTATCTCTTTCACTATAGGATCAGTTTAACTATATCACTTGTGCTAACAGGTTCTTGGATTCCAAAGTAAATCTGAAAGAATTTAGAACGCAACATATACACACACACACACACCACACACACACCACATGTATTATTTTCCCAGTGCTAGGGATCAAACTCAGAGCCTTACATATGCTAGGCCTAATGCTCTCCTGTTGAGCTACACCGCACTTCTGAGTGCAACTTTAAGAAAAGTGATTGCCATGATTACTACCCTTTTAAATACAGTTATCTGGAATTGATTTTACAATGAAGAGTCTTCCTACCATGACAGATAGGTAAAACTCTTGGTAGGAATGAGATCATCAAATTTGATGCTCAAACTCATTCTTATCCTTACTCTATCTTTTCTCCAAAACAAAATGAATAAATGAACAAATAAATAAGCAGCAAGTTAAAAATTAGTGGCAGAACTCAAAAGACTGCCTGCCATATCCCTGCAGCCATCTTTTTCCTTTTCATCTGCACAAAATGTGAAGTTAGAATGAAACTTTATACTAGGTGACCTTAAAACATTCTTTGAGTTCCAGTTTAGACCCTTGCACTTTTATTCTCCCCTTGTTATTTTTTTTTCTCTCCAAATAGACTGTCATTGACTCAGATGACTTCACCAGTTAGATAAACCTAAATAAGCATGTTGGTCTTTTAGCTGATAGAATCTGAGAATATCATGCCAGCTAATAGCTAATAAAGCAAATTATTAAGCACTTTAAGACAGCACAATTTTCTGCACTCAGGACCAATTAAGTCCAACCTTTCCTGTCTCAATTGTCCTTGGTGATTTCAGAATGTGGTCACAAGCTTTAGGGTAAAAACACCTCTCTACTTGTGCTTACAAACTAAGTAAGTTTTTTCTTTTTGGTAGAAACTACATTGAGGTTTAGAGTTGTACTCACCCTCCCTCATAGTTTACAAATAGACTCATGTGAACATTTGTGGCTATTACATAACAAGGTACAGAGGAAGGGCAGAGTGTTTCCACACGCAGAACTCTGCTCTGGGTGTGAATGTAATAGAAACAAGTTTAGGCAGGACTGTACCCTTGAAGATTGGGGAACTTCAGAGAAAATTCTTGGAGACGGAGCAATCATGCAGTCTCTGTGATCTGTTTATTCGGGTTAGCCTTCATGAAAAGGAAAGAAAGCTGTGAAACTGCTGTGTGTCTTGCAATGCATGGGTTTCCATATGTGATTATTTGTCAGATAGCTAGAAGGGTTTTAAACATGAACACTTTCTAGGCCTGCTGGCAGGGAAAACTCTTCCACCTATCACTATTGGTGCGATTCAAGGAAAAATAACACCATGTAAACATTCAAGGAAGAAAAACAAAGAGGGAGCAAAGATACACAGCTACTTTTGAACTTTGGAATCTCCCACATTGCTCTTGCACGCAGGAGAGGTCTGCTATGATCATAGGTGAAATCACATCTGGGGTCCACAGATAAGGGGTGTCCACTCTCAGCCCTGTGCATCTCCCCAAAGTAAAATAAAACAAGCAAAATGGCTATGATGTGCCAAAAAGATTAATATACTGTCCTTACATGACCTTCTCACTTCCACTTGAAGAAAACAGGCAGTTTATTTCCATCACACACAGATTCATTTTCTGATCCGCAAACATTGAGTAAGGATCATAAAGAGATCAGTTGAAAACCCGTTTTTCCAAGAGTGAAAGATACTCCTGGGCAGCGGCTTATGCCCAAATCCTTTTAGCCTTCATCTTCCACAGTACTCACTGTTAATTACTAATTGTTGAAGGCTGCTCCAAAGTGCCTACATCCACTCTCTGAATCTCTGAATCAAATTAATGTACACGGTGTATTTCCTCAGACTTACCATAGGCACTCTGTAAATCTAGCACATTTCATCTTCTAAATATGACCATGTGAATAGATAGATAGATAGATATTCATGTGGTCATATTTCTTCTGGAAAATTCAAGAATGCTCATAAACTTCAGGGAGCTTGGTCTTTGTTCTAGGAGTATTATAACATAAATTGTCTGTTTCAATGAGTACAGAAATAGAAATAAGAGTGTGTACATGCAGCATCTTGAAAAATGATTTTACATTACTTGTTATTCTGCTTCCAAAGAATTGATTGAGGAGAAAAGTGGAATATCATCTTCCAGCGAGAGCACTGCTGCCAAGCTCTTCACCTTCTGGTGACTGATCTTTAAAGTACAGTTATTAAGACACAAGGCTCAAATTATTTTTCTGCAAGGTGCACTGATAGATGTTTGCTAAATTCTTGCTGCAGAAATCTTTTGCCTTGAAAGGAGTCTCAACTGCTGTGAGCACGAAGCCTTAAATCACTGAACCTTATTTTCTTCAGTTATCATCTATTCAAAACTAGCATTGATGACAAATTCCTAAAATAATTCAACTAGAATAATTAAAGTTAAAAGGTTACACATATAGGTCTTTAGCCAAGTCAAACATTTAGCTGTAGAATTCATAATAAACAGAGAAAATGACAATAAAAATGTGGGGGGAGCAAAAGAACACGTTACCTATGAGATGTGCCTTTGAATTTTTGAACATGTTAAAAGTTTCAATGTGATTCTATCTGTCCTTTTGCAATCTTGTAGATTTTTATAGGACATTTCGCACATCTGTATTTAGGTAAAAGGAGATGCTTATTTTCTATGCATGTCTTAAAACTCATTATGATGTAAAAAATATTTCAGCTAATAAAAAAATATCAAATTTCTCTTTCCTCTTTTTCTGCCTAATTCCCATAAAGTCCATGTGGATCATATTGGATAGGTATGAAATGATGATTTTAAACATAGATTCCATACATTTAATAATTAATGAGTTTCTTCATTTTATATAATAATAAAATGCTCAGTCTAATGTTTATCTACCAGGTAACTAAGAAATTGGAAAAATCTATTTTGGTGATTTAAAAAACATGCCTAACGTAACTTGCAATCCACCATAGCGTAAATCCTGATGCTGGGAAGTGGACAATTCTTTCCATCTCTCATTAACCACCACAACACCCCCTGCTGTTCATGCTGTTAATCTCTGACATTACATGGCCAAGGGCCTGTATTATTGATATACTAGCTATTTAGCTGTTCTTTAAATCTATTCCACACGGTAGAATGGAATTGTTTTCTCCAGATGGCTCCCATTTCCTCTTAACAGTATCCAACGGGGTTTTGATTCGCTACAATAAAAAAAAATTCTTCTTTTCACCAAGGAAAATATTCTTCTCTATTCACCAAGCTTTTCTAGTTATATTTCTGCATGTTGGTGGTCACATTCTACTAATTTCAGAGTTTTTAAAAAATTTCCTGCCTACAAAAGAGTTTTTTTTTTTTTTGTATTATTCGGTAGGACACACATTCTTACATTTAAGATTTGTTCAATATCAAATATCGTGTCTTTATCCTCGAGAAAGCAATCAATGCCTGCAATCTTCATAACAATAACAATTATCAAAAGCCTTCATAACTGATGGACTTAGTGTACAAAGGTACCAGCTACTTGTCATAGGATTTGAGTGTATTTGCTCAGCCGCACCACAGAGTAGGTAGTATTATTAAGCTTTATCATAGGTGAAGAAATCGAGGCACAGAAAAGTGATTCGTTTAGCTTATGGTCATAGAAATGGTAATCAAGGAGGTGGGAGTCCAACACAAGAAGTCTGTTGCCAGAACCTGTGATTTAGTTGTGACTTTACTTACTTAAATTTCCTCCCGAATGAAAAGTGAGTAAAAAAATTTAGCAGGCATCCTTAGAATAATCCTTAAGCAACATTTGTTGATTCTTTATAAAATTGAATTTAAAATACATCATGTGAAATATACTACGTATAAGAGCACTTCAGCATATAGAGTTACCACTGCCCTTCAAATATACTCCATAGCTATTGCTTATATAAGTACCTGAACGTGACATATCTAAACATTCTTTGAAAAACACAGGATTGTACATGTCTGGGTTAAGACATGTATTAATATGCTAGTAGCATGCAAATAATATAATCTTTTAATCATATTTTGAAAATCTTAGTTTTTCTGATACTTAGTTTTAAAAGTATCAAAGAATTGCTCATAACGATTTCTTAGTTTCATCTTGGTATTGATTCTAACTGAACATAACATAAAATTAGGTCACTTAAAATTATAGCAATAAGATTGCTGGTTTGCAAACTAGAAGTGGGCCTTCAACTTACCAAATTAAAATCTGAATCAATTTGATGAGAAAAATAAAGGGGATAAATAGGTAAAGAAATTGAGTAATGCACTCTACCTTTGGAGAATTTACTCCCAAAGTTCTAATTATTTTTTAACCTATCTTAGTAAGTAATTAGCCATCATAAGGTAGACATATTTAGCATTTCTCACTGTGCTATCTTTACCAAAGTGTTAGCATCATAAAAATGGATCTCTAATTTAGCAATACATTGTTCTGGATTCTATAAGGATCAAACATGTTTTGGACACACTTCACTTTCCTTGGCATCATACTGGGAGGCACTCTGGTTTGCTGTCTCATTAGGATGAAGTTAAAATTAATATTATAGTGTTTGTAAATCCTTGAAAGTTTGTTTTATATAGCATGTCTTAAGTAACCACTTTCAAAAACTCTTCTATGAAAAACTGATGTGAAAAGATAAAGCAAGCTGTATTTTTTTAAGAATAACAACTATCTGGGTATTAAAAATTATGCAAATATTTATCAAAAACTTGTATAACAAGCTTTTAAAGCATCGGTCACATGGTAATAAATTCAAGCATACAGAATCTTCTACATTTTTCTTTGAAAATTCTACAAGCATTTCAAAAATTATTCGCAGTGCCAGATGGTGTTACCATATCACAACATTTCTTTGTATACAGTAGCATCCGATTTGGCAACATGTACAAAAATGTTTAATAAATGTATTTTGATATTTACTTAAGTTTTAAAAACTCAATGTAAGAAACAAAGGGATAAATAAGGAGCTGTAAAATAGACATTTCCAGTTGTCTCTAGCCAACATTCTGGGTTTCTACATTTTCTTCAGTTTTCATCTAAATGGTACAAGATAGGAGAATGGCACTCTCCAATAGACTGCCAAAGAATTCTAGTGAGAGTAGAGCGCGAATTAGTATCTCTCTGCAGTTTTACCCTGTACACGGCGGGATAAAAAACATGTAATATGTAGCACGTAAAGAGGTCATCCCTAACTAGTGTAGCTGTTGGGAAGACCAAATCTTCAAAATGCCATCAGATACCAATTGTATTTTCAAATAGTTACTTTGTAATACTATATAATTACATACAATTATAAAAAAAACTATTCAGTCATGTGATATAGTAATTAAAATATGTAGACTCCATTTTTAAAATTTGGTATAGGAACAAAATTACTGCTATATGAATCTTGACAGAAAACAAAGTTGAAAATCATTACTACAGCATTTTCTCCTTACCTGCTGTACACTGTTAATTATAAAACATCCTCTTTGGACACTAATACAAGTGGAATAATTTAAATACAAGTTTATTTGTTGTGCTGAATAAATGTTTCTGTACACCTGTGCTTCAGACAACATCTTAACTTATGGACTTTTCAAATTTTTTTTTCATAGCTTGCCTAGTCAGCTATCTAAAAAACTTCCCAAAATATTTAATAGTTTTTTTTTTAAGTACAGCAGGTCAATATGACCTGAAGTGTTCAGGTCTGTGAATGAAGCCCAGAGGCATCTATTAATATCAATGTAAACAGACCAAGGAGGTTTGAAGGGTACAACACTATGTCCTGTATCAGAGTTTTGAATTCATCCTCAAACAGTACAGCATTTATTGAACTGTCCCAGTGTATTGGCCAAGGTACATAGCGTAAAGGAGATATGCCAGGCTTATTATAGACTTTATTAGTCATGAATTGAGTTCATCTTATTAATAACTAACATAAAAGGAGGCGAAATGCTACCAGATTATTCTCAATCTAAAAATGTGCATTTTTAGGATGCTTTCAGAAAGTTACCTTGTTGAAGACTAGATTGGGTAATTTAAAGGACGCCATAAGGAATCAGGAGACAAATGTTTACACTTGCAATTAAGATTTAAATCACATGGTTTTCATCTTATAAAAGTAAAGCAATCACATGAGCTGGTGATGATAAGCCGGGAGGTTGCAACAATCCATTTATCAGTGTCACTGCAGGGGTAAAATGGTATACCAGAAGGGACTTGTAAACTAAAAATTATTACAAAATGTTATTAACATTATCCACAAGAAAATCATACTTGGTTTATTTTTATAGCCCAAACCATACCTTTCCAAATGTACACCTTCATCAAAGTGTTATTACATTTTAAAAGTAAGATATAATAAATTGAGGTGCTTTTTTTCACTTTCTCAGCCCTCTTCATTTTGGTCCCTGGGATAAAAAGCAAATGTGTGAGATATATCTTTAAGAGTTTGTGTTTCCCAAACTGAATTTTATATTTGAATTTTCCCAAATTCTTTCCGAAGTACATGGACCATATAGTTAAATATATGAACATACAGGAATTGAACATCCTGAGAAATGTAGGAAAATAAGATAGGTGGAAAATCAGATATAGTAAAGGAAAACTAAGAAAATGTTCTTATGCAGACAAGATTTATTTTCTTGTGATGAAAGCTCAATTTAATCATTGTATCAGATATTTGTAACATGCTTGCTATGGACTCTCTGCTAGTCTTTATAGAGTCACTAGTGTATAGAAGAGTACCTTGAGGGATTTCACAGTTTATTTGTGGATTTATCTTTAAAAATATTTAAGTAGGGTGTAAATCCAGGAGACACGAATACCATTAGAAATGTATTAAATAGTTACCAGAACACAGAAACTCTGAGTTCCAAATATTCAACTCTGTTGATTTCTTTTTATAGTATAACCACTGTGGATAACACTGAAATGAATGGACATAGCTGTGCTCCAATAAAACTTTATTTAAAATAGTCAGCAGGCTGGATTTGGAAAATGGAGTGCAGTTTGATAACCTTACCTTGTAAAGCAGTTATCTTGGCTTTTTCTGTGATTCAATGAATGTTTAGTATGGACCTCTCATGTCACACATCAATTGTGTCTGGCGACTTTGTAGCATATTGCTTTTGACAACTGAAATGACAGTCAGAAGGAGATGAAACATGAGGTTCCAGAGATACTTTCTTTGGTAGAAGTTGTACAAGTGAGATATTTAAGGGTCTGCGTGGTCATTGTGCAGTTCTTTTTCAATTACCCTATATTATATAAGGCAGTAATTAATTAATCCTGAAATTAATTAGGTATATTACAAAGGCATTCCAAATTTATATGTAACTTGAATCCCATTTTTAGAGCACAACCATTTATTTGGCTTTCTATAAAGCTCTGGTTTCTTCAGATTTTTTGAAGCGAGAGAGGGCAGGATCAGGACCTGGTAGAAAATAAATGATATATGAGAGAAAAAGTACACATATATACACATATACATTCATGCACATAAGATCTAAACTATGATAAATGTTCAAGTTTAAAAAATAATTATTGCAGTAGAAGACACCTTGCCATTCATCTCTCTCACAATATTTCAAGTATACCACATCATTCTCATCACTTTCTGAAGCAGTTCTGGAAATCTTTCACGAATGTCTTTAATGGCACTGTTGTGGATACCTTGAGGTCCTGAATTATTTTGACTTTGAAGAAGAACCAGAAGTCACATGGTGCCACATTTGGTGAATAAGGTGGAAGAGGACACATTTTTTTTTTATAAGCCTGCCTTTCCACTGCAAGGTACTCAGCAGAAGCAGCATTCACTATATTTTTAATCATACCTCATAATGACACTCATGAAGAAGGACTTCTCATATTGCTTCAAAAAATAGAATGATGGAATAAGTGTGTTTGGGTGAGATGCAGTATTTGGCAGAGGGTATTAATGGCAAAATATATTTTACTGTAATGAAATTTAAAAATGTAAACATTCACTGTATAGTTTGATCACTTCTTATACACACAGTATATTTTTGTGTATATACATTTTCAGATGTAAACAGACAGAAATTGATTAGAGATTTAAAAAGGAAGGGAGAGAAAAAGTTGATGTGTATTTGATTAAGCACTATTCTAATTTTCTCTTTTGATTGAAGAGAATTTAAATCTTTTTGGTGCTTTGTATTATTTAATTTAACATTGTGGTAGAGCTCACGATTGCCAGTGGTTTTACACCAACACCCTCCAGATAACACATTGGAACTCTTATAGGGTTCAGTGCTAGGCTGGAATAATTTCCTTTCTTACTGTTGCAAAATCTCCAACTTATTATTCTGCTGAGGCTAACATGCCTGCTCAAGATGCAGTATACTTGGAAGAAAAGGTTAAAACAGCATTACACTGGAGCTCAACATGGCTCCTAGTTGCTAAGAAACACTGAAAATTCATATCACACATTTTTCATTTGATGCAACCCAATGAAGCTTCTGGATAGTCTGTTGGCATTTCCATGTATGTCAGGCACTGTTAATTGTAAAGGTTTGTTAACAGTAATTTGAAAAGCTAGAATCTTAATAGAAGTCTAATAAAGTGTTAACCATAATATTTTAATTCGGCATCATAATAAGAATCATCCTAGAAAAATCTCTCCTTTAACTTTTAATGAAGACTGCTAATATAAATTGACAGATAATAAACTATTTTAGATGAATTTATTCAGTAGGTCATAAATCCATGGAAACACCAGAAAAACAAGGACAAGTTGAAGACCTATTATGTGCATGACATGTGCTACATCTGGGGCGATGAGATGAAGATGAAATCATTGCTTACTGAGCTTAAAGTCAACAGTACCCAAGAAGCAGAAGATTTTCCCAAAGGAGTGGGTTAGGAAGGCCCAGAGAACTCACCACTGAGCAGAAAATGTAAGATTTGGTTGTACTCAGGTAAAAATTACTGTCAGATATTACATGCATGGTCCATAAGAGCTGACAGATATCATCAGAATTAAAAGAAGGGAGATAAATTTTCATAGGACAGAGGAGGGTGATCAAAGACAGCTTTGTGAGACAGAGGGCTGTATTTTCGATGCAGGGTAGAATTTAGAAAATGAAGATGGAAGTGGAGGCCAGAAAAAGGCAAAGTCGTAGAATAATAGTGTGACTTAACCTACAAAAGTGCTGACAGAAAATTCATCTCTCAGCTGGATAAGAGTCTTGTTTTGACCAGACTCCCTAAAAAAGTTCTCCTATAGTAGATGGGCTGGGGTGAGTCTATACAGGTGTAATTATTTCAAACTGAGGAGGCAGTGAAGGTGAAACTGAATCTATACTAGAATTTTCAAAATTCTGCTAACAATAATAGTTCACTGTAATGCTTTCAGTAAAAAGTATTGGACATAAATGTATTGTATAACCACAACTCAACTCCAGTTCCCTAAATGAATCCTCCATCTGCTTCTCTGATATAAACATATGTTTTAACATCTAGAAAAGTTGAAGCTAGGGGTGCTGGAGTATGCTTGTCATCCCACTACTCTGGGAGGCTGAGGTAGGAGATCACAGTTTGAGCCCAACCTGGGTAATTTAGGACTCAGACTCTGACTCAAAATTAAATTCTTTCTTTTTTCTTCCAGTACCAGGGATCGAACTCACAACCTTGTGCTTGCCAGGCAGGTGCTTATGCTGCTGAGCTAAACTCCCGGCCCTAAAGTCACTAAATTCTTTTTTTTTTTTTCATCAAAATTAAAAAGAAAGAGAGAGAAGAAGGTGAGAATGAAGATGCAGGAGAGGAAGAAGAAGAGGGAGAAGGAGAGGGAAAAGAAGGAGGAGAAGGAGAGAGAGAGAGAAAAGAGAAGAGAAGAGAAGAGAAGAGAAGACAAGAGAAGAAAGAAAGAAAGAAAGAAAGAAAGAAAGAAAGAAAGAAAGGCAGGTTGATACTGTATGTAGCTCATGTAAAGGTCTGGGGTTTAATCCCAGTAGTGGGGGAGAAAATTTGACATTCACACTTGAACTTGTAGCTTTAAGTTTAGCATGTTCTTCCTGAGATCAAATAGATAGTGTTAGAAAACATTCACATTTTCCATTACAGATTAATACTGTTACCTGGGAAGTAAGATTTTAAACAGCAATATGAGTATTTCTAGTCTCACCTGAACTCTCATCATTCCTGAACAGAAGGATGATTACCCAAGGCTAAAAACAAGCAAACAAACAACAACAAAAAACCCTGTCTTTTAAAATTTTTAGTGGTTTTAGTCAGACTCATGAGCTTGATTTAGAGCCATGGAATGCTACACCTATAAGGGGTCTTAAATGGTCCCTCTTTAATTTACTGTGGCAGTGGACCAGGCAAAGAAAGGTGAAGTGACTTGCCTTAGGAGGTACAGCTATTGTCTACAGGCAGGACTAGAATCCAAATCTAGATTTCGGGGGTTCTCATATGTCAACATAATTATATCATACCAAATCTCATTAGCTTTAAGTTAACTTAAAGTGTTTAGTAACTTCATAGTCCACAACAGGGTTTGTGAAGCTCTCTTTACAATACTGTCATTTGGACAATATAATTCTTTGTTGTGCAAGGCTTCCTGGGCACTGTAGCATGATTAACACATTTCTGATTCTTTTTTTTTTTTTTTTTGGGCACCGGGGATCGAACTCATGACCTCGTGCTTACAGGCAGGCACTTATGCTGCTGAGCTAAATCCTCAGCCCACATTTGTGATTCTTACCCATTGAATCCCTGTATTACTGCCTCTCCCTCATTGTGACAAAATGTCTTGTCTTAGTTACTTTTCTTTCATTGCTGAGACAAAATACTTGACTCCCAAATTTAAAGGGAAAAGGTTTATTTAACTCAGGGGTTGTAGAGGTTTCCGCTAACTCCAAAGCAAGGTGGCCTGGCAGCCAAGTTTTGCAGAGGCAGAAGCTAGCTAAGCAAGCAGATAAGCAGGCGACCTTAGCAGCTTTTCTCTGCCCCTTTTATATTCTACTTAGGCTACCTGGATTAAGGTGGTGCCAAATCAATCAGTGGACAGATTTAGTAATCACCCACACTTAATCCTAGCACCCTTAACCCTAGCATTGCACCATGAGTCAGTCACACTGTCTAGATTCAGCCACCCCTGAAAAAGCTCCACCAATGACCACAGAAGGCTTTGGAGGAGTATCTAAACACAAGCCATAACACGTCTCCAGATTTGGCCAAATGTCTCCAGGAGGTGAAAATTTGTCAGTGGACTCTGCATGACCACTTTCTGTACCCAGCATGTACCTTAGAATATCTCCTTCAGAAGCCAGTATGACCTAACCTGAGGAATTCTTCCCAAGAATTTCATACCTCTAACCTGACAGTCTGGGCCTTTGTCTAGATGTTCTAATTTCCCTTGAGGTATTAATTCACTTGTTGAAAAATAGTCCAGATTGGCGATGTTGCAGGTCCTTGCTCTATCTGTTCAGGAGACATTTGAGTACCAAATATGCTAGATATTGACCTGGGCACTGGGAATGCATAAATAATAGGTACCATCTCTTATTTCCATTAGACAGCCTCCGATAGAGACAAAAATATTCATGAACTACTGTCAGTACTGTGATGAGTCTCAGGGGGAGACGTAAGTGCCCATGTTACAGAATGAAGGAGTGCACCAAATTCACACTGAGAGTGGACAGAGGTCATTTCCAACATGGTGACCACATGGAAGAAGCTCAAGCACAAATCAGAATGAGCTAGGTATACAGTGGAAAATTTTGCAAGACAGAGGGAACAGTGTATCTCACAAGGAAAGAGACAGAAATCTTGGTTTCTTCTGGCTACAGTATCAACACAGCATGAGACAAAAGGCTGTAGAGTAAGCAGGGCTCAGATCCAGAGGAGCCAGTTGCATCATTCCAAGGAATTTGGAATTGATCCTAAAGATAACTAAAAGCTGGGAGGAAAGTGTATCAGATTTACGATTTAGAAAGACGTGATGTACAGAAAATCACAAAGGTAGGAAATATAAAGCCCAAACACAGGCCACCTCCAGATAAATAACTGATGTGCATGTTAAAGAACAATCATGAGATTCTCATCCTAGGAAAGTTACTGTGCTATCAAAGACTGGCAGGAAGAGGAGTAGAGGCCTTCTACTACAAGGAATGTAGGAGGAACAAACCTTTTCACACCAAGGCAGGAAGAACTTTTTCTTCCAGAAGCTAAATCTTCTCAGAGGCAGAGTTCCCTGCATCCCAGCTTCCTACTCACATGTGAGAGTTATATTTTTCCATAAAGAAAAATGACCCATTCTGCTTCATAAAATATGTGGGTTAACTGAATTGTGGATGACAGAATTTATGTACATATATGCACGAATGCCTCTATCTGTGCATTACCTGTGGAACACAGTGTGGCTACTCTGGCAAAATGAATTATAGATTGACTCTCAGAACACAATCCATTTGCCAGCTGGGAGCTACACATGCCTATTGAGAGAGTAAAAGCACAAATGACAGTAGCAAAATGCACCAGACCAGTTGGGATTAGGACACTTCCATAAAGAGGGACGTTTGGGGCAATTTAGGAACAATGCAGCTGACCAGGTGAAATGCCAACTGCAAGCAGCTCTCGCCGTTGTTCAGCACTGTCTGGGTTTAAGTGAGTCTACAGGAAGCTCAGTAGCTCTCCCAGGACCTGGCATGAACCAGGTGCTCTACCAGGGACCGGAAAGTAAACTGGGTACATTGAAATAATCCTGGTTAAATAAAATTTAGAAAAGGCTGGTTAAAAGAGTTGCTGAGACGTGTGCAGAGGAAAGGAAGAAAGAAGAGGACAGTATGGATTAATGCAGAAGGATCGTGAAAGAGAGAAAGTCCTTGCACCTGTGCTTATGGAGCAGAGACACTATGCTCCAAGGCAGAGGCTAATAGGAAAATGAGGCTACCTTGATTTTTTTTTTTCTTCTTTTGAGGCAGAGTCTCATTATGCTATTTAGGCTGGTTCTGAACTTCCTCTCTAACCCAGACTGGCCTTGAATTGATGATCCTCCTGCCTCAATTTCCAAGTGCTGGGGTTACAGGCATGTACCAACCCACCTGACAATATTTTACTTTGAGAAAGGGTCTTGCTAGGCTGTCCAAGTTGGCTCCAGCATTTTCCTACCTCAGCTTCTTGAGTACCTGCATTTACAAGGGAGAGCAATTCTGATACTATTGATAAAGGGCATCCACTGAAGTAACTAAGGTTAGTCCCACAGCCTGATGCATATTTTTTGAAGAGTTGAGCTGTTGATTTCCAGTTGACACATGGTGGCCTTCTTGTCTCTGATTCATCCATTGCTCAAATGGTTCTGGCTTCCTAGAATTTTTAATGCAATTTCAAGTTTTCACCTAGCACCCATGAGACCCAGCTGAGTCTTCTTTCCAAGTGTCTTTTTTTGTGTTTCACGACTGACTTGACCTATCACTGGCCTCTCCCAGTTCCAAGCCACTGGGATCACCGAGGGTAAATTTGCTTTCTTAAAACAATGCTTCAGGTTAGGCTACACCCTTCACGAAACCTTGTCATCACCTCCTGGAGCAACTGCAGAATAAAGTCCAAACCTCTGGCCGCCTTTTAAGGCTCTACAGAACCTGGCCTGTAAGTTCTGCTCTCCTTCATGGATCTTGCATACAAAGCAACATGACATCCTCATTGTCCCCTGAACCGGTGGTCCTCATTCCTGCCACTGACCCTTGCTTACAGCTCAACAACTCAGCCCCTAAAACCCTCCATTCTTCCCTCTTTGCATTGAAAGCGCTAGACAGTGTGATCTATCTAGTGAACTACAAGTCTGAGCTTATTTTCACTCAGGCGACGTTTAAGCCTTGCAGGGAATTCTGTTCATCCTAAGCTTCCCTGTGAAAAAAGTAGTTTTTTCCTACCGGGATGCTGCTCATCCCACAGCTCTGCACAGTATGGAATAACCCAAGGCAACTGAAAGATGCCTGACATATCTTGAGAACTCAAGAGTTTTATCTGTTGATTTTACCAAATACATGCAAAATATTTGACTTTGTTCACTTAAGAGTACCTCCCCTGATCTCCTCCAGGGACTTTCCTGTCCATTTCTAAACCTCACAGGCAAGAAAGAGCATCTAAAAATCTTAGCTTTGATAAAATTGGCTTTGACATATAAAAAGCAGAATGTTCCCCGAAACCCTGTAGGAAATGAGACACCTGCCTCCCCACCCCTCATTTACCCACCCCAGGTCTAGCCAGAACTAAATTTCAGGTTGCTTGAAAATAGCTGATTTGGATTGTTTCTTGCTGAGAAGAACACTTTGCATGTTCTCTGCAGAGTCAAATCACCAAAAATTCTCCAAGGGAGAGAAACACATTTATATTTTCCATGGAGGTGTAAGTGTGAAACGTCTACAGGCAGAAATTGTACAACAGGTGCTGAGCTGCAAAGTACAGGTTGCAAACAGACCTTCCAAAAGGAGCCCAAAGCCCTTTGGTTACCCCAGTGTACTTTAGCTGTTGTTTCTGGAGCTTTTCGACAACAATAATACCACTACTCGTTGGCTTTGATACATTTTGCCCATCGCTTACTACTGAGCGTGTATTTGATTTGTTTATCTGGGAGAAATTTTTTGTCTCGCTCAGCCTCTTGCTGAGTGAGCGGGAAGAGCACGTTTCCGTAAATCAAAACCCCGTGGACTTCATACGGGAACTACACTACCCAGAGGCCACTGCGCCATTCGCAGGAAGAACGTCTGCGCACTAAGATACTCAGTTCCAAGTTTGGAGCTTTTAGCTGCCAGCCCTGGCCCATCATGTAGCTGCAGCACAGCCTTCCCTAACGTTGCAACTGGGGGAAAAATCACTTTCCAGTCTGTTTTGCAAGGTGTGCATTTCCACCTTGATTCCCTGAAAGTCCATCTGCTGCATCGGTCAAGAGAAACTCCACTTGCATGAAGATTGCACGCCTGCAGCTTGCATCTTTGTTGCAAAACTAGCTACAGAAGAGAAGCAAGGCAAAGTCTTTTGTGCTCCCCTCCCCCACCAGAGGAAAGGGGAAAATGTCTCAGTCGAAAGGTAAGAGCCTGTTTGCATTACTTGCAAAAATGCAAAGTGTTGTGCATGCATTTATGAATGCATGGATGCAATTTTCGCCCGGCGATTGCATTTTTAAGTTTGAGGTTTTCCACAGCTCAGTTGCATTTCCTGTTTAGTATGTGTCTTTTTTTGCAGACACAGAGAGTTCCTGTAAGGCAGGGCTTGCAGTTCAGCTGTGCATTGACGTTATTTGCATTCTTCTGCTAGGATTACTGAGCTCTTTTTGCCTTTTGCACAGTCAGGAGAGAGAGACCAGGTTGGTAGCGTCTAAATGTGCAATGCTTTATATAATTGTAAAATTGTGTAGTCTGCATACAAATTATAAGTAATTTTGTGTGCAACAGGAACACAAACTTTTAAAAAGTCTATAGGTGAAGGTGAAAGGTAGAACATGAGTTAAGCTACTAGGAAATTAATGAAACCTTATATTCTTTTGGGAATAAACCGTCGCGCTGCCTGTATTCAGCTAAATTTCCATTGATTTCGCTTTAAACATTAGACAACTTTTGATTTTTAAAGGAAGTAAAGATGAAGTGTGGATAACAGCGTATTACACAAAAAGCAGACAAGTCTTGCTCTTCCGAGATTTTGCACTTCAAACCAATTGCTTATTGGCTCACAGTATTTAGAAGCAGTAGTGAAGACCTACACGTGTTCGCCCATTTGAGAGATGCTTTGGATCTCCAGGGAGGAATACTGGGGTGGGGGGTGCTGTACTTTTAAGCGTTACAGCAAAACGAAGGGACTGCACAGTCAGGAAAGTCACTGACAACTATAATGAAATCTTTGTGTATAATTGCATGTAGTCAGCTATAATAGGGCAGAAGTTCAGGGTTGTGTTTGGTTTCTTTATGTTTTTAAAACATTTTTCTTATATATTTATTTGTACATGCAGTTGTATTTTGTGGCCTTAATGTCACCCTAGGGAGAGAATTTTAAGAAATTCTGACATGGCATCTGGGAGCTGAGGGGTGCTGTCAGATACCTGAGGGACTCTTTGTTACTTATTTCAGAACTATTTCCTCTTTACCATAGAGAAAGCATATGCCAATTGAGAATGTAGGAATAAAGAAGAGGAGGTGAGTTAAAGAACAGCAGGTTAGGCTACCTGGGAAACGAGCTAAGTAGGATCTGGTGGAATTAAAGTGTTTACCAAGCATTTTGCCACTTTTTTTGGAGTTCTTGCACCTTATTTTAATTCTACCTGATGAAAGCCATGTAGCTGAATGAAGAAGGAAATTACGTTTCAAAGTAGGACTCTGCTATTCTTTAGAGCAGAGTGAAAATCTAAAAAAACTAAGAGTGCTGAAGAACTAAGAATTGGCATTTTAAGGTGGAGATGTTGCTTATGGTGAAAGTCTAAACTCTAACGGAGCAGAGAAATAATAATAGTTGAGAAGAGACAGCATACATCGGTGTACTAATGAGATGACATTCAGTTACTTTATATTTGGTGAACGTTCACTGACAAATTTAGTTTAATAGATAATATATGTAAATGTATATTAGGATATGCATGTCTTTAGCCATGTGTGTATGTGTATGCACACATTTATTTGTATGTGCTGTGCATATGTGCATAGGATTTGGGGGCACACAAGAATATTTAATATGAGGTCTTTTCCTTCGGGGAACTCAACCACCTGGTTAATAAAAGCAAGCATATGAGGCCATCACTGTAATACAGGGTGATAGGGCAGATATTGAAGAAAAGTGGTGCTATTAAACTTTATAGGTGATAGTTATTCATCTGTTTGGGAGAGAGGGAGTTTGAGCAAAGTAGTGTGTCTTATAATCTTCCCTTTGGACCTTAGGGACTAAACTAAATTATGGTCCTCTTTGCATACTTTAGTCTCACTCTCTTAAAGGAGTAAGATTTCGAATCTGGAAGCTGGTGGAGATAGCTGTGTGGCAGTCGGCCGCTGTGGTTGTGCCTATGATGAATCAGGTACCCGTGGTCCTTCAGGTCAATTTCCATGTACTCAGATGACTTTTTCCTAACTGGATCCTGCTTGGAACGTGCATCTGGTATGAACATGGGCTGCTTGTCCAAAAAGAAAATTATTGGTAGAAGGAAGAGGGTGATCATTTTGGAAATGGCAAAGGAGGCTTGGCCTGGACTTTAAATGTAGAATTGGCCTAACTCAGTTATACTCTCCTCAAATGGTTAAAACACTGTTTGCAGCAGCAGACCCCTTAATATTTTAGCCAAGTGAAATGGGAGGAAAAGTGAAAGGTGGCTACATTCTCACAGTATTGAGGAGCTTTAACAACATGTTCAATTCAAGGACCTTTATGGACTTTTTTCGATCACTGTAATTCGGTTTTACAGACCTCTAATTTAAGGCACATCAGAAGCAAGGAATTACAGACTGCTGAGGAGCTGCGAGGACTGGGTTACTTCTTCCCAACAGTGAGATTCCGAGAAAGAATTTCTTTAAAAGAAATTTTGTTTTCCCCAGTTGTAACTTCAGATGGTATGCTTTTTGGCTTGTTTATATTAGCTGTCTGGGGTTGAGCTGACATTTTTCAAATATTAAAGCAGTAGTATGCCTTTTGAGGAAATCTGAAATGTAAGTTAACAGGAAGGGCACCCAGAAAGTGCAGGAATTCCTGCACTTTACAGGAAGACAAGCTACAGGAAAAATGTGTCATCTACACTGCCCAGGAGAGAAAAACTATTGTTATCAGCCATAATGTTCTTCTGAGGGAGGGGCAGGGAGGAGGGAGGGAAGTCAGGCCTTCCCCAGTTCACCTGAAAATGTGAAAAGAAGTTTGTTACAATCCATTCTTTCTCACTTCTCTTGTTCACATTAAAAAAGTGAGTTTATTTTGGTTTATTATAAGGATAAATAAATCATGTGAGAAATGCTTCTAAGGCATAATTCCAGAGCATATAGCAGAATGATAGGAAAGAGCTTAACTTTACTCAGCTCTTTGCTTCTGTAATTCATTCCAGCCTGGGAAATGAAATGTATAAATTGCTCATTCTGTATAAATTCCTTTGTTAGGTTGTACCAGACAGACTTGTCATGGTTAACCTGTAATCTGCACATTTCAGGACGCAGCATCAGAATAAGTACCTTGGGTTTCCTGAGCTTGTTTGATACTAAGTGTTGCCTTCAGGTCTTTATAGCATGATAAAATGTAGAGGGCTTTGGGGGGCTCTCTTGCTGGTAAATGTGGTACTATAAAAGGGTTGAGATTCTCAGCCTGTTGTCTTCCACAGATTAATGTCATTTCAACTATTTCCCTAGTATTTTAAAACTTGAAAAAATCTACAGGGAATATTTTTAAAATTTAAAAGAAAAAAATATATAAATAGTATTTGTTTGTAATAGAAATGTTTGATAAAAAAGGACAGTAAGAATTACTAGTTACTACAGTATACATTTTGGCATTGATCCTTTTGGACTTTTCTATCTACATATATGTTATGCATACATATGTATGCAAAATGCAACATGAGTGAAAACATTGTCTAATTACATTTGTTTCACCTACCAATTTACTGTGAAATATTTCTAAGTTAATACGTTTTCACATTTGTAATGTCCAATTTCATTATACTTATTTAAATAGCATATTTATGTTTATTAATTTTAAATATTATGAATGTTGCCAAGATCATTTTCCCAGATCACACATTTTTGTGCATATGTTGGTCGTAGACTAAAATTCCAGGAAGTGAACTATAGGTTGTGAATGTCCAATTCTTTTCCCCTCCCCATTCTTTTCTAAGCTGTTTATTATTATGAAAATAACATATACATGTTGAAAAACTCAAACCAAAGAGAAGTTCATGATAAGAATACAAAACTCATTTAAAATCATGCTACCCACAGGTAATAACTGTTAGATTTTTGGTGACTGTCTTTTTATTTTACTGTATATGTTATTTTGTAACTATCCTTGTACACTGCATCATGTATCTTGGATACTTTTCCATATTGGTACACATAGAGTTACCTCATTCTTTTTCGCAGTTGTAAATTTTAATTTTTAAGAATGTAGCCTTTATTTTCTCAGTCTTCCATTGGACTTTCATATAGTTTTTTGGCAGCTATAAACAATACTGCAAGGAATACCTTCTGCATTTATCTTTGTACATTTGCTTAATTATTTCTTTAGGAGGTACCTTAAGTGGAAATCCTGGATCAAAAGTGTGCATGGATTATATTTTTAAATTGCTTCCTGGAGAGCTAACACTAATTCTCACTGCCTCCAGTAATGTTTGGAAGTGCCTATTCTTCCCTTTCAAGCATTATGGCAAATAAATTTGCTCTCCCAAAAGGTTACATTTTTTCGCATCCTGGGTATACTAATTTGAGGAAAGAAAATCTTTGCCAATGTGATAAAAAATATTTATAGTCTATGTTTATTTCTATTTTTTAAACAATTAGTTGATTTTTCATTTTTTTGACATTTGCACTTCATGTGTTGAATTTCTTTCTATTGCATATGATGTATTCTTAAAAATTTAATTGGGGATCAAATTATTTTCAAAGTTAGGCCTGAAAATTCTGAGATTGGAGAGGTTAAGTAATTAGAAGTTGGAAGTTGGGTTCCATGCATGGAAACAATTTATTTCCTTCATGAATTCTAATTTTAATTTTAATCAAAATGCCACATGTAAATATCACATATCTCATAAACTCATTTTGTTTCTACTGTCTAAAGCTCTTGAGGTCCACATGAAAATAATAAGGGAGATGTAATGAGCTAATTTAAATTTCAGTCTGGGAAATAACTTATTTCTGGACATTTCTACAGAAATGGTTTTTCTTTTATAACTGATATTTAGGCAGTTCCTGGTTGTATTGTATACACTGCTGCAGAATAATTTCATTTATTAGCTCCATGTGCAGTAACTAAGTACAGAAAATGGTCCACGTAAACTTACTGTTTGTTAGACGAATGAAGGCCAGAATCAACTTTGATGACCTCACAACTTGTATAAGCCAACAAAGCTTGATATATTCCTAACATATGCTTACTAAAAATATGCGCTTTATGTATCCTGATAGTAAGTGATGGATTTAGAGCTCTTGGAAGAGTTTTACATCCTATTCACTCACCTTATTCTACAAATGAGCAGACTAAATAACTGGGGTGAGTGGTATACTTGAAGACATGAGAGCAGCAAGACTTAGCTCTCCTGAATCTTTGCTTAAAGTTCTTTTCACTAAGCCACACATTAACACTGATAATCCACATATGTAATTTTTTTGTGTGTGTGTTCAGAATCTTTAGTATATTTCTCATTTTGAAATTTCTTTTGTTTCTGTGGTGGGCAAGCTGGCAGGGGGTTCATGGTACAATCAGCAGAGATTATTTTTTCTTTGTCCCCCCCCCCAAATGATGTTCACAAGTCATACTGGTAGGATTTCTTGCTAATTCTATGCTCAAAGATATTTTGTAAGCACTCTCATTTTGATTCCTAGAGACTACATAATACAGCTAGAAGTTTGAACCATTATTATTTGAACCATTGAATTATTTGCCTTTTATGAACAATTCATTTGAAAGCTCCTGCTGGGTAGGTAAACTTAGTATATATCTATGCATCCCAGCCCTTTTAACTTTGAGCCTATAAATAATAGATGCTCAATAAATGTCTGACGAGGAAATTATTTTTCATCATTAAGGATAGTTATAATCTTCCCCCTATGTTTTATAAAAGGTTTGGGTAATTAAATTAAAATACAATTTCCTTGTTAGGCTTCCTAATTTTCATTAATTGTCTCATTTATGTCTTTGATTGATTATTTGAAAGTTGCAAGAATAGCACAAAAAGCAGTTTAGAATGGCTGAAAAGTGTCATTTCTCTTACATAGGCCCTCTGAAGAGATTTGATCTTGCACAATCCTTTGCTAAGTTTTTCTTTCATATATGTGTAGAACAAAGTGAGGCAAGTATCTCTGTGGCAGAACAGATGCTTAGCATGTGTGAGGTGCTGGGTCCAAAGCCCATTACCCCCCCCCCCCACGCACAGCAGAACTAAGATGAATTGTCTGAAGAATCTTATTTGATAGAATTGAAGTGAATTTCTTCGTGACATGCTGGTTTCGGGAACTGGTCCATAAGTCTGTGGTGCCTCTGGAAGGTCACTAGAGGCAGTCTGAAAAATGTTAACACCTGGTTACCCTCTGACGAAGCAGAGATCTGCAAGAATAATCCCGAAGTGCAGTGATGCTGCGTGTCCTCCTGGGCACCCCCCTTTCTCCCTGGCGGTTAGTTGCCAAGTGCTTCTTGCCTGTTCTTGTGTTACAGAGCTGTGCCCTATAGTCTGATGTGTCGTTCATAACCTCCCTCTGTCTCCTTTGAAGAGGATCTTCAGATTATAATCCACACACAGTGAAATCTACCACAAATTGTAATTCAGTCAACTGTGCTCTGAGCCGAAGCATTACATAGTCACTGGTAGGATCCCTCGTCATTTGTTCTGTTTTCTGGTCTGCACGTCACTCCTTCTGTCAAATCCTCAGGATCAGCTTTCTTTGTACCAACAGTCAGCTTCAGATCTGAATGATGACAGAGCCACCTGTCCCCTGCCTCCCCAGCACTGGCCTATCATCACTGTCATCAGTATTTACCAGTCCCTTGCTATGTGTCATGTCTTTGAAGGATGCATAAACACTATAGGCAGATACTGTTATTTTTAATTTACAAACAAGGAAATCAAGTGTTAAATGTAAATGACAGAGGCAGGAGCCAAAACCAGCCTATTTGCCATGATTCCCATCTTTATAACCAGCAAACTTCACTCCCTGGGCCAAATCCAGCCTACCTATTTTTAAGTTCAGGCCATGAGTTAAAACAACTTTCTTTTTCTCTCTTTCTTACAGTGCTAGGGACTGAACTGGGCACTTCATGCACACTAAACATATACTCTACTGCTGAGCTACATCCCAGTCATAGTGTATTTTAACTGACTTATTTGTAATTACTTCTGGGCTACAGTATGATCATTCAGTAGCTATGTACAATATATAATGATCAGATCAGGTTGATTAGTGTTTCCGTTTTTCAGATATTATCATTTTTATATATTGAGAGCCTTTAAACTCTTTACTCTAGCTATTTTGAAAAATGTAATAAGTTGTTGTAGACTCCAGTGATTCTATTGTACTCTTGGACATTAGAAGTAATTTCCTTCTAACTGTATTTTGGTAACTGTAACCATTTCAGTGATAGAAATAAATCAATTTGATATTTTATGACACATGAAAATTATATAAAATTCAAATTCAATGTCCACAAATAAAGTCTTCTTGTAACACAACTGTGTTTGATCGTATACTTTCTGTTTTCCATGGCCGCTTCTTGCTCTACAATGATGCAGTTGAGTAGTTAAAATGGAGATCATTATGTCCTACAAAGGTAGAAATATTTATTGTTTTCCTTTTTCAGAAATAGTTTGTTAGCTGAGGATTTAGCTTAAGCGCCTGCCTGGCAGGCACAAGGTCATGAATTCGATCCCTGGTAATAAAAAAACAAAACAAAACAAAACAAAAACAGAAATAGTTTGTTGGCCCTCCCCCTTATGATTTTACTCAGTTGAGGAGTGGGCTCTTTTTATGACTGGCTCCCTGAATGCATTCTTCTTTGGCTTTATTCGGGAGTTGTGACTCTTGGTAACCCCTCCAACGACCTCACAGGCCTGGCCCACAGGAAATGTCTAAGTGATGTCTCTCCTAGTTTTGAGAATTTAGGTCACTGCTCATTTCCGCTGCACAAAGCCACTCATCTCTTTTAGGCCATCAAGGGTCCTGTTCCCTTGGTTGTGCCTTTTCTGTCTGCTGCATGTTTCTTTTTCTCTGCCTTTGAGAAGGGATGTTGTCTACCACTTCTCCCTCCCCTTCTTCACTCTACCCGTCTTGAGCTTACCTTAGGTTTAGAAAGTGCTATCGTCATTGCCAGGCTTTGTTGATTATTGTCCCATCTCAGCTCCCAGGTCCTGTCCTTTCCTCCCTCTGTCATGGAACATTTTTCATCTTACACATTTCATCTCCTGCAAACGTGACTGATTCTTACACCAACCTGACTGATCCTGAGCGGGCAAGCTCTGGAGGGCTGCATGTGTCCTTTTGCTTATGCTGTTTTAAAATCATGGCTGTCATGTGTGTTTAGCAGGAAGGCCTGTGACAGAGGCTCTGAAAGTGAAGGAAGGTGAAAGGGACATGGAGACAGTGTAGCTTCGGATAGGATGCACCCACATTCCTTTGCCATATCCAGAATGAGGTTAATTTAAGTCACACACAGTGAAATGCTAATTCCTACCATTCCAGATGGTATCGTGGCTGTGGATTCTTTCTGTGTTCCAGATACGGTGCTTAGCGATGGCTATCAGTTATGTCACGTACTCTCACTGTTCGTTGCTTGGGGGAAGTGACCCCCACCATTTTGTAAATGAGCAAACTGAGGCTGGAGTGGTTCAGAACTTGCCTTGGGTGTCAGGCTGATAGTGGCAGAACAGAGCTTGAGTCAAAGTCAGTCTAATCCCAGAGCCTGAGCTCTTACTTCAAAATATTTTCGCGCACAGGAGTTATGGTTGGGAACAGAAAATGTGCGTGGATTTCATAGGAATCTGGAGAGAGCTGAGCATAGTGGGGCTATGCAGGGTAATGGAAAGGGGCTGCCCTGTGCCTTGCTTTTCATAGTTTCTTGTGACATGACTCTTTAAGTGCCTGACACTTGTAAAATACTGAGTCTGACTCATGCTGACTGGTGAGGTTGGATTCCAAGCATAAACTTCCCATTGGTTGGAGGAAGCTGATTACAATTGGCTTACTGATAGGTAGTGATGTGGATTTACAGGAAATTTATGGTAAAACAGCAGTAAAACAGGCTGATTCCGGGCAGGGGATGTGGTTCAGTGGTAGAGCACCTGACTAGCATGCTCAGAGTCCTGGATTCAGTCATCAGTACCACTATCCGTTACATTGGCTGTTTTACTGACCCTGTTGTATGGAAACTAGACTTGAACCTTAAGTGTAAGTTAGATTGCTTTAAAACAGAAAGTACAGGAATACTGCAGTTCCTTTTTGACTTAGTGATTTCTTTTCTTCCTGGCTATTTCTAGGTAAATGTAACAAGTGCAGTTTCCTTGAAATTATGAATGAACTCTCATTTCCCCCATTCTCCTCTTGTCCTGGAGGGTGTGGAGGAAACTGGAATTTCCTTTTAGTGACAGAAGAGGTAGATGGGGTTGGGAATGAGTTTAGTTTTACACCAATGATTCTCTTTCGGCTTTCTCTCCAGCCAAAGCTGGAGGGCTGTCATACCTGTGCTTCAGGTGTCACTATCCCCCTGTGACCCTCTCTTCACATCATGACAGGAGGTGATCCAGATATTGAAGGCTGAATATTTATTTGCTTCCTTGAGTTTTTTTTCTCGAATAACTCCCAAGATAGGATGAATTAGACATAAGTTAAAGTTTAGAATCTGAAACACCAGTGGGGAGCAGAATGAGAAAACGTTTTCAAATTATTATTATTATTTTTTTTTGGAAATACATAGAAATAGCCAGGCATGGTTGTTTGTAATCCCAGTACTCTGGGAGGCTGAACGAAGAGGATTCTCAGTTTGAGTATAGCCCGGACAATTTAGCAACTTAATGATCCTGTCTCAAAAGCAAAAGTAAAGAAAAAATATATATATATAGGACTGGAGAGGTAGGTAGCTCAGTGTGAAGACATTAGGTTTAATCCCTAATACTGGGGTCGGAGAAGGGGAGAAGAATCATGCCTAAAAATCTTTTGAAATAGTCTCTCTGTGATATTTGAAACTCCTGGCAGGTGATCTTCCCTCTTTCCCTTCCTGTATTTTATACCCCTTTGCCATTTATCCCAAAGTCTCTGGATATGAAAAGGGAATTTGTAGGGCTGATGGTTAGCTTAGTGGAAAGTGTGGGCTCAGTCTGCATGAAGCGCTGAATTTGAATTCCAGCAGTGAAAAAGGAAGAAAAGAAAAAGGAAAAAGAGGTCACTTAGATAGTGAGCTTACGCATATCAATTCACCAAAGTTTTGATCAATTGTTATGTTTAAGACATGGTAACAGTTGGAAATAGGAATGCATTTGAAGCCTTGAAAAAGCTAGTTAACCTCTAGCTTCAATTTCTTCACCTTTCAAATGAGAGACTGACACTCAGCGGGGTTGTTATGAAGACGGAGCAAGGTCATGTGTGTGCCATGCTTCGGCCAATGCTTCACATTCATTTATCCAACAGATATTTATTGAATGTATGTTTGTGTTTGAGATGCTTTACTGTAAGAAGCATGCCATAAACATAAATTTACTTTTCTTTTCCTTCTAGTTCTGAAGGACATTATAGCCTTGTAGGAAGTAAGAAAAGCACAACCACATATATAATTCAAGCTAGAATTCTAGGTTTGTTTGGAAAAGATACAATGATTTGAGAAGCCCCACAAATGAGAAAGAAGAGATCAGCAAAGTATTTACAGGGAGTGGAAACTTCACTAGTATTTTCAGAGTTGATAAATTTGGTCCTAGATCCAAAGTAGGTATGAGAAAGAATCTTGACTTCTAATTCTAGTGGTGGCAATTGAATGTTCATATAGACAGAACAGTGCCTTAGCAGAATGGAGAAAAAAGGAAGAAGGGAAGAAAGAAAGAAAGAAAGAAAGAAAGAAAGAAAGAAAGAAAGAAAGGACAAAAGGAAAATGCTCCAAGAAAATGCCTCTAGAGCTTAAAGTACTTTACTTGTGTTTTCTAAAAACTTCCTTTTCTTACCAAGATAAATACTGTAGCTGTTGCTTATGATCACTAAAGGTTAATACAAGGGATATATCAGATTTCATACTTTTAGGTGGTTTTCAGATGGTGGAAACTCCAGGAAATCTGGAGGTTAATAGTTAAACAAGTATATCATATCAACCAGGTTTATAGACACACTGTAATTATATAAGCAAGCTGTTGGTTCAATAATCAACGTCTAGCTAGGTCAGGGAATATTTTCCAGAGCCCTGCCACAGCTGTAATTTTCATTTTTTTACAACCTGCTAACATGCCAACCTGCCGTTTCCATTTCTTGGTGCTTTTCTCTTCTTTAGAATAATCTCAGATCAGTTTAAGAAGAAGAAAGCTGTTCAGTGTACTTCTGAATTCTCATTTTACTTATCGGCAGAGTGGTGTTCTAGAAGGTTCTTTTTGCTTACTTTCTCAAGTGTGGTACTGAATACTGGGCAGGCAGTTCATACATACATATATTTTTATTTTTAATTCCAGAAAAAATACAGTTTAAGAGATAAAATATATTTAATACAGTGGACCAGTTAAATGAAATTTTTCTTTTCTTATCTTGGTTTCAAAAATAGAGTGTCCTAAAAAATAAAATAGATTGATTTGGGCTCACAATGGACCGTTTCTCCATGAATCTGGTACTTCAGTACCTGGTTTCTTCTCAGTGACTTTATTCAATTACAGACAGAACACTGGGTGAGGTTGGAGAACTGAATCACTCCACAGGCGTGCAAGCTACAGGGTAGTTTTTGATTTACTTTGCTGTGTATTTAGAGAGAACATAGGACCCAGCCAGGCAGACAGGCCTGTTGGCTGTATCATCTCGTCAAGTGGCTTGCCAACCCTTCTTAGCCTGGATTTTGTTCTGTTTTCACAGAGAAAGGAGGGAGAAAATTCAGACTTCATTTTGGAATTAAAGTAACAATCAGATTGATAAATGATTTTATATATATTTTTTTCTATTCCAAATTTCAGTCTTTCTGACGTGACCTATCTTACTACAAGAAGGGCGGCAGAATTGAGGAGGGGGCAGGAGGTAAAAGGCTGCACTGCCTCTTAGTTAAATTTAATGATCATCATTGACCAGCTAAACAGATCGCCTGTTCCTCGCACTTTGCTTGGTGAAAACAACAATGAACAGAAAATTATTTTTACCCTTGAGAAGCTCATAATTTGGTGACATAGATGGTATTTGTTAGTTAAGGCTGCTTTAACAGAGTACTGCAAATGAGGTACTCAGTTTGGACAAAAATTTACTGTCTCAGTTTGGTAAGATTCTGAGGTCCAGCAGGCAGGAGGGTTAGCTCCTTCAGGGTGCTCTGAAGAGGATTGTGTTCCAGGGTTCTCCCCTGGCTTTTGGTGATTTACTGGCAGCCTGTGGCATTTCTTCTCCTGCATGACCACCTAGTTCTTTCTTTTCATTTTCTCATGGCGTTCCACTTGTCTATGTGTCTGTATCCAACTTTTCCCCTTTTATAAGGAAACCAGTCACACATGACCTAGAGCTTGCTGTATCCCAGTAAGACAACATCTTAACTAATTATTATGCAACCACCTTTTTCTCCAGTTAGGTTACATTCTGAGGTGCTGGTGGTTGGGACTTGAAAATATTAATTGTGGGGGAACATAGTTCAATCTCTAACATGGAAAATGAACATGTCGGCAAACTAATGCTACTCTGGGTGATAGGCAGCTAAGATCTGGTACGGGATGCAACCAGGAGACTGAGGAAAATGAGTCTTATCATTCAACCTGTGAAGATGAACCAGCCTATGAGTAAAGGAGGATATGAATTTGGTGTAATGGAACTTGAAGTGCATTTCTTAGGAGAATAAAGAAGTAAAACAAGACATAGTCATCTGGTCCTTGACCTGCTTACGCTTCTGGTTTTTTGTCATGAAGGACAGACTGGGTGCTTCTAAAAGGGGATGAGTTAGATTAGTAAACACACACACACATGCTGCTATTGTGTTGGCTTCTAAAATTTAATTAACATTTAGTGCTAATGAGAACTACACAGCAATCTCTGTGGTTGTGGCCGGCAACTGATGTACAGAGACAGGGCCAGGGCTTGGTGGTTAGAGGAAGAAGGCATTTGACCCAGTGTAACAAATGATCCCAGTCCTAATGGAACAAAGCTTAGGAGGGAATGAGCATAAGAACCAAGAATCTGTAGCCAGGCAAAGCTTATTTTTAGAAAAGGCCTGTAACTCTTAAAATGAAAGTACTACTGAAGTGTTACCAAGCTCTCGCTATATTGATTATTAACTAAAGGCTTTTTAGCGGTGTGTATTCTTATTCACACTAATAAGCTTTATTTTCTTAGTGTGATCTGGATACTGAGAGCACAAAATGATGCATGAAAATACCAGGAGCCACTTCAGTAAGAGGGGACAACAGTGTCTCATTGAGGAGACTGGGGCAAAGTTAGTGGGAAGGAACTTGTGCAGTTTAGAACAGTTGTCCAGCGTCCATCAGATTGTTCTGCCAGAGGGTTGATGCGGCAGGCTTCACATGTGGGGCCAGACGGGCAGCCAGAGAAAGTCACAGGAAGGTGAGGCCAGGGCCCAGGCGTCCCTCAGAGCTGGGGGATGGTTGTGGGACAGGTGATCCAAATAACAAAAGAACAGGTGGGCCTTAGATGCTAGGCAGAAAGTCAAGAATGAGATGAGTCAACATGAAAGAGGAAGAAGGAAAGAATAAATAGAGAGGTCAGTTGGAAAACAGGGATCAGAGTGAAAGGTCCAAGAAACCAGGCCGAATAACCCAGTCCATAGTATAGGTTTTTTATTGCACACCCCTGCCTAGAAGAAATGAGTATCCTCCTCACCTGTTTCTTTCATCTTCGGAAGCAGATTGTTTACCTGGCTTTTGTGTGAAGATGCACTTAGAAGAAACCTGGGGAGGTGGAGTCCAGAAGGGTACACAGGAAAAGAGCAGAAGAAACTAGCTTTGGCTTGTTCAAAGAAAGCCCAGACTTAGCTTCCCTGAAGAGTACCTGGGAGCAGCCATCCATCCTAGTGGGGCCCAAGGAGGGAGAGGAAAAGAGGGAGGAGAGAAGCAGCTGGATTGTCCGGCCTCTTGGTTCTCGTGGTATTCTAATTTTCTCTTTCAGGTTAGGAGGTGCACACAGTCTAATGTGAAAAAGCAGCCCTGCACCCTGTACCTCTAAGTCCTAGGCACAACTGGGTAGAAGAAATGCAAACTCGAGAGGAAGGGCACTGTTCTAAAAGTGTATCAGGAGCTTCTAGGGACACTCAGGACCTGTACACTTTTTGTACCCTTGATACAGCATTTTTGTTAATGGAAAACTCTTCAGTAGTGATTATTGAGTGCCTACTGTGTTCAGAACTTGGTGATATACATTGTACTTGTTTACTAAGCACTTAGAGCTTTGATAGCTCAAATCCTCACAAAAAACCTGAGAGGTAGATAGTAATTATTCCCATTTTACAAAGGAAAGAATTGGAATTCTGGGAATGAATTGTCACAGATCATGTTGTTAGTAAACAGAGAGATGGAATCTTAATTGAGTTAATTTAGGCTCTGTTTGTTGTTGTTTTGGGGGTTGCGGGAGATCAAACCAAGGGCCTTCAGCTTACTGATCGAGAGCTCTACCACTGAGCTACACTCCCAGTCCAAGTTCAAGGCCAGAATTCTAAAGTTTCTACTTCTTCCTATGCCACAGCTATATCAATGCATTGAAAAATAGAAACACCTTTATTGTACAGTAGAGAAAGGATAGCTTGGATTATCAGATGCTTACCTCATATAATAGGTAATATAGAGAGGGGCAATAAAGTTAATGAAAAAATGCTTAGGTTAAGGAATATGAATCCATCTGGAATATGGTTACAGAGAAGTCCGTGTGTTTGTATATTTGTTTGTATTATGTTTTACCTCAAGTAAAAGTCATTATAAAGGAGGATTTCATGGAATCCAATTGCAATCCACTTGGCTGGGCCTAAGTGACATATTGTGTGACTCCCTCCCTCTTTCTAATGCCACACTCATTTGCTGTGGTCTCACTGTCTTCTCTGTCCTCTGCCACCTCTGTGGGCCAGCTTTTGCTCACTCCCTACCATGTATGTGAATGACAAGAGCTGCCAACTCTGTACCTCTATAGCTTTAGACCTTCGGTGCTCATCATTCTTTGTTCTGAGATCAAATTCTATATCTTTCCAAAAAAGAAACCTGGTGATGAGTTGGTACTGAGTTGGCTGGATCCAAGTCAGATATTTATTCCTACGCTCATGTGTTATGCTGTAGACCACTGTCCACTTAGAGGTGCTGCAGAATGAGGACATCTAGGTGAAGGGACAAACAAAGGGATCGCCATAGTAATTATACTAGAAAGAAATGCATGACCGACGTGAAAACAGCAAATAGAGCCAGTCAGATGTGTACCAGACTTTGGCAGTGCTGTGACCTGGCGTGTTCTACTTCATTTTTCTGGTTTGAATTCTTTATAAAGTTGCATATATTAATAATAAAGTATTTCTTTATGAAGGAAATTCATCTCCTTGGATTTGCTCATGTTTTCTGTGAGTGGAAGAGGCTGAGACCATGAATAGTATCATTTTTTTTCTGTTCTGGTTGCCTTTGTAAGGAGGCCGCAGAAAGACCAGTAATACCGTCTGGTGAACAAACCAAGTCAATGTAGCCAAACAGAGAACAATGCAGAGAAAATGTACTGGTGCTTCTTAATGGTTAAGTGACAAGTGCTAAGTTGTTTTGTGATGTGACAGTTGCCCAAGCATATGTGGTGCAATGACTCTGGGGACTAGATACCAGGTAAAATGCAAAGTCAAGACTTGAGAGTCATGGACTGTTACATCTAGCAGGGAGGTTGGAGCACTTCTAGGCTGACTCCATTTTTCTAGATGAAACAATTATGCATAGGAAAAATTATCTAGAAATGCCAAAGTAGTGGTGAGTTGAGTGCAGGGGTCAGATCTCTTGCCACTCACACGTGGTCTGTTGTTAGCATCTGAAGTGCATCTTGATGCTAAGCAAGAATCTGACTTTCTAGAGAACTTCTAGGTTTTTCCTATAAAGACAGAAGCCAAACTTCGAGACTTATAAGTAAATAACAAGCAAGAGCACCAGGCATAATAGAAATCAGGACCTCTGTTTATTCAGTCAGTCATCAGATGATGGAGTGAGGTCTGGTCAATCAAGCATGCAGCTGTTCATCCTCTGGACATTCACTGATTGCTTCACTGTGTGGTTTATTGCTAGTCACCGAGGAGTCTGCAGACAGATGACTCCTACTTCTGCAAAACTCAAATTCTAATAGAAGATAGATGTGTCTACTGATACTTTTAATTGTGGTAGCTCAAAGGAAAAGTGATTACTTAGGTAGATCTTGAAAGGTGGTTGGGAAAATTTGGGGACTGGAAGTGAATGGTAGGCAAAGCAGAGTCAGCTTTGTTGTGTGGGGCAGTGTGAAGACATGAATCCAGGAAATCCTGAAGATCTGTGATTGGAATGTAGGGTTATCTGGGTGCAACAGGGAGAGATGAGGTTGGGGCTGAGGGAGGGAAAGTCTTGCAGTTGAGGAGGCTTTTGTGGCCAGACACAAATATGCTATGAAGTAGTACTGAGAGAGGCATTCTTGCACCAGTTAGAGTAGCATAATTGTGTATTTTAGGTTTAACTATATATCTACATCCCTTAGCAACAAGTTTTTGTTAATATTCTGAGCTCCGTATGGAATAGAGAGCCAAATTGGCTTTGAAGAGCTTTCTTTTGGCAAGTCAACTAGTAACTTTATCATAAAAACAAAAGAGATAGCAACCTTTTAGAGAGATGAGAGTTTACATGGGTTGATTGGTTTTGAACGTCATTTTCCTGAACTACCATCTGATGACTCAACGTGTAATGACACTTTGCTGGCGGTTCACCAACCGCCCTCACCTTGTCCAGCAGGGCATGCCTGGAGCTCTGATTAGCTGGTTTCCATTTATATGGTCCTGTCTTCCACCCTGCTTTTTTTTCTCCTGATGAACTAACTTGACATGCTGCCTGCTAAGGTCTGTGGAGCTCGCCGGCTCTCCCTGTCTGCCTGCTCCATGAGGTAATCATGTTTATGTTGCCACACTTGAGTGCCTGCCACTTTGGAGGTTTTCTGTAGCAGAAACTGAGCCTCTGTTCTAGAAGCTAGAGGCTCTGGGGACCTTTGGAAATCAGCTTCATACTCATAAAGAAGAGAGTACTCCAGGGTTTCAGAAAATCTTCCGGAAGTTCGAGAGGAAGTACTGTAGGTGATGATGAGATGCAAAAACAAAACTCAAGGTGGTCTCTTCCCAATGTCATAATGCAGTGAATAATATTTTTGTCTTTATTTTTTCAACTTGATTTTTCCAAAATGTGTATCCATAGCCTTGCTTAGTTCTTAGCAACAATCTTAGCAACATATCAGGGAAAAAGAAATTAACTAGTTAAACTGTGTCTGTGATTTCACGTTACCTATCCTCAGTCCTCAGTTTCCTTCTCTGTGACTGGATGGTCCTTCTATTCTGTGGTTGTAAAAAAGTGCTTTATTTGACTAGGAAGACATGCAGAGGTTAGAACATATGGAGACCACAGAGAATTGGAACATAAAATTAAGCTGACTGAAGTTCTAGTGTGTTAAATTCTTCAAACATTTTGCCTCCTTTCTATTTCAGTTGGGCTCAAGGAAATTATCCCTGCTTCTATTTGTTTTGGGTAGAAGTTTGAAGGAAATTGGCCACTTCAACCATACTCTAATAATAACCTGGATTTATGTATCACTGATTTGGATTCCAAGTGCATATCTCCACCTTTTCTCTGCTGGGTAAACCATGGAGGTGGCAGAAGAATGGCCTTTGTATAGTAGGACCAAGAAAGGTTGTGAAGGTTTCAAGGAAGGGGTGCCATCAGCTTTATGAGCTGGTATAGACCTGATCATTTTAAAAGTTAAAAAATCATAATCTTAAATGTATTTCAAACATTTAAAATTGATTTAAAAGAAAAAAGAGGGATGCACTGCCAGCGCATTAGATTGTTAGGCTGCAAACAACACTTTAAAAGAAATGAACAGCTGTCAGATTTCTCTGTCCTCTCTAGAGATTTAACTTTGGAAAGAGAACAAGTTTGCAAATTAACAGATCTCATCTAAATTCCATCCTTTTTCCTGGAGCTTCTGGTGCCCTAATCCAACTTGCTTCAAGAGCATAGCCCTTCGAATCCTTGACTCAAAGGATTCTTCTTTTCCTTCTCCTTCTTTGTCCACTTCCTCATTCTTTCTCTCCTCCCTCTACCCCTTCCCCAGGCAATTTTTCCTTCTTCATGAAACTTGGTCTTATCATGTCAGGCCTTAGACTTGGTATGTTGACGGGGCTGTCCTCAAACCCACAATCTTCCTGTCTCAGTCTTCCAAGGAATGAGATTACAGGCATGTGCCACATGCCTGGTAAAACATTTACTATTTTTTTCCCCATTATTAGGTATACTAATGGTCAGGCAAGGTTAAAATGAGGATTAATGCATAAGTGCTATTTTATAATAGCAATTCTATAGTAATTATTTGCATATATTTTAATAAAAGTGACTGAATGGGGGATTTTGTCCTGGTTATTTACATATTGTAAAGGATTTTTAAGAAACAAATTTCTGTTACATGCAGTGTTTTATTCTTAAAGCCAAGCTCAGGAGCTTGCACATAGTAGATGGTCAAGAAGTAGCTTATCACAATCTAGAATGAGCCTCATACAAACTTTCAAAGTGGGTAAGGTGATGCTTGGTAAATTCAGTTTCTGTTCTAGCCTTTGGTCTCACTTCTTAAGAGAACATCTTGTCATACCTGCAGAACTCTTATGCATCTTTTTGTGACTAATTTTTACTGTGATAAATACATATATCTGGAACTCACCATTTTAATGATGCTAAAGCATACATTTCAGTGGCTGTTAGTGTATTTACAAAGAGGATCAAGCTTCCTCATTGTCTCTTTCCAAATTGTTTTCATTGTTACAGCAGGAAAACCTGTGCCTGTTAAGTAGTCAGTCCCCGATATCTTTTCCCCCAGCCCTTGAAACCATGAACCTGCTTCCTGTCTCTAAAGATTTGCCTATTCTGTGTATTTCTTGTAAATGGAATCACACAACTTGTAGCTTTTTGTGTCTGTCTGCTTTCACTCAGCAAACCCTTCTCAAAGTTCATTCATATTGTAGCACAAATCAGTGCGCTATTCCTTTTCATGGCTGAATCGTATTCTACTGCATTAATAAACCACATTTCTTATTGTATTTCTGATTCATATCTAATATCTAGACAGACAGAAAAAAAATAACTCATAAATTTTTGTCAGTGTAGCTAGTAGAATTTAAACTAAGAACTCATCCAGGAAAATTAACATCATTTAGATGGATGACAGCTTATAACAAAGCAATGCATTTTTAATGTTAAAATTTCAAAGATGGGAGAAATTTCCAATGGGAAATTTAGATTTTTTTAGTGCCGATGAATTACCTATTCTTGACTGACTGGATTTTTGTGAAGTTAAGTCAGTAACTGTTACACTAAAAAAGCCCCAAACTGAGTAGACTCACATGCGGCTTCTCAGCCCAGTTTAGTTGCTGGCTGACTGTGTGGTCTGCATTCCTCTACGTCCAATGCTTCTGATTGTTAGTTTGGGTTTGGCGTTGTATCAGGTCCTCTGCTAGGCTCATTTACATGCATTATCTCACTTGATTCTCACAAAATTATATGGAAAATGTGCAATTTTATCCATATTTTATAGTAGAGGAGTCTATAAATAGGGGGTGTGGAAGACTAAGTATCTAGCTGAGGTTTCACTTCTAGTAAATTGTAAGGAGAAGACTCAGATTCATGCCTTAACTTTAGCCTGATCTTATAACCACTGTATGGAAGCAGTTGGCAAACTATGGCTTCCTGTGTGTTCTTGTACAGCCTGAAAGCTAAAAGAGTTGGTAAAAATTTTAAATGCTTTTGGAAAATCAAAAGGAGAATACTTCATAACTTGTGAAATTATATGATGTTCAGGTTTGACATCTATAAATAAAGTATTATTGGAACACCCCACTCATTTGTTACATTTGGCTTCTTCATTCATGCTGTAACGGCAGATATGAGTTATTGGGTCAGAAACTCTGCGGTCCCCAAAATCCCAAATTTACTAACAGAGCATGTATAAGACAAATTTGTTTATTGTTATCCATAAAATATGGACAGGAAAATAAATTATTATTTAAGACCTTTTTAACTCTAGTGTTTCAAGAGTTGCAGAGAAAGTTGTTTTAATCTGTTTTCCTGTGAGGTCTCCAACTCTCTTTGCTCTTCCTTGCTTTCAACATTTGAGTTTTCCTGATGGCTAAGAAGTCCAACTAAAAGTAGACATCACACCCTTCACCCCAGGCCTAAACCCATGCCTTGACTTCTCATCTCCCTCTGTATCTGTCCTGTTATTAATTCATCTGTTTTGAATAATAACACTATTGCCATTTATTAGATGTCTGTGATCTCAAGCACTCAGTGGGGTTGTAAGAATGGTTTAGTGATGATAAATCTAATGTCAGGATTATTATCCCATTTCTGGAATGAGAGTTGAAGTTAAGGCAGATCAAGTTGCTTCGCAAGGATGCATCTCTTAGTAAGCCATGGTGGTAGTGACTGGACCGGTCTTCTGACCCTACTGTATGTCCTGTCTGATACTGTCTCTGCGTTCTGGTGCCTAAACCTCTCTTCCTTACACTACATCCCACCCTACTCTTCTGTGTATATACTCTTTTGATTTTTCCTCCTCTTTTTCCAGTGATCTTTTCTTTTTGTATTAAGTTTGCATCCTGAGAATAGCATTCCTTCTGGTTGGCTCTCCTTTTGGCTAAAATAGCTACGTTAGCTTCCAAAAGTAGGAATAGTATTTCTTGACTGATTACGCTCACACACCAGACAGACACTGTGCTCGATACTGAGTAAGTATTGTCTCATTGGAATCTTATAATAACTTTGAAGTAGTTACGATTATTAACACTTACAAAAGGGGACAAGTAAGGTTTACAAAGAAAAAGAATGTATTGAAGGCCAATGCAGTTGGATGTTCATTAGAGATATGATTCTTCTGTAGTTCTTAAATTAAGACATTTACTTATGATATCTTATGGCATGGATTTGCTTGGGTTTGTCTTTTTGAGTTTGCCTATATGTATGAATGAATCCATAAGGGTATGTATGCGTACAGAGGGGTGTGTGTGTGTGTGTGTGTGTGTGTGTGAAATTCTCTTTTCAAATTTTAAAACATGTCAGTCTTTTCTCTGAATACATTTCAGTCCCAGTCCTTTTCATCTTTTCTTTGAGACTCCAATGACACAAATGTTACATATTTTAAAGTCAAACACTTTCCTTGGTATCTGTTTTTTTTTTTTTTTGTCTTGTTTTGGATATTTGGTAATTTCTACTGAAGTGTCTTCAATTCTTTTAATAGTAATAATTATTATATCTCCATTCTGGTTTAGAGACCATCCACTGACTTTTTTTTTTTTAGTTTTTTATTTAAAGGGATAAAACAGAAAAAGGAGAGAAATATTACAGAATTTCAAAAAAAAACATAAACAGTAAGAAATCACTAGTTGATAAATTACATATTGCTCTTTTAGAAATAGTTGTTCAAGTTACAAAATTAAAGCACACAAAATAGACACTCAAGCAGTGAGACTGAAAACAGATCTGTTCAACAATCAAACAAGAACTAAGAAATATGGGTAACAATCCTGCACACATAAATATACATGCAGTTATATCTTTTACAGCACTTCCTATTTTCTCTTTTTTACAATAGCAATTATACATTTTTTTATTTAAAGAGAAAAAAACAGGAACAAGGTAGAAATACTACAGAATTTCAAGAAAAGAAGATAAACAGTAAGAAATCACTAGTTGATACATTACATATTGTTCTTTTAGAAATAGCTATTCAAGTTACAGAATTAAAGCACACAAAGTAGGCACTAAAGCAGTGAGAGTGCAAATAGATCTGTTCAGCAATCCAACAAGAACCTAGAAATATGGGCATCAATCCCACACATCTAAACTTACATGCAGCTATATCTTTTATAGCGCTTCCTATTTCCTCTTTTTTTACAATAGCAATTATACATTTTTAAAATTTTATTTAAAGAAAAGAAAAAAAAAACAGAAAAAAGGGTAGCAACAATACAGAATTCTAAAGGAAAGGAAGAAAAAGGAGAATGAGAAAAAGCCCCACTAAGAAATCAGTAATTTATAAATTATGTACTGTCATCCTGGATGTAGTTGTTCAAGTTACAAAGTTAAAGGGTACATAGTCAATATTCAAACAGTCAGGCTACAAACAGTTCTGCTCAAAGATCCAACAACGATTCAGCAGTATGGTCATCTATTTTACACACTCAAACATACATGCAGTTATATCCCTTAGAGTACTTTCTTTTCCTCTCTTTTTTACAATAGCAATTACACATTTTGGTTTTATTACTCTTGTAGTTCTTATTTACTTTTTACACTAGAGACACAATATGATATTTATAAATATGATTCTTACTTATTTCACTAATGAGGATAGTCTCAAGTTGTCTCCATTTGCCTATGAAGGCCTCAACTTCTACTTATAGCTGAGTAATATTCCATTGTATAAAAATGCCACATCTTTTTCATCCACTCTGCAGTTGATGGGTATCTTGGTTATTTCCAGGATTTAGCTATCACAAGTTATGCAGCTATGAACATGGGTGCACATATATCACTGTGATATGAACTTTTCAGTTCTTCAGGGAAAATACCCAGGAGGGGGATAGCTGGATTGAATGGGGCTTCCAATCCTAGTCTTCTGACAATTCTCCATATGGATTTCCATGTACTGGCTTGACTTTGCCATATTATGTTCCAGTTGTTTCTTTCTGCTTTTCCTCTTATTTAATTGCTTATCCTACCTGGTGGTTTCTTTCTGTTGTTGTTTTGGGGATTGTGGTCATTTTTATCTCTGTCTAGTATGTCTTTCAGTACTCTTTCTAGGGTTGGTTTGGTAGACATGAATTTCTTCAGTTGTTCTTTGTCATGGAAGTATCTTGTTTCTCCATTAAATTTGAATGAAAGTTTTGCTGGGTACATCAATCTGGGCTGAAGGTTGTTTTCTTTCAGGGCTTGAAATACCTCACTCCAAGCTCTTCTTGACTTGAGGGTTTGTGCTGAAAAGTCTGCCTTGATTCTAATGGGCATTCCTTGATAGGTGAGTTGTGTCTTTTCTCTGTCAGCTTTTAATATTCTGTTTTTATGCTGTATGTCTGAGATCTTAATTATTATGTGTCTGGGTGTGGATTTATGTTGATTGTGACTGTTTGGTGTTCTATATGCCTCACTTATTTGTGTATCAGATTCTTTCCCCATGTTTGGGAAATTTTCTGCTATTATTTCTGTAAATACTTTACGTATGTCATTTGCCTGGACTCCTGTATCTTCACTAATGCCCATTATTCTTATATTGTTGGTCTTGGCATTCATCATGAAGCTTCTGGATTGTCATTTCATGCTGCTTTGTTATTTTTAAAAGTTCTATCCTTTCCTGATCACTAACTATGATCCTGTCCTCAAGGTCCAAAATCCTATCCTCAGCTTCCTTTAGGTGGTTTTGCACACTTTCAATAGAATTTTTTGTTTCTTGGATGTCTCTTTGAGTTTGTTTCATGAATTCTGCTTGTTTTCTATATTATTCATTCAAAGTTTCAATCAGTTTCCCATGCTCATGTACTTTTTTCTCTAGTTCTTCTTTAGCTGCATTCAACAACTCCTTTACTAAAGTTGTTATTTCTATCTTTACATGGGAGACTACTTCTAATTTGACTTCTTCTATAGCCTGATGCAGTTGTTTTTTTATTTCACTGGCTATCTTTTCAGAGATTCCCGGTGTGTTACTTTTGGGGTCCTCTATTTCAATGTCTCCTATACTTGCTTCTGGTGAACTATATGTTTGAGACTGCATTTTGCTTTTTCGTTTTGTCATTTTCACTCTGCCTGGTGTTTTCTATGTGTAGGAGGGGATCACACACACTCTTTTCAGACACAACAAAGTTGTATGGTTAGTTGTAGGGGGTTTTACTACTGGCCCTATTTATCCCCTGTACACCTCTATTTTAGGGGTATACTCACCACACTGATACAGTCAATCTGGTGTAGTCCAAAGTTCACAACCTGGGAGCAAAATTCCAAATATTCTCACCCTAACTGAATCCCGCTGAGGTCTTCTGATGTTCCAGGTGGGAGGGTGAGCCCAGCTGAAGCGGTCCAGGGCAGTTTTCAGTCTTGGGAGGGCCTCCTCGATGTTCCCAGTGGCAGGGCAGGCCCACAGGGGAGGTTCCGGGCAGCTTACCCCTGATGCAGGCTTCCGCTGAGTTCCATCCATTGACTTTTAAAGAAAGTTTGCTTGTGTTTTGCAGTTCTAAATTTGTCTTTCTTAAATATATATTAGTTTTGCGCTGAGATTTCCTTTTTTGTCATTTGTCTCTAGCTTACTCATTTGCTCATTGAACCATTTTTATGATGCCTACTTTAAAATTCTTGTCAAGTCATTCTAATGTCTAATCGTCTCGATGTTGGGTGTCTTTTCTCATCTCATTTGAGACGTTCTTGTTTCGAGGTATCGTGCTTGACTTCTGTTTGAAGCATGGATGTTTTTTGTACTGTAAGACACTGGTTCTTATGTGATCCTTCTATTTTGAAGATCACCACTGATGCCAACCTGGTGTGGTAAAAGGCAGTGATGCCTGGTTACTGCCAAGTGAGGGCGGAAGTGCAGGGTCTTTGTTAAGCCTCTTTTGACAGGTAGAGGGATGGGTCCCGCTATTGCTGGGTGTGGCGGGGAGTTCAGACTTGCTCCTAGGCCTTCTTCACTCCATGGTTGGGAGGCAAGAGAGGCACTTAGTTATTGTCCTACATCTGATCTCCCGGGTGCTACAGAGTGAGTGGTCTGCAGCAGAATGATGGAAAAAGCCCTCATTCTACATTAGCTGTGGCTAATACTACCCCAGTGGAGAGAGAAAGTGACTCTCTTTTTGATATCTCTTGTGATTTCTATTAACTATCCCTATGTATTAGAAATCTGTATTTTCTAATATAGTGTTATTATTTTTTTTATCCATTTGATTATTTCTTATATTCCCTCTCTGTCTTCCAAATGTGAATTCTTCATCTGGTTTGTTTGACCTTCATGTCCATTTGCCCTTCAGTATATCTTACCTAGGGGCTTATTTAAGGCAGAAAGTACAAGTTTAATCTGGTTCTACTACTTGTAAACTGTGTGACCTTGAACAATTGACTTAAACTTCACTAAATCTCAGCAACCCCATATGTTCAGTGGAGATGATGATAATAGAAACTAAAGAGGGTTGATTCAGGGAAGAAATGAGATAACAGACTTGTAATATATAAAAAATTCTGATACCTAATAGTTAATAAAGTAATTATAGCCATTGGGCTTCTAATAATGTAAAATAGTATTTTCTACTTTATTGCTTGGCCCAAGCCCCAGAATTCCCTGCTAGGTTTTCTAGGGTGCCTCATTGTCTTTTTCTGTCTAAACCATCTAGTTTATATTCAGCTTATTTCTCATTTCTTGGCTCTGGTCAGTTTCTTTGCTCTGGTCAGTTTCTTAATTTGATTTCACTCAAATATATAATATCCCTCTTATAGTTTGTTCCTCTTCTTAGGATGACCACTCTTGCCTTCTGTCCTTCAAATTCTGTGCATTGATCAGCTCAAATGTAGAGTATTGTGTGACTCACTCGTCTTCCTGATCTTTTCCTTTTTGACTTGCCCCTGAACTTGGGGTAACAAATTCACGGACTGGCAGTAAATGCACCAGGGAGGTTATGTTCTTCCTTCCACTTGGCCAAGTTAAATGGCTTTTGTAAAGTCATTCAAACTATTTGTGGCAGTGTCAGACACTGCCTTCTCTGTAGCATATAAATATTCTCTGAGCCACATAAGTATTCTTTGAATTACATCCATTTTTTATGCAATTCACCATTCAGTTGACAAAAGTTAGAGTACTTATTCCTGAGAGGGTCTGAATTGTTATTAAAAAAAAGATGGGTAAGTACCAGCTTTGTGCACTTGCACTTGAGAGTGGGTGTCTCTGTAAAGTTTGGAAGCAGCCTATATGGCCATCAACAGATGAATGGATAAAGAAAATGTATATTTTCACAATGGACTACTACTCAGTCATGAAGAAGCCTAATTTGTATCATTTATAGGAAAACAGATGCATCTTGACACCATAATGCTAAGTGAATGAAAAAAACCAGACATGGAAAGTTAAATATATATGTTTTCTCTTACATGAGAAACTGAAAATATAAATAGTTTAAAAAGCAAAATAAAACATAGATGAGGCCAGGCATGATGGCGCACGTCTGTAATCCTAGCACTTGGGAAGCTGAGGCAACAGGGTCTCCCTGAGTTGGAGGCTAATCTGAAAAGCATAGTGAAACCCTGTCTTGAAAATACAAAAAAGAGAGGGAGAGACAGAGACAGAGACAGAGACAGACAGAGAGAGAGAGACAGAGAGAGAGAGAGAAGAAAGAAAAGAAAAGAAAAGAAAAGAAAAGAAAAGAAAAGAGATACATCGTAAGAAACAGAAAGGAGGACTTGGTGGAGATAGAAAGGGGATAATTCATCATCCTCGGAGCTTGCAACTGGAGCAAAGGGAAGGAGGAAGGCTACTGATATTCTTCAAACCAAGGAAAGCATCATGTCTGTAGCACAGCTTGGACAACACGGAAAAGCAATGAGTAATTTAGGGGTGGGTTAAGTAAGCCTCACAATGGAAGTGACATTTGAGCTGGGCTTTGAAGCCTGTGGTTTAGTCCCAAGAAAGAAGAGCCTGAGAAAAGCAGAGGAGCCGTGAATGTACCCTGCTACGGCCTGTGAATTCCTTAGAACAACTGGGCTGTGTCTAGGCCGTCTGGTCCTTAGGATGCTAGAGGAGGAGAGACCATAGAGGGAAGGACCAAAGTTCAGGTTTGTCTTAAAAACTAAAAACGCCATGCTCTTCAGATACTCCCTTGGACTCCTGTATGAAAGGTATGAACAGAGCTGGTCCTGATGTTTTTGGGTAATCTAAACCACGAAGCTTTTCTTTCTGTACCATGGGACTACAGTTTGGCTACTTTCAGGGTTTCTTTTTTCTCCCTCCTCTCTCCGTGTGGTTTGATGTGTGGTATATCCTGTGAATAGAGAGGGCAAACAGGGTCGTAAGGTTTTCTCCCTGTTTGCATCAGCTCTGTTGGAGCAGCTGCCCTCAGCCCATATTGTAGCTGCAAAGGATGCTGAGAGAATAAGTATCCAGCACTTTTAGCTTCTGCAATTGGGAAGAAGGCTTTGCCTCAAGAAGTGGAGAATTTTTCTAAACATAGAAGGGGATCAAAATGTCAAGTGCATGACAAATGTCTGCTGCAACTCTCCCTGCTATCTGTCTGTGCCTGCCATCGACTTTCTTTCTGGAGTGTCGTGGGAAATCCAGAATTCATCTGCACCAACTCTCTGAGATAGAGGAAGGAAACTTGATTCAGGGAAGTTGAGCAGTGGAGAGAAAGCTCTTGAGTCTTAGATTACTTACTGACCTCAAAAGCAAAAGGGCTGGCTCAGCCTTAGCTAGGTCTGTCAGTGAGCTAATTCTGGTTCATGAAACAAATTGAAAATTTAAAATGTGGGCAGCATTTCGTTGATTTGTGAGCCATGTTCAGAAATCACTGATAACATCACAGATAAATTTTATTTGGTCAATATTAAAAACTTGATGAAGTAGATCGAGTATTCTTTCCTTGTTTTGCAGATGGGAAAACTACTGTATGTTGAGATGAGGTATTTTGTTTTGGAGTTACATAACTACAAGTGATAACCCTAAGCCTAGGACCCAATCTCTATTTCTCTCCCAGTATTCTCATTGTATCTTGGATATTTCCCTGTAAGAATTTCCTTTTCTTTGCAGAATAAAAGCTTTATATCCGAAGCCTGCATCAAAAAGTGTATTATTAAAAGGGCCCTGATTTTATGCTTAATGACTGAGGGAATAGGACATATACATTGGCTTTGCTTCTCAAGGACAGTTATTTATATAAGAGATATGGTAAGTTTCAATGCTTTGGCTTAGAAAAAAAACCTTGTGAAGGCCTGTTTTCCTTATTTTGAGGTATTTATACCATCAGAATTTCAGATTTCTCAATTTTAGGTTTTGTTCAAATTTATTTCAAGGCATTAGAACATGTATGTCCCATTGCATCAGGAATCACAAAGGTATTCTCTCTCTCTCTGTCTCTCTTGCTCCCCCCCACCCCCGCCGGCCTCTCCCACAGACACCTAAGGAGTTAAAGAGTTTAGGCAATAAAAAAAGTTTTTTTTGCTCTCTGCAACAGAGGTATTTTGGGTATGTAGCATGTTGTCTTACCAGCTGCTGCTTCGTTTAGGTTAAGAGTAGCTCTCATTGCTTTAGTATCTTCCGGTGATTAATAGAAACTCTGGTGTGGGGAGGGTGGGTCTATCACTTTGCCTAAGAATACCAAGTTTATATAATAAAGTCAATAATTGACAGTTTCTGTTAAGTGACACACTCTGGCATTCTCCTAGGAAATGAGAACACAGTACAGGGCGAAAGTCTGGATTTATGTTGGTTAATGAGTTTTGTGAGTGACGCACGGGAGGCCTAAAGGATACCAAGCGTGGAGGGATTGAATTGCTGGAATAAGAATTATGTTACATGGGCTAAATCAGTGCTAGCAGCACTAGCTGAGCTCGCTTACTTTCTGTACCTCAGTTTCTCTGCCAATGTTTATAAGCGCTTCTTGCATGCTGGATCCCTCGTGTATTAGCCCATTACTCTGTCACCACTAACCTATCAGGTATTTGTTTCTTCCTTTTAGAAGGTGGGGAAACCAAAGCTGAGTGAGGTTGAGCAATGTATTTTGAGGTCCTGGGTTTAGTAGCAGAGTAGGGGAGCAGACTGCCATTGGGGTGCTCCAGAGAGAACCTGCTCATCCTTCCTCCTACCCAGTCACTGCTTTTTGCATCGTTTCAGTGCTCTTTGCAGGTACCAAAGCGCACCAGTGAACGCCTCCTCCACCCTTTTACAATTGCTGTGTTTTGAGCTTGTTGGAGAATGAATGGGTGCTTCAAAACACAATCGCTAGACTTAATCATTTTGTTTTTCAGGCATCAAATTATGTAATTCTGTGAAATAGTCATGAATTTGATACTTATAACAGGCTTAATGATGTAGGTGATTTATATAACTATATTTTAGGGTGGTCTTTGTTTGCTACATGCAAAGCAGCCAGTCATATGTAAATAAAGGTGGTTTGGGAGCCAGAATTTGATGATCCAGTGGAAGGCAGTTTAGTTGAGAAAGAAAGGTATTGCAAGCGGCAGGAGATGCAGAAAACATTAGAGCACTGATCTAACTCGGGGCTGGCAGAGGCATTGAGAGAGTGTGTGTCAGTGGACCGACCGACCGAAGGCTGTTTATAATGACACAGCAGGGACCAGCAGGAGCCCGGGATGCCGATCTCTAGCAGAGCCCTGGCAGAGGGAACTTGCTAAAGAGGAGACCGCGCCGAGTCTGGGGAAATGCAGAACTGCCAGATTGTTGAGGTCACTTGGCAGACAGGGCTGTTTCGACCCAGAATTGAGAGGCTGCATCTGGAACACAGCAGAGAGAGAACAGAGTGACTCTTAGGGTAGAGATGAGGGGAAGGAAGCCATGACAAACTCACCTGAATGTTGTTGCAGCTATCTCTAATTTGTCTTGCTGTTTCCAATTTATATCCCCCAGGACTCCTCACCCCACTATTAAGTCAAGCAGTGGTTCAATTATCTAGCCCTATAGAGAGTTACCATGATACTTAAAAAAGTCAAGTTTAGCCTTCTAAGTACTCAGACCTAATTTAACCATGTTTCTCATGAAACTCTTTCTGAAAGGCACTTTTATTTTTCTTGTCACGTAGGTGCAGCCCAACTTTCTATTAGAAAGTACTATCATTTTGCTAGCTTCCAGCGTGCAGAGAGCTTGTTAGACATGGGCCTTCCTGTCCCCACGCTGGGGTTGGGGTGCCTACGGTCTCATTACAGCCATCTGGTTCCTTGCTGCAGTCAGAGTGTTGCCAGTCCCCACTCCTGATCCTGGCCATCCCTGGCCAAGGTTTTTCTCCCTGTTGGTTGTGCTTTCTTTCTGCTCCACCACCAGCCACATCTCCACTCTTGACTCCTGTGGGTTTCTTCTTTAGCTGTCCCCAGGTAATGAGAAGGCTTTTTCCTCCTGATCAGTAAGCAGATTGTTTGCAGGGCTGATTTCCTCTGGGGGTTTTATCTCATTCTGACTCTTGGCAGCATTACTTATAGAATCTGTTTACATTGCTGAAGATGGAGAAGCCTTCCTTTCCCCCTTTCACTTAAAGAAAGCTCCCCTCAACAGCTGAGCAGGTATTACAGGGCTAGCTGGATGTAACTATCATGGGTCATCTGGTGTATATGGTGTGCCAAGGTCAAGGGCAAAGGCCAGCACTTCTAAGTGTCAGTCTTTGAAAGGGATACCACTAATCCTTTGATGACAATGGCAAAAAATTGTAAAGGAGCCTGTTTCTTTCTTTTTGTTAACATTGTTAAGGGCATGGATTTTATTTATTTATTTTTAAATTATTATTATTATTATTTTTTGGTACTAGGGATTGAACTCATGACCTTGCGCTCGCCAGGCAGGCTCTTAAGCCACTGAGCTAAATCCCCAGCCTAAGGGCATGGATTCTGGAACCAGGCTGTTTCTATTCAACTCCTTGCCTTTCATTTGGATATATATATATATGCCCAATGATAGACAGTAGAAACCTCATGATTAGGCCCATGTAAACACAATGGAAAGAGGGCTCTGCTTACCTTTTCACTGAAATGGGATGAAATCTTGCAAGTGTAGTTTTGATTTGAGCTGAATCTTAAGCATTGAGTGGGTCTGAATGAGTCAGGCAGGGAAAGGAGGCATATTTGAGACAGAAACAATGGCAAGAATAAGGGCACAGAACCTTGAGTCATTCTGGCCATCTGAGAGCTGTATGAATCTCTCCTGGCTGAAGTCGAGTAGGAGTAAAGAGGACAGTCGTGAGCGTCTCAGTGGCATGCTGGAGCTGCTTATGTCTGGTTTTTGAGAGGCAGTTATGAAACAGCGAGGAAATTTGAAAGCTGGTTGATAAACCATTGCTACCTCGAAATCTGCAGTGGAGGAAATTTTACAGCATGGAAATCAGGAAAAGCTGCAGATCAGGACCGTCTGTCCTCCTCCCTGGAGAGCTGTTTTATCAGCAATCCGCCCATTGTGATACCTTGTCTTTGATGTCTTTTTAATGGCCACTCTTGTCTTTGAAATAATTTGAAATTGATACATATATATATATATCTCCATATATATCTGTATGTATATTTATGAATAATTTATTGATTGATAATAGTTGATCTTCTAAAGTGTTAGGTAATATGAGGATCTTTTGATAGTTCTTTCTTTTAGCCCTTTGTAAATATCATTTAGTTATTTTTCTCTTGGGTGTAGCTCTTTGTCATATTTTCTTTTATTTTCCATCGACCCTGGTCAGGTCTTAGTCTTCACTGTATATTGGCATCACCTGGGGAGCTTGTAGACATTGCAGTGTGTGAACCACATGTGGAAAATTCATCAGAGTCCAGGGTTAGGGCCAGCGAGTTAAGTCATTAGATTTTCAAGCACCCGGGGGAGGCCCATGTGCAGCCCAGCTTGACACTTAACTCCCTGGGATTTAAAGAAGAAAAAGACGTCTTCAACACTTCCTTTAGATGCTGAAATAAAGAGGCAAATATACCTGTTCAGGTAAGCACTTATGACCACAAGGTGTCTAGCATTCTTACACTACTTATTTCCTAGTGATAGTAAAAACAAAAACAAAAACTGTCTTGTTTTTGGTAGAGGCAATAAAAAGAATATCAGGGAGCAATTGTGATTTGGCCAATATCTGTATTTCTAGCCAGAAGTGCTTTTTCCATCAGCAAGTGTGGTGACAACCTTTGAGGCTGGTGAAAGTTTCCAGGTTCCAGTGATTAAGTCATTACCCACAGAAGCCAGCTTCAGCAGAGCAAATGGTCCGGACAGATGTTCTCCATCCAGAGGGACTATAATAATTGCCTTGTAACGTCGTCCTGGGCACACGTGTGTTTGATGCTATGCATTTCGTAAAGAGAACCTACCTGGCTGAGCTAATGATGATTTTTGTTAAATGTTAAGGAGACATAGGGCAGGTGGACACTAAATTCAAGGAACTAGTATGAAGATATATTAGAGTTAACTTGAAAATATAGGTAAGTCAATAATAATTGTGAGTCAGAACTTTTTCAAGGGATCTTTATGGCACTTTGCTTGCAAACATCAACTTTGCCATTTTATAAATGGGAGGTTCTAATTTATGACACTGCATTGCTTAAGCATTTGATATGTTGATTTCAAAGACCTAGTGCTTTTTTTTTCTTAAGAGTCAGTCATTTATTTTCCCCTTTGGTTGGTGAGAGAAGGGTACAAAACCTTCCAGGTGGGGACAAACTGCCTATTGCATTTGATATGTTGATTTCAAAGACATAGTGCTTTTTTTCTTAAGTGTCAGTCATTTTTTTCCCCTTTGGCTGGTGAGAGAAGGATACAAAACCTTCCAGGTGGGGACAAACTGTCTATTGCTCTTTCTCAGGCATTGTAGTAGAGATTGGGGAGTTGCTTTGTTCAGACAGGGGCTGTGGAAGGAGGATAAGATTCTGTCCCTTGGTGGAACCAAGCATCTGATCAAAATGGCTGTAATAACGGGAGCTGATTGCCCCTTCTTTGAAACTATCTGTTTTAGTGTTGATTTAGTAGTGCAGTCATGCTATGGCCCTGGATGGTGACCCTGCTCTTTCTGATTTCCTGAACTCTCTCTTTCTGGTCATAGAATGGCTACTAAGGTCTCAATATCATGACATTATCCAAAGGCAGGAAGAGAAAGGGGCTCATCTCCCCTATCTCTCATCATACATTGCCTTAGGAAGGAAAGTTTTTCAGGATCTCCCAGCAGACATCTTCTCAGGTTTCAAACCTGAAGCTAAAAGCTGTCATTTGTTCACTCTCAAACCTATGTTGGCAAGTTGGCAGTGTGGGTTACTGTAGTTGGCACAGGAGTTTGCAGACTTCCTGTGAAAGATCAGATTATGAATATTTTAGGCTTTGTGGGGGCCCACATGGTCTCTGTTAAACCCTCAAATACAACCATTATTAGCTAAAGGACTGTACATTAGGCTGTAGTTTCAGCATGAATTCATTTAATTATATTTCTTCTGAGCCTGGGGCACAGGGGTTCCACCATTTCTGCCCACTGTGCTATTTTCTAAAAAGCAGTGTGATTTAGAAAAACAACAAAAAATAGATGACGGCCAACAGTGTTTGCCAAGTATCTAATCTATAAAAGTGTTGTAATAATTATTAAATGAGATAATAGATAAAATAAGTGTAGTCCTGGGTACTACAGGCCCTCAAAAGATAAAAGCTACTTATTATTGTTCTTCTTAAATATTCCTCTATGATCCCTGAAGGATTTTTTCATTTACGCTTCTCTGATACATACGTATTGCACACATATGATTAGACTGATTCAGTTGTAATAAAACATTGTTTGGTAATTTTTAGCTGATTCAGTTTTTCTTCCTTGTGGGAAAGCATGACCTCTTCACTCTGTTTCTTGAACATTTGTACAAAAAGTAAGGTAGAGAGAGGAGAGTAACAGGTGGTAGATGGCGGTGGATATGATCAAAGTGTGACACAGTCGTGTATGGGAATGCCATAGCGAAACCTGCTAACTTGTGTTGATATGTGTTAATTGTAATCAAAGTAATAATTTCATGAGGAAAAATTGGAATCTGACTTTTTGGCTTTATTAGAATAGAGCTATTATCCCACTGTGTTCACCAGTCTAGACTAGTTAAAAACTCAGCCCCTGGGTCATCCCAGCTGCAGCGGAGATTAGGAAAATGGTAGAACATGTAGAGGGTTAGTGAGTCCCGTCCATAACCCACTGCTTTATTAGTATTTTTTTTCAGAAAGAGAGAATCAAAGATGTTGTACTATTATTATACTTGCAATTTCTACTTCTTTACTTTCTATCTTGTCTTAAACTCTTGTTCATCCAATTGTTGTTTCTTTTGTTTCTTTTTCTTTTATAATAAATATTTTTGGATTACATTCTTCTTCTTTCCCACTCCTTTTCCCTTCCTTACAACAATTTAGATTCATCAGCTGTTTGTAGAGTTATAAGTTAAACATTGGTAGAAGTGAAAGTGTACCATAAGCAGATGGCTTGGTAAACAATTTAACAACATTTATTTTTATAAATTATTATTATAATTTCAAAACCATCTTTCTTTGCCTTTACAACACTGAGCCGGAGGTGATAGTGCCCAATAGTGCACAGCAGGCAATGTCTGAGGAATATTTAGTTGTTACAGCGGAGTGGGATTTACTACTAGTGTCGAGTGGTAGCAACCCACAGACACTGCATATCCCACAATGCAGGAAACATCCTCGGAAGACAAGAATGATCAGATCCCAGTGTCAGTAGTATTGAGACTGGAATTCTGCTCTGCCTTTCACCCCCAATCTTCTTTTTGTACATAGCCCTGGGGATTGAACCCAGAGCTTTTGCACTGAACTACATCCCAAGCCCATTCATGTATGTGTGCATGTATGTGTACATGTATGTAAGTACACATGAATCAGTGAACAACACAGGGTCTTACTAAGTCACTAAGTGACCCAGGCTGGGCTAAAACTCTCAGTTCTCCTGCCTCATCCTGGAATTGCAGTCGTGTGCCACCCCGTCCACTCAAGTTGTACCTTTCAAGTATCAATAGCGCTGAGCCTGAAATGTTGCTCCTGTCTCTTACTAATTACATTGTTAGAGATGTAATTATCTCTACTATGCAGCCTTTCATTTTACCTAACCCTGACCTACTCCTAGCCTTTGTGGAGTAAATGCAGGTAAAAATGTAACGCTCAAAAATGTACCTGACAAGCTAATTCTCCAATACATTATGCGATTAAGTAGATTTCCTCAGAGTTTGAGTAGAAACCTTGAAAGCAATTTTTCATGGTTTTGCTGTTGTCTTTCTCAAAATTTATACATCTATGAAGTTCTGAATTATTTCACACTGATTATCCAAGTCAACATTTTAAACATATAATTTTCAAGTAGTTAAAAATGTGATGAGTAATAGAAATATATACTGAACAAATTTAAAGGTCTTATTCATTAATGAGGGTAGAGAAACTAGGGTTAAGGCCATAGTTCAGTGGTAGAATACTTGCCCAGCATGAGAGAACCCCTAGCATGCATGCACATGCCTGCGCGTGTGTACACACACACACACACACACACACACACACACACACACACAGAAACAGCAAAACCGACTCAGATGAAATTAGAAGACCGAGAATTTATAGATACTGAAGAAAGAATGTTAGCATAAATTGATGTGGGAAACTGGTTAATATCCTTCAGGCCTATAAGACTATGACTACTGGGGGTTCATTATGGATGGAAATCATTTGCATGTGCATCAGAATTAACACAAGTTAGCACAACCTCAGTGAATCTGGGCATTGACCAACTCAGAAAATCTAACAGTGCTTTAGGGCAATGGTTCCCACACTGTGGTCTTGAGGAAAGGTTCATTTTGGCTCACAGTTTGGAGAGGTTTCAGTTCATAATTGGCTGGTTCCCAGTCAGGATGGCTTGGCGGAGTGATATCACAGAGGAGAAATGGTGCATGGCAGGCAGAATGCAGCAAAGTATTGAAATAACCAAGAGGCAGTGGCCTTCTTTCTGTGCCTTGTACTCTATTCAGGGCACATACTGTTAGGGTGGGTAGCACTCCTACCAGGGTGCGCCTTCCCGTTATCCACACCTAGAGCTATGCCAAACCAATAAGTGGACTAATTTAGTAATCACATAACCTTAATCCCAGACACACAATTAATCCTAGCATCACACACTCTAGATCCAGCTGCCTCTGAAAATCCCCACATATGCCTGCCAGAGGGTTTGTTGGGACATCTAGATGTAAGCCATAGCAGGCCTGTGTCAGAATCACCTAGAGGACCGGTGGAAACAAGATCACTGGTCCCAGCCCCAGCTTCTTATTCAGTAGGTCTGTGGTGGCGACATCTGGTGTTTTGAATGTTCCTCAGGTTGATGTTGATTCTTGTGAATTAAATACCACATTCTGAGAGTTACTGCTATGGTTTGGATCTGGAATGTCTCCTAAGAGCTCACGTGTTAAAGGGTTAGTCTGCAGCTTGATGCTATTGGAAGATGGTAGAGCTTTCCCTTCCTCTCTTTACTTTCTGACTCCCAGGAGGTGAGCATCTCCTGCCAAGTGCTCCTGCCATAATGAGCTACTTCATTATGGGCCCAAAAGCAAGGGGACCCACTGATTATAAACTGAACCCTCCAAAACTGTAGCCAAAATGTTCATGCTTTGAACCTCTTTGGAACAAAATAACATTTGAGTTTTGGGATATGCCTTGTACACTATTATAGTAGTAACTTAGTTCATGAATACTTCTGTTTGACACCTTCCCATATTTTTTTTTTTTTTCTGTTTGTCTTTTTGGGACAGAGTCTCACTATGCAGTTCAGGCTGGACTTGAATTCACTTTGTAGCCCAGGCCGGCCTCGAACTCACAGTGATCTTCCTGTCTCAGCCTCTTGGGTGATGGGATGACAGGTATGTGCCATGACCATCATGTGCCACGACATGACCATCTTTCCTGCACAAACACAAAGTAGCTTTCTTTTCCAGAATCATGGAACAATTAAGTTCATGACCTGAGGTATCATTGTGTAGGGAAAATGGGTAGGAATAGCCTGGGGTTTATGTTGAGACTTAATTGTAAAGTAAGGCAACTCTTTTCCTATAGAATTTCAAAATGTCGTTAATTCTAGCAGTTGGCTGGAATTAACTTTGTTGTTGTAATCATCAGATTTTGAAACTCATTATACTTCTTCATCTCTGCACTACACTTTTGTGACTTTCATTATGTGGATGTAGTAAGGTGAGTTTTGATGATCTATAAGGATGTCTGTTATGGATTAAAAACTGGTGGTCAATTTAACGCCAGCTGGATTCCATCAGCATGGTGCTGAGTGTAGATGTCTCTGAGGAAAATTGCCAGCATAAATAGAGACGTGGAGAAGGAGAAGCTATGCGTTGAGGTATTGAGGTGTTGTGGGTTTCACTATGTGTTGCTGTTTGAGCCGTTGGTTCTCCTGGAGAAGCTCTGATCCTCACACTGAGCATTGCTTCCTGGCTCCAGAGGGGAAGACGTGTGCTGCTTCGTCTCCAGGATGAACTCGTTACACCGGCTTCCTGGCATGTACTGGACTGTGCTTATCTTCGGAGGAGCTGGGGGGCCTCTGTGTCACTGAGGATGGCTGTGGTGCTTTTCAGGACAGCCCTGGTCATTGTTGTGAGTGTGACTTCTCTGCTCCAGCGTAGAACCCTCAACCTACCAGTACAGCTCCTTCACCCTGCTGGCATAGACTTCCTAGCTTCCGCTGCTGACCTTTGGGCCTTCCCAGCACGGATCCGTAAAAGAAACTGGCATGAGTCCTTCTTGTGGGCTCTAGGTCTCCAGTTGGACTTGTGGGAGGCCTTGTCGTGAGCACTGGGTCTTCATCTGGACTCATGTGGGACATTGCTGTGAGATTCAGGCCCTTGGCTAAATATTCTATGTCTTTAGTGTTATGGATAGATTTCCTGCATTTTCTTGTGTTAACTATGGGTGACCATCATAAAAATATTATAAACTCCATGTCCTGATTCTATTTGTTCTCTGCACAACCCCTGACCACAACAATGTCCTTGATTGGATCCATAATTTCCTCAGCAGATGCTAGGAATCCTGGGTGATCTCCATCCTAAACGATTTTTTCCCACTGATTTCTTACCAATCCCTATTAGTTTTACCCATTGATGTCTCTCACATTTCAATTCTAGCAAACTCCTTTGTTCTGCATGCTGATTATCTTCGTGATTACTCTCATGACTAAGCCTTAGAGGTGTATTTTATCAGTCTACAAGTCCATCTCTTACACTGCTGCCTAACGACATCTCTCTTCTACTGTAAAATTGCTCTCTGCTACTTCTCTCAGCAATAAAAGCCAAGATAAAAGTCAACTTCTGCTTCACCTACTACCCCAGAGGCCTGCCCCATGGGATCTTCTCATAATCTATTTTTTCACATGTGATTTCCCTTTTAGAACCACATGGAAATTGTGGAATCAGCCTTTCTGGTGAACGTGAGTAGTCTTTCCTGGGAGACCTTCTTAGTGAGGAATTATCTCTGTGAGATCTTAGCAACTTTCTATGATGAGAGATTCTTCAGTTGAAAGATACAGCTTGGGTATTTAAAGATGAAGTTATCACTTCCTGTAGTGCTACTAGTACCGGTAGTTACTTTTGTGTACAAGCAAGAAATATTTACGGAAAAGGACTTAGGTTGCTGAGGGCTGTAAAATATTTTCTCATGCCTGTTGACATGTTTACCCCACACATTGACTGATATTTATCTGCAGATTTTCAGTGCTTTGTCTCTAGCAGGTGTCTGTATGAAGGAGCCCCATGTAAGATTTTCAGAGGGGCTCGTCTGATTCTTACAGTATATCTTTTGCTGGGCCCTTGCTACTCCATGTATAATCCCTGAGCCTACACACCAGTGGCCTGGCAGCATCAGAGAGCTTGTTAGAAATGCAAGATCTGCAACTGTATCCTGGATGTACTACTTCAGAAGCTGCATCTTACCAGCATCCCTGGACGATTCATATGCATGCTAAACTCTGAGAAGCATTGCTTTCAAAGGAACGTCCAGTTACCACGTACAACACAGTTACCTTCAGAAGCAGGGAATTCTAAACACATCCCAAGTCTCCCCTCCTTTGCTCCCTCCCTGCCATTCTCCCTTCTTTTTCTTCCTTCCTCTGTGCAAATTCACAAGACCTGACCAACACCAACTGAATCAGATTCTCAGTGAAGAGAGCCACTCTGTGTTAAATACCCTGGATGATTCCTGTCACTATGAAGTTTGAAGAGCTACATCCCAGGGCAAATCTTAGCTCTTGAGTTATCTGTGATTTCCCCCAAAACTTTGGGATAAAGAGGCTCCCTCAAAATTAATGTTAACCCTTGTTGCCCTCAGTTTTCCACCTCGATTTCATTCTCCCTGTTATCAAAATGTTCCTTCGCCTTTTACTTAAAAATATACCTGGACATCTGAGTTCTGGGGAAAAAATAAAAAGTTTTTGCTTGCATCCGTGGCCATTTCTAGTAACTGCCATTGCTTTGCGTGCAGCTGGCTCAGGTCTAATTCATCCCGTGTTGCCGCTGCTCTGTGTTTGTTTTCCTCAGTGTTCACTCATCTCTCGGTGCCTGCCTGGAGTGTGCTTGTCCCCACCTGCTTCTCCACCAGAGCTGTTCTTGCAAAAGTCACTAGGGACTTCCCTATTTCAAACTCATTGACCTTGTAAAGCACTTTAAAGCAAACCTCTTAAGGTTGGCAAGTATATAAAAGTCATATATTTGGTCCTGCCTCCTTTGCTGGTGGGCAGAGTTGAGCGTGAATGTCTGCTTTTAAGCCAGGGAGAAGTTGGACTTGATTCTGCCTTTACTTGCCAACCTCCAGGGCAGGAAAGTTGTCCCCTGAACGTTTTTGTACTTACAAACCTGTTTTACAAATTCAGGTTTAAATATGATTTTCCTTTTTAGCATTAAGCTACTTATTTTAGCTCCTCATTTCTTTAATTACTAAATTCCTCCAGCTAAATTAGTACCTACGTTTTTCTTGTGACGTTTAGCCTTTCACAGGTGATTCTGACTAGTGCTGTCTTCCTTTGTTTCATGGCATGTCCTTGGATTCAGAATAGCTAAATAAGTCATTATTTTCCCATTAAGAATCGGCAAAGCTTTAACATTTGAGGGAAGGACAATACTTAGGTTGAAAAAAAAATCTCTCTCCCTCTCTGCCTCTGTCCTTCCTTTCCTCCTTTTCCCTTCACTACCTCCTTCCCCTCTTTCTCCTTCATTCTTTCCTTCTTTTTACATACTCTGAAAGACTCTCACAAGATAGTCATGTCATCAAACAGAACAAGCTGTTAAACATACAGTGACAGTAAGGCTCCCTCCAAGTGTTGGGGAGGGAGCCATGAAGATCGGGTAAGAATGGGGTGGAGAATGGGCAGAGTCCTAACCACAAGCCGGGCTGGGTGTTGAAGGTGCGCCCTGGGGGCTTCACTGGAAGGGGCGGCAGTGATGTTTCAGGAGCCATAGCCCTATGAGCAGCACCCTGAGGTGTGAAATGACCTGCTACTTGAGAGGGAACTTTGAAAGAGGAAGGTGAGGATTAGGCCCAGGAGGCCAAGTTTGGGCAGAGATAGCCTGGCTGTCTTCTCTGCGACAGCCATGAGGATGGTGGGCTGGAAACACAGAGTCCTAGAAGATGAGAGATCAGTAAGAAAACGAGTGCAAATGTTATTAAGACTTGATAGGCTGGGGCTTCAAAGAGAGGAGTCACTTAGAGTCCTAGAAGCTTTGAGACTAGGTTACCACAAGCAGGAAGCACAAGGAAAGAACAGGCAAATGATAGAGTCTTAGTTCAGATCAGTCTTTGATGGGCCTGAGTGAAGGAAGAGCTCCTTAGAAAAACTGGAGGAAAACCTGTGTGGTGCAGATTTAAAACACCTACTACCCTTAGTGATTAGCACTTGGAAAAAGGTTCTTTTTATAGTGATGCAACTGGGAATACCTGACTCCTTGGCCTCTTGCAGTAGCTCAGAACAAATCTTTCCCCCTTTCAACATGACAGCTCTTGAAGTGGTTGGAAGAAAGCTCTTTCAACTTTCTTTTAATCTTTTCCTCTAGGGTTATACATGCCCCCATTTGGCCCACCTGTCTGAACATGATGTTTCTTAACCATGTACCTGCACTAGCAACACTGCTAGCTTGTGGTCCGGAGGGACAGGAAAGAATGAGGCCAGTGACTTGGATTTGTCTTCATTCCTTTGTCCTTACGTGGAGATTCTTTTCTTCCAGTTTTCACTGCAGGCTCTGTGAGTTGTTGGGTCAATGAGCCCAAGGGGTGGAAGGCAAAGCCCTGAGACCACTGAATAGCCTTGCTTTGACTGGCCACATGCTTTTCTGACTGTTTATGGACAAGGTTTTGTTTTGTTTTGTTCTAAAGAGAGCTGGTTTGAGAAAGCAGGCTGCTGAGAAAGCTGTGGGATTCCACTTCCTCTGGGGCCATCCCTAAGTCCCCCCCCAGAAAGCTGAGAGTTAGCATCCAAAGGCATCCTTTGCCCACCTGGGTCATCTGAGGCCTTGTCCATGTCTGACTCTGATAGCGAGGGGGAGGCATTTGTTGCCATCTGCCAGCTTACCAGTTGATAGGAGAGAGCTCAGGCCAGAAAGATACCATTTTACTCATCAGTCACCATCCAAAAGAAATGAAAAAAAGAAGAAAAGAAAGAAAGAAGAAAGACAAAGAAAGAAAGCAGAGCAAAGAGGCAGCAGCTGTAGCATTTTTAAATGACTTCTCCCCAGTTGGCAGTCACAGTGCTTTCTTTCACAGAATACATAATGTCAATTTTTGCCAGAATTTGTGTGTAGAACTCTGCAAGGAGGTAATTTGGGAAGGAAGGTGGAATGAGGGGGGTTTCCAGGTCATATTTGGGATGAATTACGCACCCTTGAGACTGAAACACATGAGTGTCAAGCAGAGTTTTCTGTCTTTCCAGCTCTCTTGCTTTCTCTTGTAGCCCTGGGCTCAGTGCAGGATATTCCACAGGAAAAACTGGAATCCAGCTAGGAGGACAGTGGCAGGAGAGGTCAGAGAGCTTCTAATTCAGTAAGCAGGTTTCTGCCCAGGGAATGGACTCTGTTCAGCCGATCAGCGTGACCAGGATATTTGGCAATGAAGAGGTGCTTGGCCACTCTGGGCTCCGGCATGTGCAGTCTCTCCGTGAAATGTCAGCAGGACACAGTGTGCTGTGGGATGCGGCAGGCTTTGTACGGAGCTATTGCTGTGGTTATGACATAAGTGGCTCCTTTTGAGCGAACTCTTAACTAGCAATCTAAGAACTTTTGGTTCAAGTACGAATTCTATCCTATTTTAGTTTAATGACCGTGGGTAAAGTTCTTAAACCACTCTGCACTATGGTTTCATCTTGTGTCTCTAGATGCCAGAGATATTTCTGTCTGGTGTGTATGACCCTGCAAATTAAGTTTTGAGTTCATTTCTGGGCCCACATACTCTGTTTTTTCAGCAACTCTGGGTTTCACGTAGACTTTTCGCAAGTCCTCCGTACCCTCTGCCCTCCGTGTAGTGATGCTTATTGTATTCTTCCTCCTAGGAAGTTTAGTTTTAAGACTTAACTAGCATCTCATACTTATAGGTATTCCCAGAGATTTCTTACCACTCTGGAATGCACCCTGGAAAATGTACAGGTGAAATAATATGTTGTCTGGAATTCACTTCAAAGGAGCCTACAGGGAATTGAGTGCATGCAAAGCAAGACTGGTTAAGAACTGATCGTTATTTAAGGGAAGTCATAGACAGGGGAATCATTCCATTCTTTCTTTAAAATTAGTTAATTATTTCTGTACCAGGGATCTAACTTGTCACCTCACTCTTGCCAGGCAGGTGCTGTGCCGCTGAGCTATATGCCCGGCTATTGTTCTTCTTTCTACGTTTAAAATTGCTTATAATGAAAGACCGAGCCACAAGCAAGGATTGTCATTATTACCAGCCCGAGGTGATTGTTCCCACACATATCTGAAGCTCCCTTGTGGTGGGTCCCTCAGACATCTTACTTACTTCTTGTTAGGTTGTTGACAAGCAAGTATAGCTCCATCATCAGAAGACCAGAGACAATCTTGGAATATTTCTGCATCCTATCTGGGTTAGCATTTTCTCCAATTTTAATTTTTTTTTTTTAAAAACAAACTATCTTTATTTAATAGTTGTATTAAAATAAGTAGAGTCTTCCAGATCTACCATGCTTTGCTTCCTGTTTCTGCCATGGTCTCGGTTATTGTGCACAATGTGAGTGCAGTGAACAGAATTTTTTGTTAATGCATGGAGATTTATCCAAAAGAGAACCAGTCATGGCTTGTCTTTTATGACAGCATGGAGTTTGCTCACTGCCTGATAAATTCATGTGGTTAGGGTTGACCGACTCCTTCGTGTTCTAGGTGGTGAGTGAGAAAGCATTTGGCTGCCATCACACCAGCCATGAGTGCTGAGTACCAAGCTGTGCTCTGCGAGGCCATGTTAGAGGCTTTATGACTAAGAAAATGGTTTAAAATTTGTCAAGAAAAATTATTCTGCTTATTATTTTACAATGTTTGGATAACCCGTGCAAAGTGGTTTTCTGCATTTGCTTTCATGTATTTTTTGTGTGCATATATGTATGTCACCTCTTTTCCTCAACTGATTCTGTTCTGGAACTTATTTCTGAAACCATCAGCTCCACAACTATTTGGGTAGAATAGAAATGGGACAAATTGGGGCTGGGGATTTAGTTCAGAAGCATAAGCGCCTGCCTGCCAAGTGCAAGGTCCTGGGTTCAATCCCTGGTACCAAAAACAAACAAACAAACAAAAAACCAAAAAAACAACAAAACAAAACAAAGCCAAAGGGACAAATTTTGTATCTATTATCAGAAAAGGGGCAGGTCATGTGTTCTTAGCATCCCCAGTTGAAATCTCATGGTGGTTTTTTCACAGAGGCAGGTTATATTTAGCAGATGGGCTTAAAGCATTATTCACAGGACTAATTAGATAACCAGAGGCAGCCTTAGTTTCCCCTTTTGTAAATGATCAAATAACTTCCATTTGCTTAAGTTCTATTCTGACTTTGACAACCTATGATTTACTTATAAGTCAAATGGGCCCTTGGTGGGCTGCTGTAGGGAACTATTGAAACACTATATTTGTGAAAATATTCTCAGAGTTTTAAACAATTAGATTAACAAGTGAACTTTTGATATACCATCTGTTAAGGTGGATTCTGCCATGGATTCTGTTATAGGGTAATATTCATCAGCAGAAAAGTGCGTCATAATATTTACACAGGTTACAATAAAAATCACTAATGACACATGAACTGGTGACTCATTCTGTACTGCTGGCTTGTGCTTTACTTGTGCTTTACATATTGCTCAGCCAATTATTTCTTCATGCTTGTATACCAGGCAGGCATAAAGGGTCTGTAAATAAGGGAAAGGATATGAGATTAAGTAAAGAAGAGTTCTCATATAGTAAACACATACAGGAAGAGACTAGAAATTGTAGAATATGTGTCTTAATGCTGCTTGGTGGGCCATCTTGAGCTGGTATTACAGCTAATACCTGAAGATTTCTGATTAATGTGCCCTGCAGTGCTCGCAGCTGTGTGGAGCTGATGGACAGATGTTTGTTAGGAAGGGGGCCTTCTGTAGTCAGGAAGGTTTGAAATAACCAGGAGGGAAAAGTGGGAGGGGAGGGGGTGGCATGGAGCTCTGACATGCCATTGTGGTAACTTTCCTCTCATTGTGCATTGACTGGCTTTTCTAGAGGAGGACTCTGCTGCTAGGTTGACTGTTGAACAATGGGTTTAGACTAGGATTTTTTCACCAGGCATTTGGGAATATCCTGGAATTAGTATGCCATAAAAATGTTAGTGTGCCTATATCCTTTCATAATATCAACTTCCAAGCTTTGGTTCCCCATCTAGCCCTTTCCTGGAGACTAGAAGAGGCAGTTGTTTGCCGGATTTCTTTGTCTGGATGGTACCTTAATTTCAGCCTACTTGAACCCAAACTCATACTTTTTCATGCTCCAAGATCAGCTCTTGTGATCTCTTGCTTACCTAGCACCTGCAATTATCCTAGAACGTTTTTCAATCTAATTCAGTGCTCCTCCCCCACTCTAGTGTTTCTGATCCAATGCAGGCCTCTCATGTTTCTCATTTAGATGTTGGCCATGAGCTCCCAGTTTTCCTGTCTTCAGTATTGTCTCCCACTTTATGCCACTCTCCCTGTATCACCAGAAAGACTGAGAAACTAAGGAAGTCAGCCACCACTTAGGGGTCCACCGCCTTCTTTTTGCGAGTGAGGCTATAACAGTGAACTAATCACTGTTTCTGCTCTTGAAGAGATTATTTCCTGTTGCTTAAGTCCAACACATGTACCCAGATGAATAACTAACATGTTTGTAAACTTGTCTTATGTTATAAGGAAACAAACAAAGATTCAAACTGGGGAAAAAGATGAATATACCTTACACATTTATGTTCAACAGGGTTGTGCAAGATGATGGTGTAAGCTGAGATTTAAGGGATACAAAGGAATTAGAATGGAAAGAGGTGAAGATGTAAATATTTGAAGCAGAGCAAACAGTTTATGTAAAGACCCCAAGATAAGTCAGAGCTTGTTGGATTAAAAGTGAAAACTAGTGTAGGGTGATTAATTCACAGAGCATCTGAAAGACTATATGAGATGAAATCAGAGAAATGGGCAGGGATTCTATCACACAGGTCCTTGTAGACTCCTATGGAGAGCATTTTACTCCCAGTTCAATAAGAAACTATTGAAGTAGTTGGGAAAGTATTGAAACTTTATTCAATTTCCATTTTACCACAACTCTTGCTTTGTGATGTATGGGTTAGTGAAGGGTGAAAAGTATGAAGACCAGAGAGAGGACCGTAGAACAATTTTGCAGAAGTCTGCGTAATGGTGGCCACGGCAGGAGAGCCACAAGTTCCAGCCTTGCCTGGGCACCTCGCTAGGACACTATCTCAGAATTAAAAAAATTAAAAATGTAAAGAGATCTGGGACTATATCTCAGTGTGGGGGCCCTGGATTCAATCCCCACAAGAAAAACAAAATATCCCGGTAGGAAGGTGTTAGCAAGAGAGATGGAGAAAAGTAGGCAGGTTTGGAGAAAAAAAAAATGTATTTGGACATAATGGCAAAGAAGAAAGGGGATTAAAGGTGTCTGAGCACATGGGTAAAGGGGATCATCTTTTGAGATGAAGATTTTGACCTCACAATGGAAATGAAATTTGCAGTTCGGCTGTGTTGAACTGCCCACGTGACCGTCAAGAGGAAACAGCAGGAAAGTGGCTGAAATAGGACTTCTATCATGAGAAAAGTAGCCAAACTTGTAAATGTCATCTGGAGCCACCCTCTAAAGTTGGAATTTATCACTATGGAAAAGTAACATGAACTAGAAGAGAAAAGATGCTGGCTAACCCATTACACCAAGGTGAAGTACAAAAGAAACTGTCCAGGAGAAGGCACTGGCTTGGAAGTCATGAGATCAGACATGGCATAAGAAGGAGACAGTGGTCGGATGTGACAAAACCTTCAGAGGGGCTGTTGTATTCCTTTGCTTTGGCTGCAGTGTGGAATTGTCACAAATATACAAGCTAAACTAACATCAGTGTATTGTGTTAGCATTCTGTCATTTTGGGTATGTGTCTCCCTAGACTCCAACCAAGGTTTTGGTAGACTGTGTTTCCTTTTGCAGGTTTTAGAGAATAGGCCCTGCTTTCCTTATGATTGTAGAACTGAGATCTCTGTTTTTCTGACTGTCAGTTGAGGACATCTCCAGGTTCTAGGGGTCGTCTTTGTGGTTTGCATTTCGACCTTTCCCCTCTATCTGTGAAGTCTGTAAAGGCAGGTCACATTCTCACATTGCATCTTTACCCAGAGCCCTCCTCTACAACTTCTTAGGACTCAGATAATGACATTCAGAAAGTCATGGCGATCCCCTCCTCTCAGGGTCATAAACCTTAATCGCAGTTGCAAAGTTTCTTTTGCCATGTAAGGTAACACAATCACAGATTCTGGGCTTAGACATGGACCTGTCTGGGGGTGGGATGGACATTCTGTCCAACAGTGAGGCTGACTCCAGTGTGAAAAGTGCCTGCCATCCTCGATAAGGACTTTTGCCAAGGGCGTGTTAGAAGAGATCCATACTGTGGTTGGTGGAGCAATGCAAGTAGAAGTTAGGAAGCAGACAATATGTAGAATGTGAACAATTTTAGAGACTGGAGTAACGGCTGTGAAATGAAGTGAAAATTTTTTTATGGCAAATATAAGAACGTATTTGACTTGACCCATAGGAATAAACCAGGCAAGACAGCATGATGAGGATCCTTAGGAGTTGTTGAGGCCCTTGAATCCTCCCAGAACAGATGGATGTTCATCTCATCAGGGACGGTTTAAAGTAGCTGAAGGGCTGGCATCCTTCCTAGGACAGATCCCGGTGGATGGGATGGCCTTGGATGGGGGCAGGGGGTTGCCCATCTTTGTGTACAAGGGAACAAGGGAAGAGAGATGTTTTGTGAATCAGTGGTGGGTGGTCCCGTCTTGGGCCTGTATCCCTGCAGTGAAGTGCAAAGTAGAGGGACCATCTATACCAGCTGTGATTATCTCACTCTGTTGCTGCAGTATCACTGATGGCTCTGCCTGCTTGCCTGCCTTTATTTCCTGGAGTTCTGGTTAAGACTTTACATGCAGCCTCCAATATTCGGTATAGATCCTGCGATATAACATACTCTCTGCCTCTTATACTGTGTTTGCTCATGCCCTGCGCCGGAGCGCTTTGTCTCTTTGAACTTTGCCTTTTCCCTCTACCTGGCTTGTCTTCCACCATTATCTTTTTTTTCTGTACACATTCATCTCCAGGAGCCAGCTCTGAAACACCCTCACCCAGGCTACTCACTTGGCTTTGGTTCTCTCAGAGCTCTTTGTTTATACTTTTTTTATTCCCAATATAATTATTTGCTGTGTACCTATAATCAAAGCCATCTTTGTTGAGAGCAGAACATGTGTGTCTTTCGTACTGGTATCCGTAGAGTCTCACACAGTGTATACACACAATGCTAATGTTAGTTGAACTCACGGTGATCCTCTTGCCTCAGCCTCCTAAGAGCTGGGATTACAGGCGAGCACCATCACACTTGGATTGGAGATGATTTAAAATGGAAAGCTATAATCAGGGCTCAAGATATTTTCAAGTTGTATCCCTCCATCAGATCTGTTTGATTACTGCACCTTTGGCAGGTGTTTCAGTGAATTCTTGGGAGGGCCTTCCAGTGCCCCAGTATGTGTGATTATAGAAAGACTTTCCAAATGTGGCTTAATTCCCAAGACAAAAATAGACCCCTGAGTCACCTGGGCATATTCTGAATCAAGATTTGAAAGCCAAAGCATGCAGATCAATGCTCCTCATGCCTTCCCTCAGAGTAAACATGTTAATTTTGATTTCAAGCCAAGCCGACTGGCTGTTGCTGAAGGCAGCCAGGAAAATGTTGGGGTGAGGAGGTGTGGTTGCTTACGTGCAGGAACCACATGGCGTGTGTGTTGCAGTGTGTTACTATATGTTGTATGCCATCTTCTTTTAATTGTCTTTTTTTCATTGTAGATGTGATATTTAATACGTTTGTCACATGCAAAGTGCTGGGTGAATGAATAAAAGGAATTAGAGTGATGGAGTACAGGGCATGGTCAGTATTGCTCTACTTTACAGCTCTTGTCTGGGTTTAATCCTTCATGGTTTAATTATTTCTTGCAGTGCTGAGGAGTAAATCCAGGGCCTTGTTACGTGTAGGCGATTGTGCCCTTTTTCACTTTCAGCAGTGTCTCATTTTGAATGATCATTTCACAGGGCCACATTTTGACTAAAGTGGCTAAGCAGAATCTTCTAAACTTGTGATTTGATCTCTGTCTGAACAGCATTTATCTGCCAGGCAACAATTTAAGAGGCCCACCCATGGGCACATGCTTTGTAATGCCACAGCCCTCTTTGCCCTACACAATGGCTCCAGTCCATGCCTTTGTGGTCAGCCTTTTCAAATAGATAAATAGAACTGTTGAAGGGCCCCTAGTGGATTAAAAGCTCTGGACAAGTTGATCTCTTTCTATTACTACAGCTGTTCCAGATAGTGGTAAAATTTCCAGTGTTCCAAACACTGCTTTTGGGGGTTTTATCCCAAGAACACATTGAAATTGACAAGCCACCTTGACATCTTCTAAGTAATGGATTTATTTCTTCTTCATGACAGTTTGCACTTCTGTTTCCTTTATTCCTTTAGGGACTCCTGTTCAATCCCCTTTTTCTTCAGAAGAATTAGAGTTTAAAAGGCAGCGTGTCTAATTTGCTGAGGATGTAGTGCCCCTTAATTGCCTTAAAAGCCTGAAAAGTCAGTCTCCAGAAACAGGGTCAAGGAGACTCAAATTGAGACAAATGTTCGTGTTTTTACAAAGGCCTTATGTCTTCTGAATCCTCTTCTTGGAGTAAAAGTTCAATAAAGAAGTTGAGAGAACACTTAACATTCTCCAAATTGGCATCTAAGTCCCTGGAAGCCTCTTATGCTCTGTAAATGTGAGATTGAAGATGGTGCTGACTTAAAATGTCAAGGGTTCTAGACTTTTCCTGAGTCAGAAACTGCTTGGGGAAGTGATGACAGCATAGGATCCTCTCACTCACGTGTGCTTTGCATGTCCTGCCATACTGGATTGTGGTTCTCTACAGTTTCCATGTTCCGTAGTCAGTCTCCTTCCCTATCTTCCTTAGGCATCTTACCCTCTTCCATGTGATGGCAGCCTTGAGGCGAGGACCAGGGCCCAGCCTTGGGGGATGGTGGTGGTGAGGATGATTGGTCTGTGTTAATCATGAGGGACCCATGTCCCGTTTTTAGAGATTGGTTTAGGCATGGGTATCTGATACATTTCTGACAAATAAAACAAAGATAATCCTTCGGGAACATTTTGGGGAAAAGTTTCATGATTCCTAAAGTGAGAATCATATTGCAATATGGATAATGTAATCTTGAAAGCCTTTTAATTGTAGTATAGCATTGAGAAAATGAGTGAAGGCAAAAACCAAAACCATCCTGAACCCCAGTGGGGTGGATTGGAATTGTCATTGGTGTGAATTCATGATTTTGAAAATATATCTATAGATGTCCATAAGTTTATGTGCAAATATGTACGTATGTATATTTGAAGCGTATGCATGTCTGTAGATGTATATATTTATGTGTGTACATAAATTCATTGTTTTCTAGTTCTGATTGGCAGAAAGGCTAAGAATAATAATACCCTAATAACAATGAGAACATTTGGTAGTCAGATCTTTTTTTTTTTTAAATTTTATGGATAAAACATAAAACAAAATTTCATAACAGAATAATAGGAAAATAACAATAGTTAATATATCACATATTATTCAGAGTACAAGATATGGGCATTAAAGTTTCTCTGATCAATATTAGAACAAATCTGATTTTTAATGAGCTCAGAGACACTGCTAGTGTAACGGACTTACACTGTTTTCCCTTCCATTCCCTTCCCTTTTCCCCATCTTAGACCTGTTTTTCTCTTCAATAGTTTCTTCCCATTTCACAGTATTTATTGTAAGTCTTAGATCTTATTTATTTTTTCAGTTTCTCACACCAGGGAGACAATACTATGCTTATACATGTGAGTCTGATTTATTTCCCTTATGAGTATGGTCTCAAATTGCATCCATTTACTTCTAAACCTTTTAAATTTATCCTTCTTTATGGTGGAGTAGTACTCTATTGTATAAAAATACCACATCTATTTTATCCATTCCTCGGTTGATAGGTATTTGAGTTGTTTCCAGGATTTAGCTATTACAAATTGTGCTACTATAAACATGGGTGAACATATATCGCTGTGGTATGATGTTTTTAATTCTTCTGAGAAGATACTGAGAAGAGGAATATCTGGGTCAAGTAAGACCTTTAATCCTAGCTTTTTGAGGAATTTCCATATGGATTTCCATGGTAGTTGCACAAGTCTGCACTCCCACCAACAGTGCAGGGGGCTCTTTTTTCCTTCTAGCCCCTCCAGCAGTTGTTATTGGTTGATTTCTTAATGATAGCCATTTTTTCTGGATGAGATGGAATCTCAGTGTTGTTTTAATTTGCATTTCTTGAATGACCAATGATGTTGAACATTTTGTCATATATTTATTTGTTATTTGTATTTCTTTATTTGAGAAGTATATATTCATCTCAGATGCCCATTTTTTGGTTTGGGTCTTCGAACTGGGGGGGGTCTGATTTTTTTCAATTCTTTGTATGTTCTAGATAAAAGTCTTTGGTCTGAGGGACAATTGGCTTAACTTTTTTCCCAATTTGTGTGTTGTCTTTTCACTCTGTTGATGATTTCTTTTGATATGCAAAAGCTTTATTAATAAGATAGTAGTCAGATCTTGACACAATTCCTGTCCAGCAGGAAACAAAATTCCTTATCAGGCCATTTCACTCTTCAGGTAAACGGAGGGCTTTTGAATGAGAAGTTAGTTATGTAATGAGGCTACAGGCATCCCTGATTTACGATGATTCACCTTAATGATTTTTCTGATTTCTGATGTTGCAAAAGCCATATGAATTCAGTAGGAGTAGTACTTTGAGTTTTCATTTTCTTCTAGGCTATCAGTATGTTGTATGATACTCTCTCGCAACGCTCGGCCACAGTAGTGAACTGTAGCTCCCCTTGCCCAATCATGAGACTGAACAGCCAATATTCATAGAGTACTGTGTTGCTAAAGTACAGTGTTCGGTAGATTAATTGTATTAAACACATTTTCAATTTATATTATTTTCAATTTATGAAGGGCTTCTGGAAATATGATATTATAAGAGGAGGAGTATCTGTCGTGGATTCCCTGGTTATACACAACTTGTCGTTCTGTCTTTGACATTTGTCAGTGCTGTGGTCTGAAGTAACCTTGCATGGGACCCTTCCTTGTAGATTAGATATTCTGATGTCCTCAGATAGTGATGCTCAAGGAGCCACCACAGGTGGAGAAGTCACGTCATATTAGGAGTAGATGTCAATTCCAGTAAGTGTGAGTTGCCATCTCCTTTGTCTTCTGTAGGTCTGTTGTGACTTAGGGGCTTGCTGAGGTCTTTGAGGCATGTGCAGGGATCAGCATCTCTGTCTGCAGGTGGCTGGTTGGAAACTCGGCGGTGGTGATAGCTGCGCCATTGATAAGAGGAAGCTCATGGTGCGGGGTCCTCGCGCAGACTCCGTTTCTATCACCTGAACCATTCTGTTTGTGGGCTTGTTCTGCCGGCCCTGGACAACTGAAGGGAGGAGGTGGACAGTGGAGCATGGACTGTCCCAAGAGCCACTGGATCTTCTGATTCTTATAGATGGAGGGACGGGATCGATTGCACGCACAGTTCTCGGTTGTTTTGGCACACATTCTGCTACCTATACCCCTGGATTTTTTTTCTTTCTTTTCTTTTCTTTTTTTATCTCTGAAGTAGAGTTTGAATAGTTTTTTTTTTTGTATAAAGAAAATTCATTTTATTAAAAATCAGAAAAGAAAAACAAAAATCAATGTGAAAGCATAAAGTATGCTTATGGTGTGGTAACATGTGTTTCTTTATAAAATATAATCTTGTGTATAAGAGACTTGTTGGTCAGTGTGAGCCCAAGAAGTAGGAGGGATGGGGAGGGACAGGGAAGGAGGGGAAGCAGGCAAAGTGGACACTACCTGAGAAAATGGGTGTTGGCTCTGATCAGATCTTCTAGGAGCCTTGTGAATTGCATCTCAGACTGTTTCTATCTGGGGGATGAAAGGGCTTATATACGGGCTTCTGTTCATCATTTGTTGATCACAGGTGGCTCGCCCTGCTTTAGCTCCCAGGATATGCATATCAGCAGGCTCAGCAGTTTCTGGCAGGTGCCAGAATGTTCCTTTTAGAGCAGGAATACAGAGAGAAGAAGACATCTGGTGCAGCCAAAGATGAGGCCCTCTGAAGTTGCATCTGTTTGGAAGCTGTTCAAAAACCTGTGTTGGATGGAAAAATCACACCACAGACTGAAGTAGAAATTGGGTGGAGAGAAATTGGGACTGCTGTATAAATTATTTCCCCATATACACGCATTACCTTCCAAATAGTCTAGTGAGGAGAATGAAGGCCTTGATCAAGACACACCTAGATCCACTCTGTGGGCTATTTCCCTGCCCATTCTAAAGTTCAGTTTGTCATCTGCACAATGAAGATAACTACTCATGCAATCAAGAAGGTTAGCGGAAGTGATATCTTTTAATTTTCTTGTGGTGGTCCTGAATTATATACTGGGGATTCACCTCCAACAGAGCAAAACTGAAGATGCAGATGTAACTTTCTAGTCTCATAGGTGGAGGGGAAGGGAAAGAGAAAAAAGTGGCACAAGTTTATAGGAAGAAATGGGATCCAAATACAGGAAGACCTTTTAGGAGCCAGGGATAGTAAGTAAGTGTTGCAGGGAGAGTGAACAGAAAAGTTTTTCAGGTGTCAGGAGCAGCTTGGCAAGAGGAGCAAAATCTAGCGTTTAGTATGTTAATGGACGTAGAGAGGGCTTCTATTTGACTGTCTCTTAGTTATGTCTTAGGGGTGGAAGTAAAAGATAGTGGATCTAGGTATGCTTGTGCATGTGTGTGAATTGTGGTGGTTAGGAGGGAGTTGTAGACAAAGTCCTTCAGTGATTGGGAATTCAACCAAAGAGGCACCTCAGTTTCTCTTCCCCAAAACTCCTATCTCATCCAGTCCTATAGAAAATTACCGCTGCCCTTCTCTCTCTCAGCCTCTGGGATTATCGCTATTTTATCTTCTGGAAGAGACATTTGGGAGGTAGGATGAGTAGAGATAGACCTACAGATAGCTCGTTCTTATTGTCAAGGTGTAGCCTGATGCTAATGTCTGGTAGTTATTGAGTAAATATTTGAGGAAAAAAATGAAAGAAAGACCACACTGTGCATTATCTTTTCTGGGTCCCTTCTTTTTAGCTTAAGCAGCCTTTTTGGTAAGAAATTTGTCTTCCTGCACCAGTGGCAGCTTGGAAGAGTCATCTGTCCTGCTGCCTAGCTCTCACAGGCGACTTCTCTGACACGCTTCCCGAGGATAAAGACTTTGGGCGTGTTTTGAACTTCAGTCTATGCTGCGTGTGTGTGTCTCCATTTTTCTTCCTAGGTCAGAGCAAGCTGTGTTTCAGTCTGTGCTCGTACAATTATTCAGTTCACTGAAAAATAATGTGGTCGTGTAAATGCTCAAAAGGAAGTGTGATGTGATCAGTGGTTATAGCCTCTGCTGGAATATCTGGAACAGGATACATTCTGTAATGAAATCAGCTACTACAATAGTCATAGCTATTTATTTGATTTGAAAAAAATGTGTTAGTCCTTGTGAATGGCCTATTTATTCCCAGCAGAATTAAGTACAACAGGTCTTCAGTGCCACCATAGAATTTGGACAATTTCTTAGAGACTTATGTAACAGATTTCAACCCACATGAGAATATCCAGGAAATTATACTTTTACTTTCTATAATATTTCTCTGGCTGCAGTTACTTGGTTGTTTGTGGTTCTCCGATCAGAAGAATTTGGATAATTATTTGACACTCTCAGGTCGAATGTTTTCTGGTTTGTTTATAAAAATTAAGAAAAAAAAATATGTAGTTTTAACCATTTAGCAAGCCAGGTGCTTATATTCTTCAGAACTGAGCATTCGAAAGAGCTTGGAACTGTTTCCGAGAATCTTGTGGATCTGCCCTCGGCTTTTTTATGTGGTTTCACTTTCAATGCCAGCAAGTGAAGCACCGTGGCTTTAGCCCTCATTGCTTGTGGCTACTTCTGTGTCCCTCCTCTTTTGCATGGGACATTCCATTCTTCCTACCAGCCCTAACCTGTTTGCAACTTGGCAGACCTGGAGAACAGGACTCTGCTTAGTTTTATCCCCTGGGACAGGAATTTCAGCTTTTCAGAGAGCAAAACTTCTGGTCCAGCAACTTTGGGATACTGAGACAATTGGGAGAAGTTGTAACGAGTTTAACTTCAGAGAATGTAGCTTTGGCATAAAAGGAGGAAGCCGTCTTGGCATCTCTCACTACAGCTACTGGGTATTTTGGAAAAATTCCATCTTATTCTTTTTTTTTTTTTTCTTGGATCCTTAAACAAGAGACCATAGCACCAGTCAGGGATATAGTGACTTACAGGAGGGATGTGGGTGGGGATGACTTAGGTAACCTTTCAAAGAAGGTTACACTTCCAGAGTAGCTAAACAGACAGAGTACTAATTGGGAAAGCAAAATCATCAGAAAACGACTCTAGTTTGGGAATCATAGGAAAAAGAATAAGCAATAGCATTTCTTCTTGATTCCATCTGAAAACATTTTTTGGGCTTTGGACTCAGACCTCGATGGGAATATGGACTGTTAGAACTTGAGAATACAGTGGTAACAAACATACTTTACTTTAGTTTTTGAACCTGTAGAGTGGGAATAATAGTTAAGGTTTTTCTTTTAAGAATTTATTTTAAAAAAAATTTTTTTTAATTTAAAGAGGAAAAAAAAACATGTAAAGGGTAGAGATAATACAGAATTAAAAAAAGATAAACAGTAAGAAATCACTAGTTGATAAATTACATATTGTCCTCTTAGAAATAGTTGTTCAAGTTACAAAATTAAAGCATACAGAGTAGATATTCAAACAGTGAGACTGTAAACAGCTATGCATGCATGAGTCTCTACATGTATTTCTATCCTTTCTGTATTAGAGGGAAAAACAAAACATAGCAAGACGAAACAAAACAAATTCCTATAAAAACATGAAACCAAAAAGTCGTATAAAACCACAGTACAAGGTGATGTACAATGATTGCTGTGTTGTTTCTTATTATCTTCAATAGAATTGTCTATATCATCAGGCATAATTGAATATAGCAGTATAATTGAATATAGCAGTACATAACAATATTAGTTACAAAAAACATTGTAGACAGTATAAAACTTCAAGGGCAGGTAATAATCAAACTAGAGTGGATATTCTAGTGAATCTTGTCATCTTTAGTGCAGTTGCCTATACTCTCAGACTTGATACTATCAATCATAACAGCTTTGAATAAAATCTATCAATAAAAAACAGTGATCTAACAAACCAGATTCAATTACAATCAGTCATGGTAAAACAGTGTAGGTTATACAGAGTTTTAGATTAAGTTAATAGGAAATTAAGGATGATTACCATACTATATCCTGTTATTTTCGGGATTACTGTCTGTGCCCTCAAATCTAGTACAGATAGAATGACTGGAACAGAATATAATAAATCTAAGCAGAGTGGTGTGAGTAATGTGGGTTTTAAATCCTGGTGCACTATTAACAATATAGTGTATCAAGGCCATCTATGTTAGAGTTTCTAGTTATCCTTCTCTGCCTCATTTCTGCTATGCTATTTTTCTGCCTTTGTTTGTCTACTTTTCTCCTTCATTCTACTGCCTGCCTCGCTCACTGAGGCTTTTCTGCCACTGTTCCTAAAATCCTGGGTTTTTTTTCTCTCTCTCTAGAATGTCCTTCAGTATTCTCTGTAGGGTTGGATTGGTGGTCACAAATTCCCCCAGTTCCACTTCGTCATGGAAGCATCTTGTTTATCCATTAATGTCTAGTGACAGCTTTGCAGGGCACATCAATATGGGCTGGAGGTTATTTTCTTTTAGGGTTTGGAAGACTTTACTCCAAGTTCTTCTTAATCTGATGGTCTGTGTTGAGAAGTCTGCCATGATATTGATGGGCTTACCTTTATAGGTAATCTGTTTCTTTTCGCTGATGGCTTTTAATATTCTGTTTTTATATTGAATTTCTGGTATCTTGATTATTATATATCTGGGTGTATTTCTGTTTTGGTTGTAGGTGGCTGGAGTTCTGTATGCCTCACATAACTGAATGTCATTTTCTTTTCCCATGCTTGGGAAGTTTTCCTTAATTATTTCCGTGAATAGCCTTTGTAATTTGCCTGTATGTATTCCTGCTTCTTTGTTCACATTTCTTATTCTTAAATTATAGATTCTCTTGTCATCTTCTATCCTTTGTATTGTTGCTGCCTGTTTCCTTGTTATTTTTAAAGAGATCTTTCCTTTTATGATCACACACTGCCAACTTGTCTTCAAGTTTTGATAGTCTACCCTTAATTTATTTTAAGGAGTTTTGCCAGCTTTCAATGGAGTTTTTAATTTCCTGGTAGTCTCTTTGAATCTGCTTCATGTATTCTATATTTTCTTTATATTCTTTATCAAATGTTTCTCTCCTTTTTTTGTGTTCCTCCCTTCTTCCGTCCATGTCTTCCTGAGAGATGCTTAACTTTTCTTTTATTACTCTACTCATATCTTGTTTTACTTGATTTAATATTTCAGTTTTGAGCTCTTTTACAAGGTCCCAAAGATATCTCTTAATGTCTATTGAAGCCATGTCTGATGTTGCATGTTTGCCACCCTCAGTCTCCCTTGTTTTTCCTTCTCCTGGATCAGTGCTCTCAGGGTTCTGGGCTGGGGGCCTCCTCCTGCCTCTCTCTCCTGTCATGGTCCCGGCTTCCTCCACACAGGTGTACAGTGGAGGTCCCAGTCCCCTTCCCTGTTGGTCATGGTTCCTCCGAAGCACAATGGTGAGGAAAATCCACCCTCTCCTGCCTGCTCTTGTCACTGAGGTGTAAGCAGCGGCTGTGTATGCCTGCCCCTCCCCACCATGCCAGCCAAACTTCAGGGGCCTTCGCCAGGTTAGTGTGTGCTAGGTGCAGGGAATTGATTTGGGACGGCACATTGGGTCCTGGCCAGGGGCTCAACCCAGTCCAAGCAAATGCCACGAATCTGCTCTGGGGAGGAAGCGACCAACTGACTTCACTGTCGCTCCCTGTTCAGGCTCCTCCTGCCTGATTCCAACATGTCACCCTTTTGGTTGCACCCTTCCTGTGTGTGGGGGTCTCATTCCCAGCACTGACTGTGGGTTAATGAAGGTCCCTTCACCAGCTCCACTCTCCGTTGGGCTCGCCAACCCCTGACTTCAGCGCGGCTGTGGCTCCTGTGAATGGTGGCGGGAACAAGTTTGGGCGGCTCTGCCAGCCGGGGCAAATTTGTGAATTCAGGCCTGCACAAACTTGGTGAGTCACAGTGAAAATGCTGTGTCTAGTAATTTTAGCTGTTCCAATTGTAGCCCTGAGACTGCATGTTTGATGAGCTTTTTTATGTTTTAACTTCTTCCTGTGTCAAGAGGATCCATCTCCCTCTGTCTGGGTCTCTCCAGGATGTTTTATTTTGGCATATGAGTTGTTTCTCCTGGGAGGCTTTGTATTTTGTTGCTCATTGATTGGCCATCTTAAGCTCCTCCACAAGAATTTACTTTTAATTGTGGTGAAATATGCATAACTAATAATTCACTATCTTAACCATTCTTAAGCATAGAATTCAGAAGGATTAAGTACATCTACATCACTATGTAGCCATCTCGAGGAACTCTTTATGACCAGTAGAATGAAGTTCTGTACCTGTTAAGCAGCTCCTCATTCTTTTCCCTTCCTCTGGGCCCTGCCAGTCATTAATATACTTCCATTTCTATGAATCTGACTACTGTAGGTACCATGTGTAAGTAGAGTCAGTCAGCGTTTGTCTTTGTAATTAGATTATTTCACTGCATAATTTCCACAAGGGTCATCCATATTGTCTCATATGTCAGAATTTCTGTTCACTCTAAAGACAGTAATTTTTCATTCTATATAGAAGCAAATGTTTAGCCATTTACCCATCAGTAGATAAATGAGATGCTTTTACCTGTAGACTATTGCAAATAATGCTACTATAAGCATGTGCGCCTAAGTATCTTTTTGAGATCTGTCTGTTATTTAGCTAGGGTTGCCAGAGCAGAGTACCCTAGATTGGGTGGCTTAAACAACAGAAGTTTATCTCCTCACATTTCTGGAGGCTGGAAATCTGAGATCAAGGTGTTATAAAGGTTGCTTTCTTCTAAGGCTTCTGTCCTCAGCTTGTACATGGCTGTCTTCTTGCATCTTCTTTCACACAAGTCCCTGCCCCTTCACCCCATTGTGTGTGGAGGTGCATGCATCCAAATTTCTTCTCATGAGAACATTATGAATTAAAATACATCCAAATGGCCATATTTTAATTTTACTATCTCTTTAAAGACATATCACTAAATAAACTGACATTTTAACATACTAAGGATTTCAACGTAAGAATTTTGTGGGGAAACAGTGTGGCCCATCATGGCATTTGAAATTCTTTTGGGTGCATCCTCCTGAGATGGAACTGTTGGATTTTATGGTAACCATGCTTTCAGTTTCTTTTTTTAGGAAATAGTTAATTTGGGAACTAAATGGTTATGAGATCTAAATGCATATAAAGGTCTAAGTGAATTGTTAGCCTCAGACAATGTTGGATTCCAGTAATTGTATGAGCTGTGAAATTGACTATTCTGATCCTGAATTGGTTAACTGAGTATAGATAGTTTCTAGTCTCAAGTCTCAAGTTTCTAAACTCAGGACCTAGATTCTTCCAGTGTCTGAAATCCTTTGTTTTTGTGACCATAAGATTGAACCTGAGTCTTTTGTACTGAGTTACATCCTCAGACCTTTTTATTTATTTTATTTAATATATATATTTATTTTTGTGATAGACTATTGCTATGTTGCCATCTTTCCCAGACTAGTCAGATTCTATCACCCATAACTTCTTTGCAATCCTTTATAGATTGGGCTAGTATTTACCACTATTTTCTGGTGTGTATGGTATTTCATTTTGTTCATTTTTTTTTTTTAATTCAGTGGGTAATTTGGTATCCAATAGACTACTGGTGGAATGTACAATAGAATAGCTGCCTTGGAAAACAGTTAAATGGTTTCCTGAAAGGGTAAACATAGAATTACTGCTCAATGAAGCAGTTTCACTGCTAGGTATCTTAGTACCTGTGAGAATTGAAAAAAATGTCCATGTAAAAATTGGTACATGAATGTCCACAGCAGCACTATTCAAAATAGCTCAGCAGTTGAAGCAGTTGCTATCCATCAACTGATGAAAAGACAAAATGAAGAATGTTCATATGCTAGATTACCAGAGAAATAAGGAAAGGAGGAGGACCTGATGCACACTGAGACATAGATGAACCCTGAAAACATGATAGGGAATTGGGCGTGGTGGCAAATGCCTGTACTAGCAGTGAGAAAGGCTGAGGCAGGAGAATCACAAGTTTGAGTCCTTTCTGGGCAACTTAGTGAAATCCTGTCTCAGAGTTTAAAAAAAAATTAAAAAGACTCAAAAAGTAGCTCAGTAGTAAAGAACACCTACATATGATTCCTAGTAGTATAAAAACAAAACAAAACAAAATGCATAATGTAAGGAGCCATTCACAAAAGCACACTTATTATATAAATGTTGAGAGTAGGCAAATGTAGAGAGGCAGAAAGCTGACTAAGGCTTCTTGTCTGAGGCCACAGGAGTAAAGAGTTGGAGGGAAATGAGAGGTGACTGGTAATAGGTAGGGTGTTTATTTTATGGATGATTAAAATATTCTAAAATTGACTCTGATTGTGTTTCCACAACTCTGCATACTGTAAGGTCACTGAATTATAATGAAGCATCATAATAGGATTTGGAATGCAAATGTAGTGTCATGGGTCATATTTTAAGTCTTGGTGTTACAACTCTGAGATAAAGAAATCAAATTCTTTAGTAGAAAACTTTCTAAAATTTCTAGATGAGTGAGATATACCGTGCATTCATATGTGATATGGGGACAGTTCTTGAGCTGGGAACCACCTCTGAGTCATTTGTTTCCAGGTTTTAAATTGATCCACTTTGAAACAGAGGAGGATTTTAGAAAAAATGAAAAAGTTTCAGGTTGCAGTTACTTTCCATCCTTGCACAGCTTGCTTGCTTGCCTCTTTGGATTTTTCTCTTATTTCTCTTATAAACATTGGTGACTTCTTCAGAAGCTTGTGAACTGTCAGAGTACCCAGTACAATTTCATTCGAATCTATAGAAATTCAGTTGCTGACCTATGTGGGCTGTTTGTAATGTTTCTTGGCTGTGTGTTTTGTAGGACCCTACGGGGCATCTTGGCAGAACAACCTGCTGTATGTCAATACTTAGTGCCTCTCTCCTTTTCTCTTCACATCAGATTTTGTCTCTGTAGTCATCCTTTCTGCCTTTTTCCTGCCTTGTCTAAAGACTCCTTCCTGTGAGATTGCTGCTTTTCAGTCTTCGCCATACCCTGGTGTCTGTCCACTGGCACCCGGCACCCCGTCCTTTCAGTGTATTTCCCTGACCTCTTTTGATCCTTTGCCCCAGTGGCTTCTTTTCTTGGTTTGGCAACCCCTCAAATTTCTCATCATTTTAAAGAGTGTAGTAACAAATGTACAAAAACTCAAGATCTAAGTTTCCTTAGATCTTTATCCCTCAACATACCATGCTCTGTTATTTCTCTTACCTAGGTTTTTCTGGAAAAGTCTGGATTTCCCCATATTTATGGATGTGAACTGTCGAGGAAGAGGTTAAATTTCCAAAGTAAAGAATCTAGTGCTACAATTAACTCCGGAACACCTGGAAGCCTTCAGCATGTGGAAGAGAAAAGTTTCTCAGTTGTTTCTCCACAGACGCTCATTCTGGCTCCAGGGCTGGATGCACTGAGTGGTATTTGATTGAAGACCTAGTTTATTTACTTGCTTATTTTATTTTTTAAGGCCTTGGAGGATGGGACTATGTCTTGGAGAGAAATTATGACCCTACTGAGAAAATGTCCCAAGAGGGCCATGGCAGTATATTTGATTTTGTGTATTTATTTTATTTTGAGTGTGAAAGTTTCTTTAAAAAAACAGACCTAAGAGTCTCAGTGTCCCCAAGTGTTTAGCCTGGGACTGTTAAGTCTCCTAACAGGAAGGGAAAGACAACAGGTTGAGATACCATCAGGATAAGGCAATCACTGAATCCACCAATGGACTAAGAGCCCTGTTCTCAGATTTTGGGAGGGTTCATCAACAAACCTGGCCTAAGCATCCCTAAGATGTGGAATCTTGTAAACAGGGATCACAGTCACAACTTTACAGAGTCACTTGACTGTTACCCTTCTGCTGAGGTAATTCATGTCTGGTGGGGAACAGGCTTTTAAAATTCATCAGGAGTTCCTTTAAGGGAAAGGTGTTAGTTTGTAAACTTGTCAAAAAGCTCCTGAAGAGTAGAGAACTTTATGACTTTATAAAACTGGTGTAGTTCTCCTCTGACATACTAGAACATTCGTTAGTGAGACAATTAGCTGCTTGATTAGCCATCTGTATGTTTTGCATCTTAGCATCGTGGGAAACAAAGTTCAGCAAACTGAAAGCACAGCTTCTGGCAATGTAGCTTTTTGATTGGGTCTAGAGACCCCTCCAGTAGCCCTAGGTCGTGCCCCCACAGTTCCTGGTAAATAGCTTTATAATCTGCACATGTTTTCAAGAGAAGCCTGGTCATATGAGTAGGAAGCCTGTACAGTGGGTTGAATCCAGGACATTTTCCTTTGGATTCCAGAATTTATATATAGCTCTGACACAGTTCAACAATAATCCTTCCACAAGCTAGTGGAAATAGACTCATGATGAAGAGCAATTTCAGTTGAAGAGCTAAATGCAATTGTGTTATATGAGAATGCTGATAGCTCACATCTCTGAAAACCTCTGTTTCTGGGCAAAGTCCTTGAAATAGGACACTATGCAGTTGTGCTGACCATTAAGTCATATGAAATGATGAAGATTGTGTGTTAAATATAATAAATACTCAACAAATTCTAGTTGTCCGTAGTTTTCTATACTTCTTACTGAAGAAAAAGAGCTATGCAGCATTCATTTATTAAATATGTGCAAAATGTGATCAAAATATATGATGAGTATATACATTAAAAAAATGATTACAGTAAAAGCTGCCTTGCCATTAACACCCCCCATGACACTCCTCCTCACTTCAAGCACTCTTGTTCCATGATTTTTACTATTTTCTGAAGCAGTTTTGGAAGTCCTCCTTTCTAAGTGTGTTTTTTGAGGTGTATTAAAAAATACGGTGGATGCAGCTGCCAGGTGAAATCCAACAGACAGGCAGGCTTGTCCACTTTATTCGCTGGATGTAGCACTGTGTAACTTTTGGCTCTTTCACAAGGTCAAAATGACTGTTAAAGGTCAGCATTTTGAATAGATTCAGGACACTGAGGCTGTCACCAACAGTGTAACGAAAGACACTTGCAAAAGAAGTTTCCCAGAACTGCTTCAGAAAATGGGAAGATCAATGTGATAAGTGCGTTCCATGTGAAGGAAAGTATTTTGAGGAAAGCTCATGGCAATGTGTCTTTCACTGTAATACTTCTAGAGATATTTAAGTGTTCACTGTATTGTTTGATCATGCTTCATATTGTTCATATATTGCTTAGCTCTTTACTCCAAAGTAGACATCAGAGCTCTTATTTTAGGGCTAAGGGTTAGACTAACAGCTTTATTACACATTCTCACAACTTATGAGAGGTTTGTTCCCCTCCTCCAGGATGCTTTTGCACAGGGTCATGTTAAGTTATTTTCCAGCTTACTGCGTATAACTTTGTTGGAAGCTTAAATCATCTGACCGTAAGAGTGCTTGCCTGTGTCTTTCTTCCCTCTCTCCAATAATAAATAAACACTGTGAGCATTTCCATTAGTAACATTCAGGTGAAATGGATACAAAAAAAATCTACAATGTAAAGCAAATCTTATGAAATCAGTGTGTCCAGGGATCATTATAAGTGATCTTGTATTTTTGGTTTAGCCATTGAAACCAGTTTAGGACCATTGTGTAGGTGATAGTAGATATGAGATATCGTAGAGCATATAAAATCTACACTTTTTACTCACAGTCTTGAGCTCATATTGTTAGGGAGAATATTGTTCCCTTGAGATAGGGAGTTTTTCTTTTTCTTGTGCTCAGTTTTGGCGATTAACAGATTTACATGTTTCAAGGTGACGGGCTGAAAAAATTACTAGTCTTTTTTCCTAAGACTAGCATCCTCCACTTCTTCTCACAGCTTGAATTACAGCATTTCCTGAAGCAATGTTTATTCATTGTAGTGATGGCAGTTTATGCAGCAGTAAAAACTGAAAATTTCAGTCTTTCTATAGGATTGTGGAATTTTCTTGGTAAGAGTTACATGACGATTTGAAATAGCATTGAAATATTAGTACACTGGCATAAACAAACTACTTTAAAAATAAATTGTTTGCTTTTATAGATTAGCTTTCTCTTTTCAGAAAATTTCATATTGAAAATTTGTGGTTTCCGTGAAGCTGTGTCTTAGTCTTGGGTTTTTCATTGAACATTGTGAACCTCTAACTAAAAATGTCACTTGTAAGAGATGCACTAAGCCAGGAAAATGTTGTGGAATGAAAGGCAAAGGCCACCATGGTCTTTTGCCAGGCTGTGCTTTGCAAAACAGGACCCCCAACAATTTCTGGCTTCTATGTAGAGAAAGGTAACTAAATACTTGAGAAACAACCATGGGTGCAAAGGATTAGACCGAGGTTTTCCTCAGAATGAAGACTTGAAGTTTCAGGGCAAAGAATCCTGCCATATTTTTTGATATTACTTTGGCTATGGTTTCTTTAGCTTCTTGTTTCTTATTGGCAGGGAGCACACAGCATTTCAGAATGTGCTGCAGGCTTGGCGAAAGGGCTGTATTTCCTCCTCATGATTTGTTTTTTCCATTTGGCACAAAGTTAGTAAGGCCTGCAGGAGGTTAGCATCTTTCTTCTTTACTTTAGCAAAGGCTAGCATGATTAGCAGGTGTTAGCTGGAAAGGTTCTAGTCATTGTGGAAGGAGAAAACATGTCCTGCTTCATTAAAATGCACAGGCTATAGGTGAATGCCACAGTTAAAGCTTTTGTATAACCAAAGAGGAAAAACAGGAGCAAAAATTCAAGTATGTGTTTGTGTGTGTTGCAACACTGACTACAAAAGGAACAATGTCCTGTTTTGCAAATAAACCAATAGTGACCTAGTGTAAAAATAGACAAATAACTTGAATAGGCACCTCATGGAAAAATGAATACAGATGTCAGTGGATGTATACAAAATCCTGCACTTCATTAAATATTTTAAAAAATGTAATTAAAATAATGAGGTATAACTGTTTATCAAGTTGTAATTTAAAAACATTTTTAAATTACCAAATATTATTGAAGGATTATATATTCATTCATTTCTTTCTTTTTCTATTAAGAATTTAAGATAGCTTGCTAGATTGCATACAATTCAGTGATTTGATACAGATTTAAATTAAATAACAGTACTATGAAATAGTTTTGCCAAACAAAAATATTGAGAATGATGAATCAGGCTGAGTGGTGGACACCTGTAATTCCAGCACTCTGGAAATATGAAGGACATAAATTACAACTTCAAGCTCAATCTGGGGAATTTAGTGAGAACTTGTCTGAAAATAAAAATAAGGAAAGGGCTGGGGGTATAGATCAGTATGTGAGAGTGATAAGATATAGACAGAAATACAGAGAGAGCAAGACAGAATGAGGGAGAGATGAAAAGAGAGAGACAGAGACACTAGTAAACTTATCTACCAATGATAAGGCGTGGACTTGACTTTGATCCTGATTTAAACATACAGTACTTTAAAAATATCTTAGACTAAGCAGATGTTAAGAAATCTTTTGTGCAGTTATAATGGTTATTGTTATTATGTTTATAACAATAGTCACTTTCTTTAAAGACATTTAGTAAATGTTTATTGAAAAATGATTTGATCTGGGGACATTGATAAAATAAAGATGAAACAAATTTGGCTCTGAGTTGGCATTTGTTGAAGCTGGGAAATACATACGTAGGAGCTGATTAGAAATGTTTGTGTACTTCCTCATTTGGTTAAAATGTTCCGTAGTAAAATGCTATTAAAAGAGTAGTTAAGACAGAAACAAAGTAGAACTACAAAACAACATGACCCAAAAGTAAATATGGATATGCTTTCCAGTTAGCCCTAAATTTTTTAATCAGTTACTCTATGGTTAGAAACACGGGATGAGATATCATTCACATTGCCCACAGATAAGCATTGATTAATTATTGCAGGAGAAGCAAACTCCTCCTGTAAGATCTCACACTTTCTTCTGAGTATTTATAAAAAGGATGTTATGTAAGGTAAGGAAAATTACCCTTCTGGAGAGGGATTTCAAATGTTTCTGAGGTGTACCTCATTACGGTAAAATACAGCTGAAGAAAAGAAAATGGATCTGGGTATAAGTCAGCTTTCTGTTACTGTAGCAAAATACCCGAGTTAATCAACTTATATGGACAAAAGATTTATTTTGGCTCATAGTTTTAGAGGTTTAGTTTATGGTCAATTAATTGCATATTTTCAGGCCTGTGGGGAGGCAGAACATCATGGTAGAAAGCATGTTGTAGAGGTACTGATTAGCCATGGTGGCTGGGAAGCAGAGAGGGAGGGAGAGAGAGAGAAAGAGAGAGAGACAGAAAGAGACAGAGACACACACACACACAGACAGAGAGAGCCAGAGAGAGACAGAGAGAGAGAGAAAGAGACAGAGACACACACACACAGAGAGCCAGATAGAGACAGAGAGAGAGAGACAGAGAGGTGTAGACACAGAGATAGAGACAGAGACCAGACAGAGACAGAGGGAGAGGGAGAGGGAGAGGGAAAGAGCTGGGGTCTCTTCTGGGGTCTCTTCCAGGGCATGCCTCCCAGTGACCTAACTTCCTTCCATTAAGTCCTGTCTCCTAAAGTTTTCACCGTTTCCCACTGATTTCATCACCTAGGAACGGAGCCCTCAAGCCATGAACCTTTATGGATCATTTAAGATCCAAATCAGAACAAACTGAGAGAGAGGCAAAATAGACACTTTGAGAATAGCTTCTAAAAATGACTAGCATTGAGCTTCCTGTGTACTTCCTTGTGGTTTCAGCCTTCAAGCAGCTGATTCAATCAAAGTTAAAGTCCTATAGTTTTTGTTGGTTATAAGAGAGGCGATCCCAGTGCTACCAAAATTGTAGTCTTTGGGGCTGGGTTGTAGATCAGTGTGAGAGAATTTTTACAGCATGCACATGGTCTGGGGTTCATCATCAGTCCCAGAAAAAAAAAAAAAGTAACCTTGAGCCAAAGAGAAAGAATCCTAATCCTCTTACTATTGAGTGCTTTCTGTGACTCTATTGCTATTTAAAACCTTTATATCTCAACAAATTTCAAGCATATTCAAAAGTATAGAAGATAATGAACTGCCTATATTAATTAGACCTTTGGCTATTATCAACTCTCAGCTATTCCTCTTTCTACCTCTGCAAATAACTTTTTATGTTTCTGAGACAGAGTCTTACTATGTCACCCAGGTTGGTGTTGAATTTGTGGCAATCCTCCTGCCTCAGCCTCCCAAGTGCTGGGATTTCAGGCATGTTCTACCATGCCTAGTCCTAAATTATTTTTGAAACAAATCCTGGAATCATTTTATTTCATTTGTAAACATTTCTGTATTTAATCTGTTTAAAAAAGACTGCTCTTTTTAAACCTTACTAAAACTCAGTGTGCATTTTGAAAAGATCGCATTCCTAAATTTCTTTGCCACTTCTTGCTGTATTTTTATTTTAGAGTGGTGATGATTTTAACATCATTATGATTGCATTTCCGTTATACAAAGGTTCATGAATGGAGCTGCATATGAATGAGGAAGCAGATGTGTGTAGACAGTGGGGATTCCCCGTCCAATACTGTCTGTCTCCTACCTTCACACTGGGTCTAGCTGACAACCGGAGGGCATTAGCAGTGACTTGCTTTTAGGTATTTTCAAGAGCACAGAGTCAGCATCAGTACACGTCAGCTTTCCCTTGTCAGAAAAGAGAACTTCTATCACATAGACTGTACAAAACTCTTCTGAGTGCTTTCATCTTTTGGAAAACGGGGACATTTCCAAATTAGTCACTGATGCTGCTTTGCACATCTGGTTCCTTCTCCCTTGACAGGACCAGCAGTTCTGTGTCCTTCGGAGTGTTCTTGCCTTGGCTGCCTCCTCTCTTTTCCTGTTCTTGTTTCCTTGTCTGTCTAATTCACCTTTCTGTTTCTCTGTTACTCCCAGGTCTACACATTTTCCCACATCCACCTGAAACTCCATTTATCTGTCTGAAATCGGACAGACAGTTCTCGAGCACCTTACACTTGTCACACCTGAGCTGAGCCTGGTCGTCTGCCCTCTCTCCGCTGTTTACTCCCTTGGCCTGCTTTTCTTTTTTCACTTAATTGTATCTCACTACGGAAAAGCCTGAGGTGATTATTCCAGTTAGTATTGTTCCTGTGTAACTTCCACTCCTCTCTCCATTTCTTAGCCACTAAGTTACCAGTGCTTGCAGATTTTGCCTCTGCAAATTTTAAGCAGTTTAATTTATCAGCCAGATTACTTAGTCTCTGCCTCTTATTTTGCATCAGAACTCACTCTGTGGATGGTAAGACATGGGGTCAAGCTTTCAAGAAGATGCTTTGTTAGTGAAAGCACTGGGTGAACAGATGGGTTCCATTAGTCAGGTAGGAAGGAGATTAAAGATAACGGCCAAGGTACCGTGGCCACATAAAGGGGGGCATTTGTTACATTTGGGTCTTTTGCAGAAGGTTTCATGGATAAGGCCAGGCTTGGTTGACCAGGGAAGATAGGTAATAAGGGCATTTCAGGGAAAATGTGTGCAAAGATTTGAAGGCTGAAATTAGCAAGGCATGTGTATATGTGAGTTTGAGTGTGTATGAGTTTCAAATCATCATGTTTTTTTGTACCCTAGATGTGGCATGACATGCTTCTCAAAAACACAGGTGACTTTTCTTCTTAAGTCTGAAATTTGAAATTTATTATTCATGGTATTGCATTTTTTTCACTCCAACCTGCCTCTATCACTGTCCTTAACTTTATCCAAAGCAGACAACTCAGAATCTATAAATACATTGCGCCATCTTTTCCCACCTTTGGTAGCATGTCCTTGTTTTACCTGGAGTTCTACTTGCTGCTTCCCCAATTCTTGATGGGAAGAACATGTCCCATTATTTTTTAAAATTTTTAATAGTCTCACTATATTTGCAGCTGTTCTTAAACTGTCTAGAAGGCCCAGATTGGCACTGAATTTGTGATACTCCTGCTTCACCTTCCCAAGTGCTGAGATGATACGCATAAGACAACAGTCCCAGTTGAAATTTTTATTTTGGAAGCACTTAAAATATATACGAAGAAGAAGAAGAAGAAGAAGAAGAAGAAGAAGAAGAAGAAGAAGAAGAAGAAGAAGAAGAAGAAGAAGAAGGAGGAGGATTGTGTAATGAATCCTCGTGTCCTCTCAAAGTCCTACCAATTGCATGGTGTTGCATTCCTGTAATCCCAGCACGCTTGAGACTGAGGAGGAAGGCACAGGGAGTTTGAGGTCAGCCTGTGCTACACAGTGAGTTCAAGGCCAGCATGTTCATGTTCATGCTGGAACCTGTGGGAACCGACCAACAACAACTAAAAACCACTTCTTTTGTAGTCCTTTGTGAGATCTTTTTCTTTTTTTCATTGCCTCTCTCTCTCTTGGTTTCCTTGCCTGATTTCCTTGCTCCTGCTTTCAGGATATAATGCTTGTAATTTGCTCCACTTATACTCACTGTTATTATAGTAATTATATTTTCATAGCCCCCGACTCTTTGAAAGCAAAATTTGCATCCTAATGAAATTTGTCCCTTGAAATGTCTTCCTTTGGTGAACTATTGGCAATTCTACCTCAAAGACAGAGAGCTCACATCAGTCAGGAAAGTTCTCAGCCAACAGATATTTATAACATGCAGGGACTGGGCAAAATCACTGTCATCATGCAACTTAAACTCTAGTAGAGGAGATAGGTAGTAAATATGAATAAATAGGTGCAAAAACAAATAGGTACAATAATAAAATAGTTACGGATTATGAGGAAAGTAAATGGAGACAGTCATGAGGACCTGTTTTACAGAGTGCTGTGGGGTATCTAGTCAGTGAGCTGAGTTTGGAGAATTGAGTTCTTATCCACGGGGGCTGGGGACCCCCCAGGCAGAGGGAAGAACATGGTAAGCTCATAAGACATTGATGATGAACCTTTTATAGTCTGAGTGCCTGCACTGCAACCCCCAAATCACTTATTTGTCACAAAATGCCAACACTGCAATTAAAACTGAATATTGAGGCTTTAGTTTAGAAAACAAAAACTCCTACACCTGAGCAGAGAGGCTTCTGTCTACCACAGGTTCCATACCACTTTGCCTCCTTGAAATCAAAGTGACTGCAGGTTTTCAAGTGAGCTTTTTAGCTTTTCTTCTCTATCCTTCATGTAATTCCACAGAAGACTGGCACACTGCTGGGATTCTCAGTGCTGCATACAACCAGTGGCTTTGGTGGGGGGTGGGGGGCAAAGAGTCCATGTCCATTTACCTACGGGTGCTCTAAAGACAACTATCTCCCTGCTTCATTAGTTGTTTTGCATGCGATCATTGCTATTGAATAAGAGCTAATGACATTTCTCTGCCAGTTTCATTGCCAAGTACTCTTGGAACTTAAGCCCAGATGCAAGTAGCAAGGAGAGGGCAGCCAAGGCTTTCAGGTTGCCAGTTACTTGGCTAGAAATCCCCATTCATATTGGGAAACAGATTTTTAAAATAAATTTGGCACTGGAAGCACCACCATCCTTTTGTGAAGCTGTAAACCCTCAGAATCCTGCTCTCTGGCCCTGGGCCAAGCTGACAAATATTGAGGCATCAGCATTTCCTTAGGATGCCACCTTCTGCTGACCGTGTGGGGCCTTGTCCTGTCTGGCTCGGCTCTGCAGCACAATCTCCTACTTTATGTAATAGGCACATCAGAGGATCCCTTTGTGCTCACCCTTTGTGAGTGGGTGCTGGGCAGGACTCTCATGTAACCCAGAATTTTCCACACAGTCAAAGCTAGTGAACATTTCTGTGGCCTAGTAAATATTTTTTAAACTATGGGCAAGCCTGCCTGCCTCCCCCATGTTATTTTTCTTCAGGCTTGGATTACAGGGACCCAGCTTTAGTTGATGATGAATTTTGCAAATATACGTGTGTGTTGGAACCACACTTTCAGAGAAAATGCCTGGGTATGACGGGGCTGAGGTAGTACAGCACTGCCTGGCCCAGTCAGACCAGCGAGGATTCCTTTTTGCAGATTTTTACTAAGAACGGGGCAGGAAGACAGAACCCACTTTCTACTGAGAGGGCTTGTTGGTGGCGTGGGACATAATAATAATGTAACGCATATTTTTGGACTTTTCATTTTTGTCTTAGACTATCAAGAGAAAAGATGGTTTAATCTAGTTGGCCACATAGCTTTTTTGTTCATATTATTCCCTCCCCCTTTAATTTTTTTTTTAACTTCGTGTTCAATGTTAGCGTCAGGTGTTGGCAGCTTTCCTAGGGGAGGCAGATTGCTCTGAACTAAGCACAGCTGTAAACTGACCATGTATTGTTGTTCTTTTTTTTAAGAAATAAAAGAAGCATTTACAGGGAGGCTGGAGAACATTGTATTGTCCAGAATTACTTTATAGATTTACCTCTCTGGGTCTGGTTAATGATAAACGTAATGCCTGGGTGTCCAAACGGACCCACTTCCGATCTCCCCCCCTCCGTGAGCCGCAGTTTCTCCGGGAACAATGAACTCGCAGAGTTTTGCCGCAGTTTGCACTGGCGGAGGGGGTGGAGTCTGGTCTGGTTGGTTTCTCCCAGCTGAAGTGTGTGGTCTTTGGAACTAAGGAAAGAATAACTTCTATGAGTTCTTCTTCTGCTGGCTTTCCCTGAAGCCTTCAAAACTGCATCAGAGTTGCTGGCTTTTTCAGGGATGGGCAAGTATGTGAATTCTGGAACATTGGTGTGTATGTGTTTATGATTTCTCTTTTATTTGATCTACTTTTTCAAGTGAGAACAGGATATTTTCTAACTATATTTCAGTAAGATTTTGTGTCTCCTGGAACAGTCTTTTCCTTTGTTGCTTGAGGGAGTTTGCTAGACTTTGAAATATTAGATTTAAGGAAAGTCTGAAAACTGTGCAAATCTGCAGCTTTATGTATAGTTAGGGATCCAATCTAGAGAAAAGTAGCTGGCAGTTTCAGTAAATAAGCAGCAAATTCAGGAGGAGAGTGGTGTTGATGTCCGTCCGGGTGGAATGGCTGGGTGGACTGATAAAGGGAGAGAGAATCACGGGCTTCTGCCTCCACTTGGAGACTTTATTGTTGTGGTCATTTATTCCTTTGCTGTGCATGCCAAAAAATCAGTCAGTCTCAATCTTTCTCTGTCTTAGGCTCTCTCTGTCTCTGTCTCTGTCTGCCTCTGTCTTTTTTTTTTTTTTCATTTCAGAATAGATATTTTAATACTATTAGGAATTGCGCCTAATTACTGGCTTTATTCAGGTTTTTCAAAGGAGGTTTTTTTCAGTAAATAGCTCCTTTTACTTTCATCTTATAAGAGTTATAAATCAAGAAGAGAAAGAGGTACAAGTTTAAGAGTAACTTCAGCTTTTGGTTTGCTTAAATGAGCATTTGGGACTTTTTTTTTCCACAGGCAAAATAGTTTGCTTTTAGTTTTGTTTTGTTTAGGAGAACTATAGAATTTTGTCATTGAAATTGTCTGAATTACCTGTCACATGTACTGGACTATGTGTGTAGTTATTTGAATAATTTGAAATAGCATCCCCTGACTTTTTGACTGACCCATGGATGTTGGGAATAGACTATATGTCTATTTGGGTTTTGACAATTAGATAGGCTCTTGCAGAGTTTCTGGTATGTAATAAAGCTCCATGTATTGTGGGTTGACACTGCATTGTGTTGAATAGTTGACTATAGTGTCTTAACTGATGCTATAAGTTTCAAGAACAGGAAAGTGAATGATGAGTTTTAAATCTTATACAATGCATAGAGAGAAATGAAGAGAAAATTGAGAAAAGTTGTTTGACTAAAAATATTCTTAAAAGGCTTTCTTTGTGTTGATGGATAAACATTTTTTCTGGCTTTATGAAACTTGGTAGAATTGATTTATACTTTGGATTTTGAAGAAATGGAAAAAACATAGTTATACATTGTATTGGGTGTTGATAACATGACACATTTTGCTCATGAATTTCAAATGATTTTAGTTGGTGACTTAGCAAGACCCCTTCTCAAAATAACAAAACAAAACAAAACAAAAAACCAGTCTGGGGTATAGCTCAGTGAAGGCCTTGGGTTCAGTCTCCTTGCTGGCTCTGTGATGCAGATCAGGTCCCAAGTCTTCAGCTGTCATCTTCCTGCAAGGAGATTATGTGCTTGATTTCTTAAATTTCTTAGCAGCTTTATCTGCCACCTGGGGTTCTATCTGCTTTGAAGTGCTCACTTTCAAGGCATGGAAAAGATGAACAAGGAGGCAGAGCCATGGGCCTTCTGTCCAGTTCTGCTTTGGTTTTCCTGGCCAAGGGCAAAGCGACACAGGTTCTCTATACAGGGAGAAAAATCCCAGGCCCTTAAAAGGCTGTTTTTTCCAATCTGCTTCCCGAGTTGGCATTTCTCAGTCTGTTCTTTTTGATTCATCAACAAAAGAACTTGAGCCAAGTTCTCTTGTAGTTTCAGCTCATGATGAGCAACATCAGGTTACGTTCCCAGCTGGCCCCCAAAGAAGTGGTAACCTCCTTGCCTGAGCCCATCTGCTACCCTAATCCATCTCGAAGCAGAGCAAATACAAGTAAATATTACTCTAGGTGGTATGTTGTAAAGCCCTTGCTTAGAGTTTTCAACTTCTGGCAGCTGAACTGAGAAACAAGGCAAGACAGGATAGTGGGAAAACAGTTTTTATTCTACTTTCCTTATTAATTTTAGCAATTGTTCGCAGACAAATTTGAAAGATTGTGGGATACTGAGGTAGTGGTGATTGCATTTTGCTGACATGAAGAAGAAATAAAAACCAAAACTATAACCCCTTCATATCTGTCATTGCAATTATTGTGAAGAAGAAAAGACAAGTTAATTTACAAATTTTTAGCAGGAGGAAAGGGTAAGTCTTCCTAGAAAAAGGTAGTTGGTGTTCTTACCCGGATATTTTTCGGTTAGGCTGATGAAATGCCGTTCTTGACCCCAGCCTGCATTTGGGTGACTGTGCTGGCTGGAGCTGGGGTTTTTGTTGCTCACAGACTACCCGGTGATCTGGACTGGATGATGGTGATGTGCACGCATAGAAACTCTCAGTTTTTGCTCCTGCTCTCTCGCTGTGATGTAGACTTTAATTTTTTTCCTTATTTCTTCCCCGACAGGCAAGAAGCGAAACCCTGGCCTGAAAATTCCAAAGGAAGCATTTGAACAACCTCAGACCAGTTCTACGTAAGTTGGCAAAATCAGTATCTTAATCTAAATAGTTGTGCGTCACCGCTTTCCCCTGGGGATTCTTTTTAGGCCAGGGAGGGATGCCCTGCCTTTGGATGAAGATTTGGGAGGAGAAACTTTTAAATAAGAAGTGATATGCTCACTGTTCTTGACCCTGAAATAATCGTAGTTGTAACTCCAGAGATGGTCTCTCCAGCTAGTGGCTGAGTAAGCATTAAGTGTCACATGCATTTGAGAGCTGGGGGCCTATACAAGCTCAGAAAGGTTCCAGGATGTGGACTGTCTTGTTTCCCACTGTCAGTGTGAATAAAGAAGCAAGTCTCTGTGACAGCTACAGTTCTAAAATTTAGGTTGAGAAAGACATATCTGGTGAAGACCCAAGTCATGACTTGTGAATCCTGTCTTATATAAACAGAAGGCAAAATGAGGCAAAGGAACATTCCATTTTTAGTTGAAGCTTTGATCCATACGTGCAAGTTCTAGTGAAGAAAGCACCCTGTCTAGAAGTCTTCTTCTGTTTCTTTGTCTCTCTGTGGGGTAGTAAGAGCACTTCCTGTCTAGCCAGTGTCATGACAACCTGCCACAGCATCTGCATGGGATAAATGGTTTTTCCAAAGCATCAAATCATGGTAGAGGCACCAGCGAGCAAGGACAAGTACAGAGGAAGAGCATCGCCGTGGAAGCTGGTGTTTTTAAGACCTTTGTTGATGTCTGCTAAGTGCCTCCCTTTGTAAAAGTTCTGATTTTAATGATGATCCAGCTCATCAGAAATTGCACCCCCTAGTGTTGAGATACGCAGGTAACGCGATCATGTCTATTGTAAGAGGAGATCCTCGGTTTCTGCATTTCCATGCAGTAGCACAAAGACATTTCTCAATAAAGAAGTCCCAGGGACAGGCCAGAGTGCGGGGCTGTTCTCCTGGGAGACAGACAGTAGTCAAGGGACTCCTGTTTAGTTAGAATGTTCTTTTTGTGTGAAACTGTCAAAGGAAGGTCTTCTCATTCCTATTGTCAAGGTTGCTCTGGGGGATATGGGAGGGTCCTTCGAACAATTTTTCTGCACTATATGGCCCTATAAATTGTGTAATTATTGGTTTTTCCCTCTCGCTTTTCTCAAGCACTTAGAGTCAAACATGTATGCTACCGGTACAGGACTTTATGAGATACTGTTCTAAAATTATTATTTGGAAATAATTGTAGATTCATAGAAGCTGCAAAAAAACAAAACAAAACAAATGTACAAGCTTCCGGTACCCTTGCCACAGAGTCTACGACATGTTAACATGTTACAGAACTGTGGTAATTATAAAAAAATCAAGGGACGCATATTGGTGCAAATTCCAGAAATGAATTTGATTTCACCAGGAATTGTGTGTCATACAGGCCGTGTGTGTGTGTGTGTGTGTGTGTGTGTAGCTCTCTGTAGTTTATCACCTATATTCCTGAAAGTCCTAGTATCTTTGTCAGTTTTGGTTGAGGTAGCTACTACTGTAGTCAGGGTACTCAGCTTCATGTGCAGTGTGACTCTTTTTTATCTGCTGAAGGTCACACTCACCTCTTCCTCATCCCCGTTCTTAAAGCCCAGCAAACATCAATCTGTTCTCCATTACCATTTTGTTATTTCCTGATTGTAATCTAAATGACATCTCTTTTTGAGATCTTTGAGTTTTTTTGTTTTTCATTCATACTTTTGAAATTCATTCAAGATTTGTGCCTGTTAATGACTCGACTCTATAGCTGAGTACCCTGCTGTGGAATGCTTTACTACAGTTTATGGAAGGAAGGTTTTCAGGTTTAAAGAGTATTAAAGCCATTTTGAACATTTCTATTTAAGTTCTTGCATGGAAATTAGTCTTTGTTTATCTGGGATATGTACCCACTAGTAAAATTGCTTGTTTATAAGTCCATTTTAAGGTTTTTTTGGGTTGTTTTTTTGTTGTTGTTTTTTGTTTTTTTTTTTTTTTTGGTACCGGGGATCGAACTCACGACCTTGTGCTTGCCAGACAGGTTCTTATGCTGCTGAGCTAAATCCCTGGTCCTTATTTTCAGTTTTGAAAGAACTGCCAAACTATTTCCCATTATTCTCACTAATAGTGTATAAGTGATGTAGCTTCTTTGCATTCCTGTCAGCATAAGTGATGTAGCTTCTTTGCATTCCTGTCAGCATGTGGTGTTATCAATATCCTGCATTTTAACCCTTCGGATACATAGTGCTATCGCACTATTGTTTTAACTTGAATTTCTCTAGTGGCTAGTTATATAGAATAGGTTTTTAGGTGTTTATTTTTCAACCACATATTTTCTTTGGTGAAATGTCTGTACATATCTTTAGACTTCTAACTGTATTTTTTAAATTGTTAACTTTGGAGATTTAGTTACCTATTCTAGACAAAAGGACTTTTTCAAATACGTGACATGAAAAGATTTTTCTCCTAGTTTATAATTTATTTTTTCATTCTTTTAGCAGGATGTTTCACAGAGTAAAAGTTTTAAATTTTGTTGAAATACAGTTTATCAGTTATTCCTCTTAAAGATTATACTTTTGGTAACGAGCTTAGGAAACCTTTGCCTTGTCCTATGTCCTGAAGATTTTCTGTATTCTTGTCTGAAATTTTATGGTTTTATGTTTAAGACATGACCTATTTGGAGATAATTGTTATACAAGTACATAGGACTATTAAGTTCAGCTTTATATTTTTCTGCCAGTGATTTTCAGTTGTTCCAGTACAATTTGTGGAAAACTGTCTATTGTCCATTGATTTGCGTTTGCTCCTTTGTCTAGTATCAGTTGGGCATATTTGTTATGGTCTATTTTTGGATCCTCTGTTCCACTGATTTATATATCAACATCACCGTGCCTTGGTTACTATAGCTATACATAAAAGTCGTAACATTGGGAAAGGTGATTCTTCCAACTTTGTTCTTTATGTTTTCAAAATTATGCTGACTCTTTAAAGGGCCTTTCTCTTTCATATAAGCTTTAGACGAAGTTTGTCTATTTCTTGCATTTTATCAGGAATTAAGTTTAATTTGTAGATTAATTTAGGGAGAATTGATATCTTTATCACGTGAACCTTCCAAACCATGAGATGGTGAATTTCTTCAAGGTTTTAAATTAGCTTTTCTTTTATCAGCATTTTATAATATAGATCAGATATAGTAGCATTAAGATTTATAGATAAATATTAATTTTCTTTGGATCAATTGTGATTGTTCTGGCTTGTGTCTAGATGTCTCCCCAAAGCCTCATGCTTTCATATGTGGGGCTTTTTCAGAGGAGGCTGAATCTAGAGGGCATGAGGTTGGGATTGATTCACAGTGCAATGATAGGATCAAGGATGTGAGGATTAACCGTGTGAGTGCTGCCTACCCTAAGGGCAGGAAGCCTGGATAAGATGTAAGGGACATACAGAGCTCAGTACCACTGCTTGCTTTAGCTGTCTTCTGCCTGCCATGAACTGTTTCTCCTCTGCAATGCCTGTTTGCCATGCCTTCCTTCCTTGGAGGCAACTGATTATGGACTGAAACCTCTATAGACTGTGAGCTAAATTAACCTTTCCCTCTCTAACTTTAGGTGTCAGGTATTTTGTTTCAGCAACAAGAAAAGTAATGGTACTGATTGCAGTCATGTGCCGTCTTGCCTGGCTTCAATCTCTTACTATTAAGTCTGGTGTTAATGTAGACTTTTTTTATGTTTGAAGAAGTTCTTCTCTGGTCATGCTAAAGTGAGAATTTTTATTATAAATGAGTGTTTATTATACATAAGTGTTTATTTGGGTCAATTGATATGGTCATAAAGTTTTTACTCTTTCATGTGGTAATATGGTGAATTATATCAATTAATTTTCAAACATTGAGCCAGTCTTATATCCCCCAAATAAATCCCAGTTGGTAATGATATAATTTTAAAAATCTTCTGTTATATTTGTTTTGCTAAAATTTCATGAAACATTCTTATATACAAGTTCATGAGAGATTTTGGCCTGTGCTGTTTCATTATTTCTGTTATGCCTTAATTTCTAGTTTTAGTATTAATACTGGCCTCATAAAAATGAGTTGGTAGTAAGTGCTCCTTTTAAAAAATTGTCTAGTAAATAATAGTATTAATTCTTTAAATGTTTGTTAAAATTTTCCAGTGAAATGAAAAGTGCCTGGGTATTTTTCTAGAACTTAATTACAAATACAATTTCTTTAATAGATACAGGTCTTTTTCTGTTGTCTTTTTATCATGGCAGCCTTTTTGTAGAGTGTGACTTTTGAGTGGTTGGTACATTTCTTCTAAGTAGTAAAATTTATGAGAGTGATGCTGTCATAGTATTTCTTGATTATGCTTTCAATGGCTACAGGATGTGTTGTGATATCTTGGGTTTTTTCCCCCTCCGATGTTGGTAATTTTTGTCTTCTCTCTTGTTAGTTAGCTTTGCGAATTTTGCTTAAGTTTGATCAATCTTATTAAGAATCAGATATATTTTGTTGTTTTCCTGTTTTCAATTTAATGCTTTCTGCTCTTACTTTTTAATATTTTCTTTTAAATATATTCTATCAGACTAAAGTAGAGCTCAGTGGTACTGTGTAGTGCTTTCCCAGCGTGAGTGAAGCTTTGTATTTGATCCTTAGTACTGTGGGAAGGAAAAAAATCAATTCTAAAATAAACCTAATACCACGCCTTCCTTCCCTGAAAAACACGTTTTGCCCTTTCTTAATGTGTGTTAACTTTCTATGTGTCGTGAATTTCTGAAAACCTTCCTTGGTATAAGCAAATGAATAGGAATCTATGCAACTGTAATAGTGGTTTCTGTTTTGTATGTTGAATGTTCTTTTCTCCCTAACTTTGTAAAACCAGCAACATCACTGTATTGTTGTACACTATACCTCTTGATCTTAGAGCCTTCTTCTTCTTATTATTATTATTTTAATACTGAAGTTTAAGATTATACTTGTGGAGAAATAGCTTCCATATTTTATATTTCTCTTGGCAAGCTCTGAGGCTGACTTGGTGATGCTTACCGCCTTCTGCTGTGCTACATAAAAGTAAATAGCCTGGGACAGAGCTCCTTTATCTCCACTTCTATGTGTGTGGTCCTCCTGTTTGAGCTGTTTGAGTTGCTGATATTAGTGTGTCTTCCACTCAGGTTTCTGAGCTGTCCCTTCATGTGATCGGTAGTAACTATTTCAAAATCACTTCCACGCTAGTATCATTTCATTTAACCCGCACCGGAGGCTCAGGAGGCAGTTTTTAGTACTCTCACTTGGCAAGTGAAACAACAGCGCTGTGTAAGGGTCATCATGTGCTTTGCTAGAGTCCTTCGGTGTAACCTCCTGGGTAAGAAGATTCAAGCTCTGGAGCCAAAATGCTGACGTTTACTTTGGGGATCTAAACTTCACTAAATACCTTGGGCAAATATACTTACTTGCACTAAACCTTAGTTTCCCTTTTTAAAAAACAGGAATGAACACGATGTGCCTATTAGGCGGATAAGATGTCATAATTCTTATTAACATCCAGCTCAGCAACTCCTTCATTGTCATTGCTCAGGGAACGTAGCTCCAGGTTGTTCATTATGGCAGCTTTCAGTGGCAGAGCTAGCAGAGAAAGTCAGGACCTCTGACTCTCATATATATTTTTAGCCACCTATTAGAGTGTGACCAAACAGGTCTTGGCTAAGTGAAGCAGAGTCCTTTCCTCCTGTGCTTGAGACGTCGATGCTGCTTTGAAGTCTAGTGTCATCATCCATTCAAAGGAACATTAGTTGTTTGATTTCTTTCAGTGTCAAGTCTTTGCATTGTAATACAGGTAAAAAATACTTCTGAGAGTTGTTAAAATCAAAGAAGCTACTTAATATACATGATCTAGCACAGTCTGTGGCCCAAGTGGACACTTAATAAAATCTATTAAATAAATTAATAATAATAGTGACCAGTGAATTATGGTAAATCAAAGTTGGTTGGTCATGTAAAACACTAGGAGTAGGTGACCTTAGGATACCTTTGGTCTTCCAGGGAAAGAATTTTGCAATAATTCTTTCCCCCAAAGGGCTAAAATATAGAGTAATTGACAGAGAGTATCCACCCACAGTTTCAACCTCCTGGAGAGTCTCGATGCCCCTGGTGAATGAATATGTCCAGCTCTGGACAGAATGAGCACCCCGTGTCAGTTAATTCAGTCTGAGCTGTCAGTCTTGGCTCCGTTCTTTGATGCTTTTGGCAGACTTGATGAACCCAAAAGCCTGAGGCTTGGCTGGATCAATCACTTTTATTAGAGAAGACCTGGGAATTGAGAGCAAGTTCTTTGATTCAGACTCAGATGGGCATCACTGGAGTAGATTCATTACATTGTCCAATTTTCTTATTTCCTTCTCTTCTTTGCCCTCTTTAGGTCAAGTCTGAGATTTAATTTTATTTTCAGTGCTACTGACAACTGTATGGCTTCTGAAAATCACAAGCTCTCTAAGGATTTTGTTTTTCTTAATCTGGAGAGTGGCACCTTGCTACTTTTAAGCTGGGATGTAAGGTGTAATGCACGTTTATTGTAGAGTTGGGGGGTCAGCAAACTATTTTCTAAAAGACCAGATAATATTTTAGGCTACGTGGACCATAGTGGGCATCTTCTCCTTTTCCTTTGTTTTTGGTGTTTTACAACTAATTAAACTTATAAAAGTCCTTTTTAGGCTATAATTTTCCAAGTCTTATTATAGAATATAAGAATATGAGATCCAGAAGAGTTCTTATCCAAGATCTTGATCAGCTGGCAAGAAAACGGAAGTGGCCCACATGTGTAGTTTTTCTCTGTCTCCATACTTTTTAAAAGGTGGGGTGCCAAAGAACTGCAAAGGAGTTTCAAATTATTGATATTAGTCCCCTGTTTCAATGGTATTTGTCTTTGTCTCAAAGGACTATTGTAATTAATACAAATCATGGTGACTAAGGAAACCCAGCTTTAGACATTTTAAGAATGAAAAATTTGATGTCTAAAACATTTGACTCTTTGGAAAACTCTGGAGATCAATTTCCTGCTCAGAAATACAAGATGCACAAGAGCATCACTATCATTCCTGTGTGTGTGTGTGCGTGTGAGTGTGTGCGCGCATGTGTGTGTGCGTGCGTGTGAGTGTGTGCATGTGTAGACATGTTTTGTTTTGTTTTGTTTTGTTCTCTCTCCCTCCTCCCAGGCTTCTGTTTTAAATTCATATGGGAAAACTTCAAGTATTCTGTGCATATCAGGGAGATTTTGAGGCAAGGGAAGACTCACCATTAAGACTTTAGATTTGTGCTTATGTCTGCGTTTATGTTCCTACTTCTTTCTCATTGTTCTGTGCATGTTTAGTTTGAGCAGAAGGGGTGCAATTACAGTCATTGGTGACAGTTGCATTACCAAGTGAGTCTTCCTTCTCTTCCTTTTACCTTCCCTTTCTCTATCCTTCTTTCCTTTTTCCTATGTATGTTTTTAAGACAATTCGGCCATGGGGTGGGTCTCTAGAGAGACTTGAGTTTCCCCTATTAGGCCCCACTTGAGAAAAACAAAACCAAGATTCTGTCTCCTTAGCCCATAGTTATTCTGTTTGTTTCATCCTGTTAGCAATATATTTCTCAGCATTTGTTACTTTTATTGTAATACTATTGGTACATTTATTTAAAAAAAAATACGTTCCTAGGCTCTTAGTTAGATGCATAGGCCAAGCTAAACAATGTTCTCCAGAATAAATTGCTACTGACTGACAAGTTACTGAAATAATAGAAATAAGAACACACAAGGAGACAATGGAGACACAAAATGAAGAAACCTTTGGCTTCTGAGAAGATCACTAAAGAGTGTGTTCATGATGTACAGTGGCTGGACTTGATTAGACAGCCTGGTAAGCAAGAAAGGATGCTGAGATGAGAAATCAGGAGTTCTTTGTTATGGGCCAAGCCTTTCACCTCTCTGAATCTTTCTGTCCATCTATAAAAGAAGGGCCTACATTAGGAATTCCTATGTTCTATGAATTTTGTGAGTTATTTCTTAAAAAAAAAAAGTTATGCAGAGAGTGGCGACATGATTGGATACATTGGTGGCCTTAGATGAATGAAAAGACTTATTCCCATAGCATAATACTTATATAACTGTACACTTACAGCTCCTGTGTATCAGATATTTCCTGTATGGCAAACGTAATGCAAAGCATTGCACTTGGAGTACTTCATCTAGTGCACTCTTCCTCCAGAAGTTAGTATAGATAGTCCATGTTAAAGATGAAAATGGAGGCTCAAAGAGTTGAAGTATTTTCAACTGAAAAGGTATTGTATTTATGACCCATTCCATTTGTACTGCCATGGTATCCTGTTTAACTGATTCACTTTCCTCCTCCTTTAGGAAAACTCCTCCTGTTACATATGATTTGGGAAGGATAATGGACCGAGTGTCTCATGTTTCTTCTTCTCCCCTTCATCTTTCTTAGGCCACCTAGAGATTTAGACTCCAAGGCTTGCATTTCTATTGGAAATCAGGTGAGCAAAGTCATGCTTATCACTTCACTCCTTGGCGTTTTATACATATGCTTTCTAGCTGGCTACTCAAGAGTTTCTGTCTGTGGAACATGCTCTCAGGGGATGGGTCAGAAGAGTTTGGAAATTCAAGCAAAATGGCTTGCAGTGCTTTTGCTGTTTTGATTTGCGAATTGAAATCAGGCTGTTGTGGTTCTCCAGAAAGGTGTGAGGAGAGCTGATGATTCTCTTGGGAGGGCATTTCTCACAGCCTCGGAGACCTAGCTGCCAGCAGACAGTAAAAGATTATAAGGGTGATTAAGGGAACATGGCTAAGGAACTGCAGCCAGCAGCTCAGCTGAGCTATCACTTGAAAACTGGACTGGACGGACTTGGCTCTGTTTGTCACCTGTGCCAAGCCAGTGGGTCCTGTGATAGTCTAACCTTTTCCTGTGGCTTCATGCTTTTAGCAGTTGCTTTTATGCGCTAGAAAATCTTGTGGTCTATTAAGAATCCTTATAACATTTTGGAGACATCAGATAGAGGACAAGATAGCTAGTGTCTGATTTACTTTTTGCTTTTTTATCACATGATGACTTTCATTTTTTTTTTTTTTTTTTTTTTGCAGAACTTTGAGGTGAAGGCAGATGATCTGGAGCCAATAGTGGAGTTGGGACGAGGGGCATATGGAGTGGTGGAGAAGATGCGGCACGTACCCAGTGAGCAGATCATGGCAGTGAAGGTAGAGTGGGTGCCCCCCAGATGTTTCCTACCCATGGTGTGCACATTTGTCCACTTCCGTTCCAAGTCATCCCTCTTCGTAAGAGCAAAACGGTCTTTAATAGGGTGAAAAAGAAAAGATTATTTGCAGGGAATAGTATTTCTTTCTGAATGTGTGAACAATGCTTCCTTGGAATGTGTTACTCATTCATTCATTCATTCATTCATTCAATCAATCAGTGATACCGAGGACGGAAGCCAGGACCTTTGCACTGTGCTACATTCCCCATCCTATTTTAAAAACTTGAGACAGCATCCCTGTAAGTCAATATTGCCCAGATTGGACTTGAACTTGCCATCCTCTTGTCTCAGCCTCCCAGAGTGCTGGGATTACAGGTGTGTGCAAGCATGTCTGGGTTTGTATTTGGTTTTTTTAACTAAGTCCTATCCTCCCATTTTCATTTTTTGTGCAACTACCATTTCATCATCACACTAGCTAGAACTGCCAATACGTTTTTGAAGTTCATCTGATATTGGATTTAAATTAAAATTTCCTAATTAGCTCCAAGTGTTGTTATCTATATATCTTTTTTTTTTTTTTTTGATGTTATTCTCCCTGAATCACATCTCAGCCTTTTGGCTAGTATCATGTGTAAAGAATTTTCCCTGAAAATCAAGTGGCCAGAATTGAAAGAGAAAATTGTCTCTGTTCTGGAAAAAGGAGACATCTAGAGTAAACTGAAGGTTTTTGGTCTGTGGACAGAAATCTGGAATTAGTCTGCATTTCTTGAGTAGATTCTAGGAGGATCTTAAAGAATTAGCATCTTGAGATGATACAGCACAGCTGGACACTAGTTAGGAATGGCCAGAGACTTGGATCCCTTTGTTGGAGAACAGAGGCTTGTTTCCTTTTCTCTTGTAGATTTTTCCAGCCTGTTCTGTTAACTCTGCTAAATAGGCAAAACATGTGTATATCTCTTGTCAGTTAACTACTTAATCACCTTTCTAGAAGGTTGTCTTTGTGGTTGTGACAGGTTTTGCTTCACGCAGAACACTCAGTAGAAATGAATGGCTACTCCATTTGTTTCCTTCTAAGCCCTATAGCTGTACCAGTTTTATTACAGTTGCTGTATAGTCTCAGTACCATTGGTCTGCATATCCATGGGTTCCACATCTGTAGACTCAGCCAGCTGTGGATTAAAAATGTTTGAAAAGAATTATCCTGAACATGTACAGTGTTTTTTTGTGATTAAACAATACAGCATAACAGGTATTTCCATGGGATTTATACTGTACTGCATGATATAAGTGATCTGACTTAAAGTATATGGGAAGATAGTGCATAGGTTATGTGCAAATTCAAAGCCATTTTATATGAGACTTGAGAGCCCTTGGAATTTGGTATCTGGGGATGTGGGGAAATTTCTGGAAATTATACCCAGGGATTCAGGGTATTATTTCACTGTAGTGCTACATGTCCCTAAAGAGGGGTTTCTGGCTTTTTTTCCCTTTAAGACTCCAAATAAGCTGTAAAGTAATTAATACTGTGTCTTCTTTGCACCAACCAGCAGGTATGATAAAGTTAACTAGATTGTTTTTGCACCTTGGAAATACATTCCCAAACATTTCCCACTCTCTAAAACAAACTGTTAGTTTTCTTCTTACCAGGGACTATTTAGGAGGTTGGATGCCCATAGTGTTTCTTATTTTCAATTTGTTACAATCATATGTGATCAAAAATATGATGAATATTTAAAATTTTAAAAATGACAGTAAAAGATGCATTGCTATTAATCTCCTTCAGGACGCACCACCTCATTCTAAACATACTTATCCCATCGCTCTTGTGACTTTCCAGAGCAGTTCTAAAAGTCCTCTTTTGTGAATGTCTTTAGTTGCATTGTCATAGCTGCTTAGATGCCTGAATCGATTAAAAACATTTCATGGTCATTTTGACTCTGGGGAAGAGCCAGAAGTTGCACAGGGCCAGATGCAGTAAATAAGGTGGGTGAGGATGTACTGTAATGTTTTTATTTGGCAGAAAGTGCTGTATTTAATCAATGAGGGATGAGCATAAAAAACAGTTAATTTTTAAATTTTAAAAAATAACTACAGTAAAAGACACATTTCCATCAATCCTCAGAATACTCAAAATATGTCTCCTTGCTTTGGATATAGTCATCCCTTTGTTTTTTAGTGTTGTGTCTTGTACTATAATAATTTTTTAATTCATTCAGTGTATCTTTCAGTCCCCCTTGGAGCACTGATTTGTGAAAGGTGCTAGCTATTGTGAATTTTTGTATTGTTTTCAGAGAGGGGCTCCTTGAAGCCCCTGCCTTATTGGCAGACTCATCCTCAGAGTAGGACCCATAAATCTCTCGTGCTTTCTCATTCAGCGGATCCGGGCCACTGTGAATAGCCAGGAGCAGAAAAGGCTATTGATGGATTTGGATGTCTCCATGAGAACAGTAGACTGTCCATTTACCGTCACGTTCTATGGTGCACTGTTTCGGGAGGTAGGTGACCTCTGGAGAGCAGTAACTGAGGATTCCCTTGTCACACTGGCACCCTTGGCTTGCTCTTTGAAGATAACCTCGCTGATTGATAAATTCCTTTGAGATCTCAAAGGAAATCCATCTTATTTCCTCCCATCACTCAAGAGTCGGTTCTTCAGGACAGGTAATGGGCTTTTTCCTCGTCCTCTTTCAACCCCTTTAATGATCCTTGAACTGATTGGTCTCCAGGGAGATGTGTGGATCTGCATGGAGCTGATGGATACATCACTAGATAAATTCTACAAACAAGTTATTGATAAAGGCCAAACAATTCCAGAGGATATCCTAGGGAAGATAGCAGTTTCTGTGAGTATATCATGTATTTAAAAGGAAAATGGGGAAATTCTTTCTGTAGGTGTCTTTGTATCCCTAGTGGGAAGAAACGTTCCTTGTACCACATGTGCCATCGTGCACATGTCTGTTGAATATAGAGTACATTGTCAGGTGGATAAATAAGTATCATTTTCTCCTGATCTCCACGTGTGTGGAGGTGACTTGGTTTGGTAGACTCTACATTAAATATATTTAAGCAGTTCATTGATTTGCATTGACTGCATTCCCAGCATTTGTATTCTGATGCCTATGACTGCGTTTCAATTTTGATTTGTAGATTTTTCAAATGATTTCTTAAGACCAACAAGCATAAAAGAAATCAGGAGAAAGAAAATAAGAATGACTGCTACTTTAGTGCCTTAACGAGTTCATGAGATTGAAGAGAAAAAACTCTTGAGATCAAACAGAAACAAGATAGATGAATAGGACATTGACTCTGCTAGAGTCCTCTTTGGTGGGTGGAGATCAGTTTAGGTAACTTTTTCTGTTATTTTCCTGGCTAGGAACCTCAATGCTGCGAACACACTTTATCCTGTGACCTTCAGCTAGGGATAATAAACCCAAATATACTTAACATTCTTTTCTGTGATGGAGCGAATAAATCTACTTTGCTTTTTTTTTTTACAGATCGTAAAAGCATTAGAACATTTACACAGTAAGCTCTCTGTCATTCATCGGGGTAAGCATCTGTGGTTTGTAGCTTTTTATAAGTTGATTTCTTTGGCCTGGAGACTCTCTCCCTTGCTTCCACTCCCTTGCTTACATGGAAGTGTAAATGAGCCAGGTGAGAGAACTCAGGAGCTTTCCTTTGGGACTGCATAGCAAACCATGTAAGTAGTTGTGTTAGCATTCCGCTACTGTAAAAAAAAAAAAATACTTGCAATAATCAACTTATAATGAAGAAAAGCTTATTTTTGACTCACGGTTTTGGAAGTTTCAGTCCATGGTCTATTGGCTGTGTTGTTTTTTGAGCTGTGGCAATACAGTATATCATGGCAGGAGTGTGTGGCATGGGAGGCCTATTTGCCTAATAACAGAGGATGAAAGAAAGAGGAAGAGACCAGGATCCCACAGTCCCCTTGAGGGACACACCTTCAGTGACCTAATACCTTCTACTTGACCCTGCTTCTTAATATTTCCATCACATTCCAGTAATGCCGAGCTGCCTTTGTGGCACACTTAAGATCTAAATTGGCCAGGCATGGCACCCTGAGTTCTGTTTTCAGTAACACACACACACACAGAGAGCCAAACTATAGCAGTAGCTATTCTCTATCTTGGCTGAGGGAATAAGAAGACATGGGCTTTATAAGACACCTAAATTCAATATAAATGCCTGTCACCAAACACCACTGTGGGATGATATTATTGATAGTTTTAGAGGATATGATAAAAATTTGTCTTGTAGTGGCCATCATGTAGAGCTTGTTAGAGGAACGTAATCATCAGATAAATCAAAACCTACATTTTAACAAGATCCCCAGGTAATTTTTGTGTCCATTGAAGTGTGGTGAGCTTTAGAATAAAGCAAAGCCCTTTCATCCTGCAGAGAATCATTTGCCTTTTCTTTTTTTTCTCTCCTTCCCTTCCTTATTTCTTGACCTGTTTTCTCTTCATCCACTCATTCATCCTCCCATTCATCCTCCTGTGTGTCTATCCACTCCTCTAACCATGCGTCTCTTATAATCACTTTTAAAGCATTTCAAGTGTGGTATTATAATAGATGTTTTGAGAGGTTAGCTGAGAAAATTGTTCTTATCAAAATTTTACATAGGAATTCTTTATCGGAAAATAGAAATATATAAAAACTATGAAAAAAATCTTTTAAATAGAAAATTATCAAATATGGAAGTACTATAGATAGAATGCAAAATAAAGAATTGATTATTACTGGGAGACCATTGCCAGGCAAAGCTTTTTGGAAGAGGTACACTAGCCACGCCTTTGGGGTAACTGGTGCAAAGTATTGATTACTTACATGTCATTACAATTTGGGTAATTCTTAAATTTGGTGAGCCTGAATATAGTACAAAATGCCTTGCACAGTAATGCCTAGTGTTATTAATATTAGTTGGTAGTATTGAATATTGGAAAAATGGATGGGCGGGACATCTGGAAAAGACCCTAATTGGGAAAAAGAATATGAAATGCTTGCAAATATGCAATATTTTAAAGAGTAGACTTAATTTTTAAGAGTTCATTTAAAAATATGAAATACTAAATTCTTGAAAAAGATGTCATATGTAAAAACCAGCAAAATAAAATGACTATGTCAACAAATTTAAGAGAAGAATTATAAAGGATAATTGTAAAGCTCTTAAGGTAGATTTTTTTTTTCTTCTTACCCTGTGTCTTTGATGAAAGAGTCGTAAAGGGAAAAACTGACCTCCATTTGTTCAGAGATGATAGTGGTTTATCCTTTCGGGCATGTGGGTAGGTGAATGCTATCATTTTAGTCTTTAGGGCTGATTAAAATCATTAATACCTCTTCATTCATAACCTGCCCTGTGGTCTGGCACCCTTGGGTTTATAATACTTTACATCATGGTAACTGCTGATACATCTCTAGTGAAGGTTGCTATCAAAGCTTGCTGCTTTGACCATGTTTGATGTATGATTGTGTTACAATGTCATTTGATTCCTCAGTCTCTTACTTCCACGTTAAATAAGCCATAAATCATTTTGAACCAGGCATTTGACTCAGTAAAGTCGCTACGACATATATGGGAGCAACAATGATTGAATAAGTAGAGGAAACAGTGCTTTTCATTTGAGGATTGGCATTCCCACAGGGCATAGACAAAATATGACAAGGAGAAATGCAGTTGAAAGTTATCGGCAGTAGGTAACTGGGAGTCAAGGAGCGGTGTTACTTTGTGTAGGGCAGTTTGAGGAAGGAAAAGGACAAGTGGCCACTTCAGGCCCTCTGGTGGTAGAGAAATGGATCTTCAAAGCAGGCTGGAGTGATAGGGTCCTGGTTGTGCTTCCTTTTAGATGTCAAGCCTTCGAATGTGCTGATTAATGCCCTGGGCCAAGTGAAGATGTGTGACTTTGGAATCAGTGGCTACCTGGTGGACTCTGTTGCCAAAACAATTGATGCAGGTTGCAAACCATACATGGCCGTAAGTACAGGGCCAGGGGTGGCATCTCAAAACACACCTGCCTGCAAAACCAGGCTGAGAAATAAGAAACGGATGGATGCAGATAGACAATCGGAATGTGCCTAAGATCTAAGAAAATATTCTGCAGCACTTTATTTTCTTACATATTTCCTGTCTGAGATCCTTAGTCACTTGTTTCATGTATTTTTTTTTTTTTGTTCTTTTGGGTTGCTATAGCAAAATACCATTAACTAGAAGGCTTATAAGTAACAGAAGTTTATTTATTTAGGAGTTTTGGAGGCTGAGAAGACCTAGATCTGGCACTGGCAGAGTCAGTGTCTAGTGGGGAGGGCTCATTTCTCTAGTTCCTAAACGATACATTCTTGTTGTATCTCACATAGTGGAAGGCCTAGGGGATCTTTTATAAAGTCAGTAATCCCATTCAAAAGAGCTCCACTCTGATGACTAATCACCACATAAAGAAGGCTCCACTTTCTATTCTGGCCATACAGTGATTGGATTTCAATATATGCAGTTTGGGTAATGCAAACATGCATAGCATATGTATTTTTAAAAAATCAAACTAAAAGGGTGTTTTGCTTGAAAGTAAAGCCTGAATAAAGCCTGCATAAAGTGTTCTACCCTGAGTTGCAACTATCTTGTTAGTTGAGGTAGAAAGTAAACAGAATTTAAATTACCTGCACAAGATAGTTGAGTTAGTCCTGAGGGAACCTCACAGCTATGAAGATTCATTGGCATTAGCAGAGACCTTGAAAACATGGAACTTGTACCGTGTTTTGTTTGGAAATGAAAAGCCTTCTAACTATGTTTAGCTCAAAGTTGCTTAGTTCTAGGAACATCAGATGGTAGCCTAGTAACTACCTTTTGGATTGTTTTTACTGAGCTTGGACTGTTGGTGTTTTTGTCAAGGACAATTTTAGATGGCTAGAGTAGCTTTATAATGTGTATACTCTTTCTTTTTCACAACAAAATTAAAATTAAAATTTGTTATAAAGGGAATTTAAGCCATTACTTTCTGTAAGAAAAGATGAACATAGGAGTCAAAACAACCACAACAAACGAACAACAAACCCATGGAGATATTGCTATTTATTGTAGTTACATTGTCTTTTGGCCTGGGAGGCACGTTAACAACTTAAAATATCTCACTTGGCAGCTGGTAATGTCCCTGTTCCCACAGTCTTTATTGAGCTACCAATGTCATCTCAATTGTGTTTCCAGTTGCTCAGTTGTCTGTCTCCTTTCCAGCCTGAAAGAATAAACCCAGAGCTCAACCAGAAGGGTTACAGTGTGAAGTCTGACATTTGGAGTCTGGGCATCACTATGGTAGAGTATGATGGTCCTGTGGGTTATGAGGTTCGGACCACGTGGCTGGAACGGGGTGGGTTTTGGGAAAAAACAAATGTCCTAAGTGCTAGTTTTGGGAATCGTTTCCTGCCCAAGATGGCAGGTTTTGAGTGGAAATTATTTTCAGCATGAGTAGTAGAAATGTTAAATTTGGATTGGGAAAACTAATATTGCTCCATTTTTTTCTGCTTCATAGTAGTTGCAGCCCTTGAGTCACTGGTGTAGTAGCGTGGATTATCTTTCTGTCCTAATCTAGGGAGATCCCATCTCCCATGTGCCAGTGTAAGGAAGTGATATGTTCTCAGGAATCCCCTCCATGGAGTTTGACCCATTATGCATACAGCCATTCTGAGAGGGTCTGCCTAGACTCATTACAATTTAGATGAAATTGTTCTTGTTAGGGCAAGGAGCTTAAGCTTCACGATGGAAGCTCGTGTGCCTGATGGGGCTGTGTGGTCCAGGACTTGCACTGTTTCCCAGGATGATTTTATTATAGAAGCCTTGGATGCTGAGGTCAAGTATATCCTAAAGGCATGGTAAAAATAGGGTAATTTCTCCGGGTATATGATCAGTGATTCCTAACTTTGATGATCATAATTTTCACTGTATCGCCAAGATCTGGAATTTTCGTCTGCATCCCTGTCCCCTCAGGCACAGAAGCCTGTGAGTTATTTCATGTCCCTGCCCAGAAAATGCGTGGTCCTGTAGCAACAAAGTGCCTTTTACTAAAGTCCAGAAAAATATAGTCTTCTGGTCCTAGGCTTTTTTCTCCCAATTTTCAATTTCAACAAGTAACCTGCAGGTGGCAGCAGAGGTACAGCGCTGCAAGAATCAGGGTATGAATTCCTTCTCAAAACCAAACCTTTTAAAACCTGGTTGCCCTACATCCTCAGTGAAGTTTAATACTGTGAGTTTATAATTTTTATGAAGTCTTATGCTGGGGTTTGGTGAGGGGATGAGTTTTAGATCAGTTTAAATGGCTGTCTCTAGTAAGATAATGTTTGAAATCCACTAGCACTAGGAGTTTGGGGAAAATTTGTAGAGAATGGATTATTTGTTTATTTTTTGTCCTCAGATAATACTTGTTTCTTCAGCTTTGTATTTTCCTCTTGGTTCTTCTAGAATGAAGCTCAGCTGCTATGTGCAGGCAGCCTTGTTTAAATGTCACTTCCTTGTCTCTTGCTTCTAGATTGAGCTGGCCATCCTTCGGTTTCCCTACGATTCATGGGGGACCCCCTTTCAGCAACTCAAACAGGTGGTAGAGGAGCCTTCACCACAGCTCCCAGCAGACAAGTTCTCCGCAGAGTTTGTTGACTTTACCTCACAATGGTAAGACAGCCCCAGGTCCCATCGTAAGGACTAAGGAAGGGGATGTGTGCTCATGAGTTCCCTCCACTGGGTTTGATCCATTATGCATACATTCATTCATTCTGAGCGTGTTTATGGAACATACCCTCTATGAGGCAGAACGTGATGCTGTGTCGCCATGGCTGAGCCCCAAGTCAAGTGAGGGTGTTGCATGAATCAGTTATGAGAGTGCAGTAAACAATATGGCAAATCCAGGGATGAAGATATGTGTAGGGTATTTGGAAAACTCAGGAAAGCCATTGAGATGGACTTCTCTGGAGGTAATAAATCCTGAGCAGAGATCATGAGAGGTGTCTTCCAAGCAAAAAGGAAGAGTTGAGGAGCAAAGCTATTCCAAACAGAAGGAATATTAACCAGAGTGTCACAAAATCAACAAAATCTTCCATAAGATTTGCAAGCAATTTGATATTGGCTGGAATATAAAGAGAAATGTGGAAAGGTCTACCAGAAGCCCAAGGATGAGGAATAGATGTAAAGAATTACTTTGAGTAAGAGGATGGTGAGAAGTTTAAGAATGCAACTTAGGTACCAGAGGTCTTGTAGAGTTTTATCTTCTGTAGAGCCCTTGGTGACTGCAGATATCCTTGCTCATGAGGACATAGTAGACAATGCTGTGGGTCTGAGAAGACGGCATGAATACATTTGGAGTAGGAAGCAAATCAGAGACCTAGTCAGGTGGTATTGCCGGAGTCCTCGCCTAGTGTGGTGGCGCACACCCTAATCTCAGCACTTGAGAGGCTGAGGTGGGAGGACTGCTGTGAGTTCAAGGCCAGCCTGGGCTACATAAGCAAGTTCTAGGCCACTCTACACTGCATAGTGAGACCCGGTTTAAAAAAAAAAAAAGAAAAAAAGAACTGTCAGGGTCCCCAAGGAAAGTAAGATGGGGAAGGGGTAGTGTTCTACAGACAGTGAAACAGGATCTGCCTGCACTGGGACCATGAGGTTTACCAGATCTTGGTAGTAATGAGTACTGCAAGTGCTGGTAGACAGTGGATGCCAAGTGTGAATCACCAGATGGAACTGAGTTAGTTCATCTGTGCACCCTATAAAACCGCATAGTAATTGGGAGGACGTAGGGAGTCAGAGCTGGTGGTAACCCCAGCCGTGTACCCAGCAACTCACTACTGCAAAAGGGCTTGGGGCTCTGAAGGCTGCGTAGGACCCAAGGCAGCTAATGCAGTGCCTTCCGCATGGCGTCATTCTTTGGCCTCCATACTCTGTGGGCCGTTTTCTGAGTACAGCTTGGATTAGCAACATGGTGAGACAAAGGTGCCCTCTGCTGTTTATGAAACTGAGTTCTCTTGGGCTTTTTCTGAGCCTCGGGCCTCTTCTCAGTCACAGTACTTTTTCCTAGTGATTTGGGATGTTGTTCCACACTGGGATTTTTAAAAAACTGTTGTTTATTTATTTTTGGCTGAACGGCCAAGAGCAGATGTGGCAGTGAGCTTTTCTCCAGTGTTATTAAATGTCTCTAAAATATACATCTTCTGGGATCCTGAGTTGTGTGCCCCGTCTGTTTTCCTCCAGTGAGCGTGTAGATGTGGGGTTACATCTGCTGTGCTGACACAGGTTCATGAATTTGATTTGGCTTCTGGAGTCAAGCACTCTGTTTTTGTTGTTACTGAGTTTGACTCTTTTTGCCTGATACTCAAATGTTTGAAGGTCACATGGGGAGAGGAGGGAGTCGTCTCAGTTACTTCAGACCAGTGGCTCTCAGGAGAGGCAGTACTGGGGAAAGATCTCACTGAGGGAGCGTCTCCACATGGTGTGTCCTTCCTGTCACCCTTCTCCCACTTGTCCCCCTCTTCCCAGTGTTCTGGTTACTTCAGGAGACTTCAGTGAGAATGAACATAGTGTAAAAACTTTAAGAAAATGGAATTTCCTATTGTGAATCACAAGTTTAGTCCAAATCCAGTGGATTAAACTCTGGCTGCTCATTCATAAATCTCTAGCAAGCCTACAAATGTACTGTCCTTGAGAAGATATGTCACCCTCACTCCCCGATTGACTTGAGTTTAGTTGATTCAACAAGAGGCCAGAATTTTCAGTATTTTTCGAATCTTCTCAAGTTATCCCGCTGTGTTTCTAATGCCCTTTTTAACATGCTTCGTGAGAGCATGGATTTAGACAGAAGGTCTATGGACCTAATGCCAACTGTTCGTAATATTTCTGACCTTTTGCTGTTCATTTAAAAAATATTATTCAATTACTTTACTTTTCCTTTACCAATGCAATTTTTTCTCTCACTTAAAATTTTGCCAAAGTATCACAGCATTGAAGTACTTCACAAAAATTTAAAAAATGGAGACTTTGGGCCGGAGAGGTACCTCAGTGGTACAGCATCTGAGTAGCATGTACAAGTCCCTGGATTTGGATCCCAGTGCAAAAACAAGCAAACAAACAAACAAACAAACAAACAAAAACAATGAACAAACACCCCCCACCAATGACAACAGCAGAGATGTTTTCTCCTGTTAACATATGCACACATGTGTGGAAATGGTAGATTCGGGTAGTATTGTTCCTTCTAGGCACCCACACTGTGCCTGCCCTCCTGCATTCATGCCCGTGGTCTCTTCACGCTACCCCTCTAAGATCTCCACCTTTCTCAGCCTCTGTAGTTCACTTCATTGACATATTCTGAGCTATAGGCGTGTGGTACGTTCTGTAGCTGTAGACCCCTGCTCATCCTGTTACTTCCACGTCATTTCATCACAGAAATGTCATATCCTTCCTGCGCTCAGGAAGTCTGTTTGTCTTGCTCATGGGGTTTATGAGAAACAATAGTAGAAACAAACATGACTTCCATTTAGGTGCCATCCATCTATGACAGAAATCCTGTATTTTTCTTCTTCAGACTTTCAATATTATGAGTCTGGTAGAATCTGATAGTTGAGGATATCGGTTCTGTAGAATATTGAGTCATTTTTGTTGGTTTGGGAATTGGAAAATAGCAGAGAAATATTGCTGATCAATCTCACAAGCACTCTTATCCTTGATTTGGCAGCCTCCCATGTTTCAAGTCCCAGATCAGTAACTTTTCTTCCTGCCATAAATAACTGATGTATTTTCTTTGAAGCCAACTGAGTGGAAAATTATACTTTTTTTTTTTTTTAGCTCTTATTACTGATTTGGGTCTTTATGGATACAGTTTCATTTTTCATATATATCAGCATACAGAAGGTTTTTTTTTTTGTGGAACTGGGAATCCAACTCAGGGCCTTGTACATGCAAGGCAAGGATTCTACCACTGAGCTTCATCCAAATTTGGTCTGGAGTAGAGTGGGAAGAATGATTGTTACCAAAGAACACTTGTTTATTGATGAAAAATAGCATATGGCATAAAGTGTAACTTTTTATTGGCTATTTTTCCGTTTCCCTTTCTGAGGTAAGACTTACATATAGGGTGAGTCTTAAAAATTTATTATGCTAAAAGACACATTGCAAACCGACCCCCTCAAAAGAGTCCCCCACACCTCACACACCGTTGTCCCATTGTTTTGGCACTTGCTGAAGCAGTTCGGGAGTCCTCCTTCGTTTCTGTACTTACGCTGTCATGACTGCCTTAGTGTGCTGAACTGCTTCAAAACCATTAACCTTTGTAGTCATTTTGACTTTCAAGAAGAGACAGAAATCATAGAGTGTCTCAGCCAGTGAGTAATGTGAGTGAAGACACAACGCAATGTTTTTCCCATATTTTTTTGTCACCATATTTTTGATCACACTGCTAAAAGATAGTCACAAAAGAGGACTTCCACATCTGCTTCAGAAAGTGGCAAAAGTGATTGGATACATGCTGGGGAGTATTTTGAGGGGAATTAATGGCCATGTGTCTTCCACTGTAACAAGTTTTAAAAATTTAAATATTCATCTTTTATTTCCATCCCACCTTGCGTAAAACTGTAATGTTGAGACACGTTTTTATACAGAGCCCCCTTTTGAGTGATTGCTGTGTTACACTTTTATGACACAGGCTAGGATCCTTCAGGAAGTCTCACAGTGCACCAGCTCTTGGTGATAAGGGGTGGAAGGGAGCTAGAGTTTTGGAAGGTGAAATATTTAATAGCAAATTTTAAGGTGCATAGACCTATGTATTTATCTCCTAATCTGTCTTTAGGCTAAGTGTAGAAAAGGGCACACTGCTGACTGCCTAGGGAAGCTGCCAGAGTGTTTGCGCTCCTCCGAGGGAGGCACCGTCTGTAAGCATTTGCTAGGATCGCAGTGCTGCTGTGAAGGACGGCACACCTGCAGCCTGGCGGTCCCGGGTAGCCACTTTCCCCTGCCTCTCAGCACAGATCGCTGTCCCTGGGGAGACAGGAATCACGGTGTAAAGCACCGACAGGCGTCATTGTCACATCCAGGGTACTTCAGAGCACAGACTTCCATTCCTTTTGCTGCTCCATTTCTTTTGTGGTAATGTCAGAGAAACGTCATCTTAGGGGAAAAAAAGAGAAGTTTGTAGGTTTATTCTTAGGAACTTGAAGAAGAAAGAAACAGTGACTCCTTATAAAGCCATTCTTTCTGTACTCATTTCCAAATCAGACTATGGAGTGATATTTCCTCTTCGTTTTCTCCCCCAAGGTAGTTTTCTTAACATAGAGATTTTAAAGAGTTCGCAATGTGTGTCATGTTGCCTGCTGAGGCCTTGTTCCGGGATTCATAATAGCAGAAATCTCGTAGAAAAGCCCTATAATGGAGTTCTGAGAAGGGTGAACAAATGAGTTTATTTAAAACAAACAAACAAAAAAGGAATCTTGCAAGCTTAGACTTCTGCCTATAGGTTAACAAAGGGAAGTCAATGGAAATCAACTGCCCACTGCTAAAACAGCCAAACTTGTTTTTGCTCTTCCTCCAGGCCTAATTCAGAGACTCGGTGCCTGGCTGACCAGCCTGCTGGCATAGGGAGAGCACGTTGGTGGCCCATACAGATGTCGATACTGTCTGACTCAGAGTAACTCGTATAAAACAGCGACAGTCAAATACAGCCTCCTGTTTGTTCATGAAGGACAGTAAAGGAGAGGCGCTGGGTATTCGTTTAGCTTTTGACAAATGTATGACTTGAGAGGCCCACCGTGCTTTTATTCTGTTGATGCAACAGACAGCCCTTCTTGGAAACCGTCGGGGGGAATTCAAACAGGCAAGAAATCATCTGCTCAGCACAAGCTTGAAGCTAGCACTTCTCAGGACAGCATGGAGCTGTGTCAGCTATGGTCAGAAGTGTGTGTTGTGGCATTTGGAGGAGGAATTAGGGCAGTTAGCTAATTGCACACTTGAAAACGACAAGCCACTTGAAAATTCAAGTCTGACTTAAAGCCAAAAAGAAATTGGTGTTGCTTTGAACTCTGCAGTTGTTATTTCATATTGAATTTCAGGCACTTCCTATTAAACGTGGAAAATTGCTTTTTCCCCCCTCCAACCTTATCCTGGGTATTTTGCTCTTCTTAGCACATGTTTTGAAGTGTTCTTGTTTTAAAAGATGGGGAGAATGGTTATATCAATTACAATAATTCAGTAAACACCCTTGCTTTGCTGTGTAAATATTTTTCACATTACTCAGTAGTAGAGCGTGGGGGTGAACTTTGAGCTTTCTCCCAAGAGGCCATAAGTCGAGAAGTAACCTATTTGCTAGCAGTCTCTGAAGTTTCCAGAATCTTAACCACTGCATTATGGATCAACTTGAGTATTTTTACTCTTTTTTGGAAATAAAGATTTAAAAGAAAAATACATCTGGAAATATTTTTTGTAAACTGTGAAAAGATAATAAGACAACCTGCAGGGAAGAATCACCTCTACTTAGAGATGGAAGCCTACAAAACCCTTCTGCCTGTTGAGAAGAGTCATTTTGTGAAGAGTCATTTTATTATGTATTGAATGCAAAGTAAAACATGATCAGTATCACAGAGACCCCTGGTTAGTAAAGGAGGTGATGGTTCTAACATTGGAGACTAAGCTTTTTCTTTGCCAGCTAATCATTCCCTCTGTCTTGATGTTGGGGGACAAGCATGCTGAGGTGTGTAATGAGCTTGCTTTAGATTCGGTGCAGTTGTCTAAACTGTAGCACCCACAGTCCACCCCTTGACTACCGAGTATGGATTTAATGTTGTCTTTGTGCTGCTTGTTACTGTTTTAGCAAGTGAAATTGTTCAACTGATAAGATTTTCTGGGTTTTGATTTGCCTTGAGCAGTAGCTGGAAGTATAGGGCTTTTGCACATTCTTTGTGCATTTATCTATGCTAGGATTGATGTGCACAGCAGCAGTGTTCGAAGATCACGTTTGTTCCTCTGTGTTTCTTTCTAGGTGAACTAGCTCCTGGACTCAGAAAAACTCATTATGCCAGGGATGGAGGTAGAGAAGAGAAAGGAGGGAGGAGATAATAGAAATGAAAGTATGCCCAAGTGACAGGGGAAGTGGCTTTTGAACGAATCCCATTTCAGAGAAGGAGATAGGAGGTGGGAACAAGGAAGGACAGCCTAGGACTTGCACCCCAGGGTTCCTTGACCTCTGTACTAATAACATTTGGAATTAAACTGGTTTTTTTTTTTGGAGAGGACCACCCTCTGCCTTAAAGGATGATTAGCAAAATTCCTGGCCTCTACCAGGACAACCTGGGTGCCTGGACACCTGTCACTAGTTATACAACCCAGAATGCCTCCAGGTATTGCCTAGTGCCCCTTCAGCTGGACACCAGGATACAGGTACACGCAGAGCCATGTGAGGGAATTATAAGGTCTCATTCATTTCACTGGGGCACACATCCCCATGTCAACCCGACTTGCCTCTGGCTCGTTCCTCTTTCTAATGCACTCTTATTTTTATCCTCAGTTGAGATGAAACTTTCTCTCATAGGTTGTCTGGTCACTGAGGTCCCTAGGTCCTAGGTCTGCCCTCAATTCCAGGTTGAGACTTCTGTCCTCACATCTTCCTGTTACCCTGTCTCAGGTTCCTTGGCTTCTACCCACAGCATTACCTGGAATAAACTGGTAGGCTGCTTTTAAGTTGTTTCCTTTTCTTCCCATTTTGTTTCATTTTAAACCATAGTTTCTCAAAGTATCTCAGTGACTTCTCTCTCTTTGCCCGCCTCATTCCCATCAGTTTTTGTAGGAGGAGCAGAGTTCATGCCACACATAGTAAGTCTCATTTGCTCAAAATGACCCATTAGCGTAAATCCAGCAACCTAATTATCAGTCACATTTTGATTCCTTGAACTCCAGGCAAAATTCCTTTCCATTCCTATATAACTTTTGGCCTAGTGGTACTGGAGACTGTATGTTACCTTTTGAATCATAGTTTTGAAAAACTCATCTTTTTCTTCATGATATAATCTGTGACTCTAACTCCAAATAAAATATTTCTTTCTTTCTTTTTTTTTTTTTTTTTCCATTTTAAGACTGGGATGGGTAGAAGGTTAGGGTGGGTTGACAACAGGGGTCATGGTTTGGTTTCTTTACCTTGCAAATTATTTTACTGTTTCCTCTGGTATCAAATGTTGTCAAATGTGTGTGTAAGCAGAGAGCTAAATAACCAGAGCCCATCTGACAGGAGGACCATAAAGTATTTCTAGGAAGAGTAATTGCTCAGTCATTGCCTGGGTATGCTTTCTCTTTTGTCACTAAAATGTAGTAAATGAATAGTGTTACCTTAGAAACTTCTTGGTTGATTGCTTCTGTCTCAGGCAGATTTGATGAGGAATATATAAATTACACATTCAAGAGAACTAGAAGCAAGAATGGAGTAGTTGAAGATAATGAAAAGATAACAAACACATTATGAGAAACATTTGCCAATTTCTTTGCCAGTGGAGGTAGGATTAAAAGCTGCCTTAAAGGAAAGTAGATATATGTTTGAAAAAATAGTGGCTATAGAACAGAAAAGATAGTTTGGTAAAGTATCCAAAGATAGTACACACACACACACACACACACACATTTATTTTAGTACCAAGTTATACCCAGAATGATCTAAAACATAATTAGTAACAGAAGGGGAAGGTCAAGACAGGAAGCCTATATTTTCAATATTTTTTAAAAAACTGGTTATAGTCACTTTTTTACAAGTAGCAAAATCCTACTTTAGTGAAAAAAAAAAAAAGGATTCTAGAGTTAATTTGATTATTTTTTTCCCTTTTAAGCTTGAAGAAGAATTCCAAAGAACGGCCTACATATCCAGAGCTTATGGTGAGTACTAGCAGTGTTGATGTATCTATACTCATAGCTAGTCAAGTAACTAAGACCTAAATTATGATGAAATGAACATATTGGAAGAATTGGTTCATTGAGACATAGTGATGGAATTGGACTCCAGAGAAAGAGTTAAGAAGGTGACAGTCCTCACGTTCTGTTAGAAGTAATGTAAAAAATTTTTTTCAGGCCATTAAACCTTTCATGATATACACCAAATTATGTCTGTAAAATTTATAGTTTCCAATTTAAAGGATCCTAGGAGTCACAGTTTACTAATGTAATATTAAAGAAAGTCTGACTTAAGAGATTTCAGTAATGAGAGAAACGTAAATGCTTTGTGACTTTTACTTTTAGATAAAATACCTAGGATTAATTAGATTTCTTGGTAAGAGACCAGGAAAGAAAGAAAGAATTCTTTTATCCTTTTGGGTTTCACTTTTTGTGGAACCAAAAAGTAGCAGAAATCATTATTAGTTTGAGTTTTATGACCTCAACATTTACAGTTTATCATTTGCTGATGGAAGTAAAGCTCCTGAAATATTATTTTAAGTAGTCTTTCTAATTGTGGTAACTAATCATCGAGGCTGATTACACATCATGACATTTCTAGTGCAGACAGCAAGCACCTAAAATGGACCAACCACGGTTTGCTCTAAACAAACTATGTGTTGAATGTGAGAGAAACACGCTTTGGCAGGGGAGATGTTAGGAAATTCAGACTATGAATTTGATTAAACTGTCCCAAAGTCTTATTTTCATTAAGGGAAGGAGAGTTACATTCTTGGGCAACCTCAAACACTGATGCCTTTTCATTGCTGTTGTGGTTACTAGAGCACAGTTAGGTTTCAAGCATGAAATGCCTGCTCCCATCTCACCTAACCCAAGAGCTGTGCTCCTTTATGCATAACTCAGGTCGTGGTGTAGATGGCTTACTACTGTCTGTTAAACTGTGTGTGTTAAGTGAGACACCAAAGAGCATGGCCTGGAAAGGTCAAGCAAGGAAGAGCTGTGGAACGTCAAGCAGACACATGTGTGATCCTTGCAACCAGTTATATGGCCTGCCGGTTCTCGAGGCCAAGCTTTGGTTGAAATTTGCCACTCTCCAGTTGGGTGAATTGGGGTGAAGGCCATCTCCTTGGACCACCATTGTCTCCTTTGCAAAAGCAGTGCCCAGAGCTCAGTCCTCAACAGTTGTGTGCACTGAACACCTACAGTTAACAGTAAGAGTGTATCAGTAATGCTTGATAAGATCTTTACATTCTATATGCTTAGAGTGAATATCTCCTCTTGATTATTTTTTTAAAATAGCTAGTCAGAGGCTTTCTCAATCTTGTCTACCACTTGTTGGTGGACATCTCCAGTCCCTGGAGCAGTGATGGTGAAACTTTTAGAGCTTTCAGTGATACAGACGGCCTGATACGACGTTACAGGTTCTCCGCCACTGTCCTATGGTGTTTTAGAAGTAACTTCACACAAAGCGCAACAGACATAGAGTGATTCCTGTGGGAGCCTAGGGAATCAGCAATCCTATTTTAAAGTCTCCTTGTTTTATAATTAATTTCAGAGAAAATGTTTTCTGACTCTTTCTGGCTATTCTGCAAAACATTCTTTCTTTCTTTCAAGGTAGCTCATCAGAAATTTCACTGCAACATACTTGAGAAAAACATGCAAATTATACATTGGAGACCAATTTTGAATTCTACCTTTCCATTTTATTTTAGCACTGTGATTTCCTTGGCATACATATTAATGTTGTAAGATCGTGTGGGCTTTCCCTGCCTTCTTCTATGGCATTGTCTTTGTGGTACTGGAACTGGGCCTGTCTTTTAGACCCTAACTATTGCCTGCTTTCCTGAGAATTGAAGTTTTTAAATGGAAAATCTGAGCCAAACTTCTTGACTTCAGGATTGGGAAATATGTGCCGAGAAGCTAGTGTTTAAAGCTTAGAAGTTTGCAAAAAGGTAGGGAGGAAAACAATCATTTTCTTCCAGATGAAGTACATTATAATTAAGACTCCATCTCAGATGGGTACTTCTACCCCAGAGAGTCTTTTCTCTCCCTTGGATTGATGGCTATACATGCTTTACGATGGCCTTATTTTCTCAAACTTCTTCTGGGAAGAGTGGTTCTGTAGGATTTGTTCTTCTACAATAGGGATTAGTCAACTTTTTTAAAAAAAGGTCTAGATGGTGTTTTAGGCCTTGTGGCCACGCAGTTGTGGTCACTACTGAAGTCTGCTGTTGTAGTGTAGGAAAGCAGCCGTATTCACTATGTGGATATGTGTCTATGTTCCAATAAAAATGTGTTGCAGTATCAGGCAGCATGCGATGGGCTAGATGTGGTCTATGGGCCATAGTTTGATGACCTCTCCTCTGCATGACAACAGCCGAGAATGATAACCTGCTCATTCAGGTGATTTCCAGGTGAGGTGATAATGTTCTTCAAGTATTTTAGGAAGTTCTAGAGTCAATGGCTGTGTGAAACAAGGGTGCCTGAACCCAAAGGACACTGCAGTCTCAAGGAATGAGGTGCTGTACACGGGCCACGGAGACCTGTTGGTGTTTGTGGCTTGGCCCTCTCCTCTGGCAGCATGTCCCTGCATCTCTACACTGCCCTCCGCAGGCTCACAGTGAGTCTATGCAGTTCAGTGTTCTATTTTCTTGTCCTGACTCCTCTTCGGAGAGCCTGGAACCCTGAGCTGATGATTATTCAGGGCATCTCATCTGGTCACCTCCAGGTTGCTGTCCTTGTTCTTAGTCCACAGTTTGGAGAGGGGATTGGCTTCCATCTCAGCTTTTTGCAGCCTCAAAACTTATAGGAGAAGGTAAATCACATTTTGAATTTTGAGTTGCTTATCTGCTTTTTCCTCCCTTTGCCTTCTGGCTCTTAATGCCTATTCCCAGCCTGGGAATATACTAAAATGTACCTCAAGATTGTTTTAATTGAAAACTTTATTTCACTCTTGAACTCACTCTTAAACTCAGCCTACATCCACTGAGCTAACAGCAGCAGAACAAGAGGGAGGTGGGGCTGCCAGGCATGGGAAGCAGCCCAAAACAGTCTGAGGTTTAGTGCGTCCTGTTTTGATAGTAGAAATCTTTTAAGTACATTAAAAGATCTCCAAATTCCAACAGGATGTGGGAAAGCTTAATAACCATGATGGCAAAACACTTGATAAGTATGCTATTTAAGTGGTTAGTAATCAAAAGTAGCGCTATTTGGTAGCTGAAGGAGCTCAGGATGAGCGACTCTACATCCTAGAAATTCTGCTAGAGGCCTGGGTGAGAGGCTCTGGGCCAGCACCCAACCTGTGTCTTAATAGATAGGGCAACGCGGAAACCTTCCTTTTTGTTTCCTGAGTCTTTCACGGTGGCCACCTCCTTTCTTTTGGATTCCATTTCTTTGTTCCATCTGCATTGTATTGTTTCTTAAAACTTTCATGGGTGGGAATTCATGTCCCCACAGAGCTGACTCATCCAGCCCTCTACTGTCAGGTTTAAAACAAATATAATTAGAAAACCTACAGCCAGGGAACATGAGATTGTAAACTAAATCTCTTCGGTCAGGGAAACAGAGTGAGTCATCTACATGTCTGCATGCAAAAATGCCCACATTTAGCCGCTCAAATCGTCTTTCTTTGCAAATAGTACCACCAGAGGGTCAGGGGCATGGTGTGGTTGGTAAGGGGGGTTTAGGTACTAGGTTCCAGTTGAAGGAATTGTTTGGTTGGTTCTGGTTTTGGTATGAGAAATGTGGATTTTGATCTGCTGTATCTCTAATTATAGGAGCAAGGTTCCAAGGTAACAGCTTGGTACTTATTATAACACAGTTGAGTGATTTAAGAAGGCTGTTTTGATGCAGCAAAAGTGACTTAGTGTTCTTTTGAATTGTTTTGAAATATATGATTTCCTGCATCATACCTTGCCTTTTTCCCCAGCCAAGTGCAAGACTCTTATTTCCTTTTTCAAAGTTTATTTATTCTGAGCTGCGTGTACAAAGACCAGTTTTCCTATTTTCAGTCTTCAATCTTTGAGATGAGTTTTTTCTGCCCCTGCCTATACTTTGGCAGCCTGCATTATTTTCCAGATGGATCAACTCTTCTAGACACACTTAATTCTTGGCTGTGACTTAGAAAGTGACTCTAAATGTTTCAGTCCACACCAGCTATCCAATATCAAGGGCAAGGATGCCTTTCTTCACATTTACTGTTCAACAAACATGCTATCTTATTCTACTACTTTTCCTGAGAGATGAAATGACCTACATGTAATGAATTTCTAATTATTTTACTCCTACAGTAATCTAAAATGCTTTGTAGGATATGTCAAAGCTTTGTATGGCCTTTACCAATGTTTGCATTTTACTGGAGATAGGATTTACATAACATATGTATTTTTTTTTCTTTTTTAAAGCAAGAGATTTCTTTGTAACAAAAATCTAGGGCTTTCAAAAAGAGAAGAGTGGCAACAAAGAGATACCTTTAAAATAGCTGCATCCCTAGCTGTGTGCATATTTTGGAAGGGTAAGAGGAGTCCAGCTTGCTGCTGATGGAGATATTACTCTATTTTAAGTGAATGCTTTCATTGGAGGATCTCAGATATTATCACTGACAAATATTAATGCCATATATTTTTTCTTTTCTCTCACAGCAACATCCCTTTTTCACCCTACATGAATCCAAAGCAACAGATGTGGCATCTTTTGTAAAACTGATTCTTGGAGACTAAACAGCAAGGACTTCATCAGTTGACCCTACTGTGGATTGATGGGTTTACAGGGCGAAACAAGTTCACTACAGCGCCAATAGAAAGTCGTGTTTGAGATCATTTCACCCTGCCTTCCTGAGGGTTTTCTTTCTCTTTTTTTTTTTCTTATCCCCCTCCTAAGGGGATCTTGGAATCTATAGCATAGAATGAACTCTCTAGATGGATGAAATATGATAAAGGCTTAGGACTTTAAAAGGTGATTAAATATTTAATGATGTGCCATACAAGTCCCTAAGCTTCTCAGATTTCTCTTGTTCTTTACAAAATGAATGCGTTGGCCCTGGCAAAAAGGTGCTACAGTAGTGATGAAATTGTAAGTAGATTTGTAGTTTGTTTCATTTATTATTTTAATATTTATGTTTAAGCGCTTGGCTGGAAAGATTCCATTTTATGCAAGAAGGGAGATACAGAAGAGGGTTGGGTTGGCGATATTTATAGGGCTTTTATTTTTTAAGTTCGATTGTGTCTGTGTTCCAGAAGAAATAATTTAATATGCATCTTTAAGAATATTATAAAAATCTCAAAAAGGAGTTCTTCTTGTGAAACGTCTCTTCCAGTTGTGGCTGCAGCCATGCTCACAAACCAACTCATTCCTGGGTGATCATCTTGTGTTTTAAGTGAAGTGTCAAAGTGTCTTGCTTCTACTTGTTCCTCAACTTTGGAAAACATAAAAATCACTTTTATCACAGCTCAAAGACTAAAAAACTTGGTTCTCTTGACATTTGTGGTATAGTATCAGTGGAAAGTGATTTGTGATGTGATTTTATATGTACCCAGGTAGTCACGTGTGTGTGTGTGTGTGTGTGTTAAGTTGAGATCTGCCTGGTAAACCACAGAGAGAATTGTTGCCTTCTGCATTTGTCCCACCTGCATTGGGTAAGCCCCAAGGATTGCCTCTGTAGTTGGTATATTTTTGCTTTGTTTGTTTTCTTATATAATGAAAAAGCCTTACTATTATTGGAAGAGAAGAAAATTTTAAAGCCAGTTAGCAGTTGTCTGACAATATAAAAAGATAAAGGGGAAGGTTGAATTAATTCCTAGGAATAATCCAGGTTTCCACAGGGTTAGTGGAGGCTATGTCTTTTACTCAGTAGCATATGGTAGCAAACTCCATCCTAAATTCCTAGCAGGCTGACTGCATAGCCACATTTTTTCTTGTGGATAAAACAACTACAGGTTGTGTGATTTGAGGATTTTTCTTCTTTTATGATTAAGGAGTCAAATGATTGATAGAGGAAATATAGAACTATCCTAAATAACCAGGAAACATTGCTTTTGACAGTAGTGTTTATCAGGGCCATGCAAAGATGAAGGATGTTTATTAAAAAAAAAAAAAAGGAAAAAAAGCCACGCTATTTCTTTCCTCGCCTTAGATTCTCCAGTGTGGAGGGGATTGATCCCTTGACTTTTCCCTTCCTTCTCCTATCAGATTTTGAAATGCAGTAGTATATTTTTCTCTGTATTTTCTTCTGTTTTGTTCTTGACATCTTGCTCGTTAAGGTTGATAGTTTTTCATGTACTGCTCCAACAAATATACATTTGATTTAAGTAGCAGCATCATGTCCTGTCTTCATTTTTTTTTCCAGCCAGAGCGAGTGTCTTAGCCTTGTGATTATAGCCATGTAATTTCTCCTCCACCTTCCTACATCTGGAAACTCCTCTCTTTGAGATAAGGAAAAGTTACAACCTATTCCCACTCTACTCATTTTCTGAAAACAGAAAGTGTTGGGAGAAAAATCTATAGTCAGTCCATTACAGATCTGATAAACTATTGAAGTAAATAATCTTTCTCATCTGAGTCAGATTATTCCTACCTGTTTTTGTATTTTGAAACATTCTTAAGGAGAAGTGTATTTTTTACTGGTATGTCTGTTTAGTTGGTGAATGCAGGGCTGGAACTTGTAAAACCATTCATAGAAGGGAAGAAGTTGGTCTAAGGTTCTCAACCTGGTGCACTTTGGAAGCATCCAAGAGTTTGTGAACACTCTTAACATCAAAGCCTTAACCACTGGAGACTTTCCATCAGGCTGGGGTCTAGAAACTGGTACATTTTTAAACAAAAACAATCCTCATGTGATTCTGAAATGATACCATTGCATTGGACTTTTTAAGGACAGAACTGACTGGAAATTACTTTCTTTTAAATGTTTGCAGAGAACCTTAAGTGATTGTAGAAGAACAAAGCTCCTATTTCTTTTGCATTATCTTTATCACTATCAGGGAGGGCATGTTACTGGGATTACTGATTGGAAAATTGAAATACCTTTTCCCCAGAGAAACAATAATTTACTTGATGACTAAGTATCTTGTCTACTAAGATATAATGGCTTGATAACCTTAGAAATCCAAATTTTAGAACATGGTTTTGTTTCTAAAGAACTGTGTTACTGTGTTGTAAACTTAAAAAAACCAAGACACGTAAATTATGTATAAGGTGAGAGTCTCCTGTACATACAGACAGATATGTCTGAAGTGTTTTAATTCTCTGCCACCATGGACCATCTGATTATCAGCCTGACTCTATCAATGTATTACAAGATCAGCATAGCTCTGCTTCAGAGATAATGCTTATTTTTCTAAATGTATTTGACTTGCTATCATATAGTTGTCCATGGAATAAATTTTCTCTATATTTATAAAAATATCCACCTCTCCATATTGTTGATAGAAGAGGTGTGCCAGGAACTTAATGTGAAGGATTTCGAAGATGATTACTATATGTGTGTATGTATCGTTGAATGTTGCTCTTGAGAGAAGCTACCTTAAAACATTATGTATTTATATAAATCATTTTACTAAAATATTTTTGCCACTTCTTTCAGAAATCCATTCTTTCCCTACATGTATCATCATCACGTTAGAAGTATGCTTTTGTTTAGTTAGTTAGTTTGTTTCTTTTGTTGTTGTTTTTGTTTTTGTTGGAGAAGACCTTGGTAGTTTGTGTCCATTTTGACTTACCTGCCTGGTTTTTCAAATTTAACAGGAAATTGTGTTTGGAAGTTTCTACAAATTGAATCTGCCCTCATAGTTGAAACTTTACCATCACCAAATCTTTGTAAAATATTTTGTGGGTTCAGGAAATAATTTCAAATGATGATTTCCTACTCAAAAGTGGATGCTTGTTTTAAGCAAAGGCCACTTTGTTCCATCTCCCCAAATGCTTATGCTACTTCCAGGGAGAAAAAGTTAGGTAGATTTATATACTGATAAATTATCAATGTAGTCATTTATTTTACATAAGATACCTGTCTGTTAGCCATGATTAAAGACCTTGGATGGAGGAATAAGCCATTTTTTCAAAGACTCTATTTGGTCACTCTGAAAGACAGAATAATTGGTTAAATAAACAGCTTTTATCTTGGTTAGGCCATTTGAAATGGAAACAAGTATGTCTGGTATAGCTCAAATTTTTTGTATTTTATAATTCCTGCATATCCTCCAAACCTAACAAAAACTAACCAGTATATGGCAGAGGTTTCCAGACTTCCTCTGTTTATGGTGCCATTAGTTCTCTTAATAATTTTTTTCATGGTGCCCTAGGCCAAAATATTTAATAGTTCAGTGTAGCAAGGAATTAAGTTCAAAGAGTTTAATAGCCATTTGCCTCCTGTCCTGCAGATATCACAGCATTTCCCTTAAAAATCTGTAGTATCTTCCTGTGCCTGTGAATTTACAGTGACATCTTCGCAATCTCAATAAACATAGTTTGGGACCATAGACTATGATATGTTATGATGATGTTTGCTGTACAGTTCTGACCTTCAAAATTGAATTCTTGGTTACTCAGTGCTCTGTGTGATTTCACTTTTGTTTTGTTGTCATTATTATTGTTTTTGACTTCTGGCTAATTCATTTTTTTAAGGCTATCCTACCATTCTTTGATATTCTTCACACCTTACTGCCAACTGTCATACTATAGAAAATGAAGTACTTATAAGACCCAGAGCTAGAGGAAGTTAGTGCAAAACAAATGGGATCCCAGATTTCTCCAAGTGAACTTGATTTAGCATCTTTGTAATATATCTACAAAGGAGGCAGAAAGGGGCGATATTTTATGGTCTAACACTAACAAGGAATTTCATTACCTGTGCTCAGAGAAAGTATTCTGTTTCCCTCAAAAGTGTCTAACAGAAACACTTTGTCTTTGGCCTGAAACTACAATGGATACCTAGTTCCTAATTTCTCACTCATATGTTTTTTTTTTTTTTTTGGCTATGTAACCCCCGCTGATCTTGTTGGTAAGATTTATATATTCATAAAATTCATCAGAGCTGGTATTTAAATCTAGCAAAATGAATTAAACTTCTATTGTGCTTGGATTTTTGCCTTTTTAATGTGATTTTTCTGGTCTAAGGATTTTTCCATTTTTCTTGAATTAGGAAGTAAAAGATACTCAAATAAATTTTACCTCAATGGTACTTTCTCCTTCACCCCAATTTTCAAATGAAAGGAACAATTTTCACTTAGATCCTGAAAAACTTACATATTCGGAAGGAAAAATACCAGTGTGAAATCTAGGAAGAGAATGCCAGCAAACCTGACGACTAAAAATTGATATCCTAGAACTTTTATGTTCATCTTTTCTAGGGGTATGTGTATGTTTTAGCACTGTTAAAAGCGCTCAAGACACTCTGGTTTTCTCTGGCTTTGTTTGGAGTACTCTGGATTCCTTCAAAACTCTGTTGAAAGCTAGGACTTTATCCTAGGAAAGGGTACGTTATACAGAAAACATGTAATTTGCAAACATTTCTTTATTGGGCGGTGTTGTGCTTATAAACCCTATGGATAGATAACTCTGTTCTCTAGAATGTAGATGGTGAATCCTAGACCAAGAGTTGACAAATTTCCTGTAACTGGCCAAATAGTAAATCTTTTATTTAGCATTTGTTGCAACTACTTAAGTCTGCCATTGTATTGTGAATGCATTCATAAGTAATTTGTAAATGAATGAACATGGCTATATTCTAATCAACCTTTCCTTACCAAGCCAGTTTGTAGGCCAGATTTGGCCCAGAGATACCTGTCTTAGGTCAACAAAACCCAGTCAATTAATGATGAGCAGAATTTTTCCATTTAGTGAGTATTTAGTTGCTTGCTGTTCAAGGCATGTTAGGAGGTTGAACATAGGAAAATAAATTTAGAAGGGACAGGGACTGTTCTACCCTGAAAATAGCCTGTTAATTTCCTCAGTTAAGTATTAATTGTTCTGGAAGCTGATGGAACCATTATCTGCAGATAAACTGAGTAGTTACTATTTCTATGCAATCACCAAGAAAACTTACTTCAATTTGGAAATACAAAGTCACATTCTTTTAGATATTAACTGTATCCTTGATGCTTAGATTTTTTTATTTTATTTTTTTTCCTGTGTCATAATTCACATACCAGAAGAATCATGAACCCAGACATTAATACTTTGGTTTCCCTATTCCCTGAATTGTAGTAAGATTTGGGAATTACAGAAGCCAAACTTACCTCAGAAGTACAAGGCAGATATAGATCTTAATATCAAAATGTGTCCACCTTGTGGATCTACCTTCTTTTTTCAGGAAGTAAGAAAGTAGTTTGGGGCTTTGACACACCTCATTTTCACTGTGATTGAGGGCTCTTGTGGACTCCCCATGTGTTGTTCCTGAAGTTAGAAAAATACTCTTCTTTTCAAATCAGTCAGTAAATTTCTATTTCAAGGGACCTCTGCAGAATGGCTCCTTCTGATGTGATTTTTTTTGGGGGGGAGGTTTGCCAACCATGGTTGATTTTTCAGGTGCCAAAGCCTCTGGTGGAAGATTTCCTGCTTCTCTACTGAACCAGAACAGCTGTACAACTACTCTCACACCTGTCAATACTGCACCCTCGGAGCTGTGCAAATGACTTTTAGCCAGTGACCTGAGTTTCCCCCTTTTTCTTCTAGAATAGAGCACATCTTAAGCTATAGTCTATTTTTCAGAATTACATTTCCTGCTGCATGATCAGTCTAATGCCCTGAATGTCAGCTGGAGACTCCTTAAAGCATATACAAGTGCTTGATCTGGCAATTTACCTAAAAGAGTGCTTTCTCTTCACCTGGCAAACAAACTGAATTCTAGAGCCTTCACCATGAAATTATCCTCCCAAAGGAAGCACATTCCCTTCAAATTCATCACTTGCCACCTGCTCCTGGTAACTGTCAAGATATGTGTTTCTTTTGAAAATTTAGAGTTGCTATTTACAGCTATGCAAGTATTATGCTGTTACATGTTTCCAAATGGTGTCCTTTGGAATCAAGAATTTACTTGGGTGAATCTTTTTAGTACCTGCCCCAAACTTTTTCAAGCCAAATTCCTCTAAAACTTTCTTTCTCTTTTGAAGTAAAGAGGACTATAGCCCAAGTAGAGAGAGATGCAAAGCAAGGTCAAGGATTTCATCATAGGAAATTTTTGTTTTTCAGAAGCCAATATCATCTCCTAACACAAACGGATCCATAGAATTTAAAAATATGCTCTTTAATTCCTTGGACATTCAGCATTTTGACATCACTTGAATTATCGCTGGAATGGAACATCAAGGATTTTATTCTTGGGAGTCTGCAATTAGATTTTGAGAGATTTTATTGTATTTGTTCTTTTTTAACCACAGTTTCACAAACTTATTGTAATTTTTTGAACTATAACAATTTGTATTTGTTCTTATACTTGTCAGTATGGACAGATCATTGTTTTTATGTGTAGTTAATCTTGACATGCTCCAGGGTTTCATGAGTTTACACATTTGCCTTTCTGCAAGTTAGGGTATCTTTCAAGCAATGAGGTTTTTATGGGTTGGCAGGGAAAGCAAAGGCAAGGGCAGGCGCTTACTTGTGTCTATATGTGGGAATCAGAATTTCCTAAGGAATTCCTAGAGTCAGTCATTAACCATTTTTAGTATTTTTTCCTTGTAGAATTCTTTCGAAGATCAGAGTTGATTTACTACTTTTGCAAAAAGGAACTGATCTATCCATTTTTATATATCAAAAAATAAAATGGGCAACTGTACACCTTCTGACTAAATGGACTATTTCCCCAGTTCTTGAAAATGTAAGGGATTTCTGAGAGAACTTTAAGCAAAACTCCCATTAAAGTGTGAGTGTTTATAAATAAGAACATCCATTTGGCCTTTCCGAAAGAGCAGTTAAATTGAGCATCTGCTTTTCTGCAGCAATATTCTGCAGCTGAAAATGAGTCATTAACACATGGGTCACTACCAATTGTAGCGGAGTCTGTGGGATACTTAAAGCAAGTGAGAGCATTGTTTTCAGAGTTTATCACTGGGTTTTGGAGATTAAAGCTGAACAGTGGTGTGAAATCATGTTTGAGGACTGGGAGAAAAGATAAATCAAAGAGCAATGCTGTATGAGAAACCCCGGAGAGAGTCAAGCTGAAAAAGGAGGAAAGGACAAGGCACATCCTCTGCCTTATGTTCCGGAGATGCTCTTCCGGGAAGAGACCCATCAAAACACTGACCCTGTATTTTTTTTTTCCATAAAAAATCCTGAAATATGAGCAGATTCAGACAGTGGTGTTAATTTAAATGTCAGAAAATTTCTTTTTGCTTCTCTAATGGTGTTAACCCTTTTAAGCAGATGACATCTGCAAGAGAAATCATGGACAGAGAGGTGGTGAGATTGTTGAGACCGAGAAACAAATTGCTTAAGGCATTTTGAGAGCAGACAGCTCAACCACCAGCTACTTCCTGAGGACAGAAATACGGGCACAAAGCCGGAGCTCTCTAACCTTTAATTCTGCTGGCAGTTTTAAGAAGCCTAAATAAGGTTATCTGAGCAGGATCGGTACATTTTGCAGCCCCACAATTCAGGAGACTGTGATGGTTTTCAGAAAAACACTACATGTCTTTGCAAGAAATAGAATTATAATCTACAAGTTTGTCACTCGAAAATAGTTTGAATTTTCAGTACTTTGGGGATCTTTTGTGAGCAAAAGCGGTGTGTGTGTGTGTGTGTGTGTGTGTGTGTGTGTGTGTGGTTCAAGCCAGCTTTGCCCATCTGAACCCCGTCAACTTCCAATGAGAGTGTATGGCTACCAATACTGTTCCATTTAACTGGAAGCCTGTGGGCTCCTGCGACCTCAGGACTGAAATGACCACTAGCATATCTCAAAGAGCCCCCCAATCTGGGAAACTTGGGAGCCAACCATGTCTGTGAGTGCTGGATTTTGCTATAATTAGTATACCAAAAAGGCTAAAGAATCGAGACATTAAAAAAGAGAGGAGCATTTATTTTAATTTTTAGGCAGAAATCATGTCAAAGTAAGTGCTGAAATCAATACGTAATGGCCGTGTAGTCCGTGGGTCCTTCAATGAGTTATTTTTCTAAAGTAGTTGAGAACAACCTGACTCTCCTTCCTTCTCTCATTGAGAGGGAGGGTGTGACTGGGCTTTTGGGCAGCAGCATTTTTCAATTTCTAAGGTTGCAAAGGAAGGAGTCACAATTTTTGTCTATTGGGTTATAGGAAAATAAAATAAAAATTCTTTAAGCAATTGCAACACAGACCAAATGCTATCCGGGACTCAAATGAACTTAATTACTGTGCCTGCTGGGTTTTACAGAGGGGACATAGTTGGAGGGCTATGGAAACCTGTCGCCATCCTGGGAAATGAGCACCTGCGATGGTGTATCTATTAGGAACTGAGTGAAAGGAGGGCTCAGACGCTGACTTAGACAGGACCTGGGCCTGGCTTTCCATACCAACAGAAGTTGGCACAAAAAGAAATGCAATGGCTTGTGTTTCACGGGAGCCATGTTGGAATGTTTGATTGTCAGAAAGTCTCCCTATATATTGTTCTTGGCTAATTTCCATATTAAAAAGCTATTCAAAAATTCGGATGGTTTATCTCACGTATTATCCCTCTGACTGATTTATTCTTTTGCCCCGAATGTTTTCTGAGTGGAGTGATTTTCTACATGAACTGAAATGACATTTCAACAGAACAGTATTTTGAGAGGAAAAATATTTTCTTTGTGTAATTAATTTACACAGTGAGAACTTATGTCTTTCTGTACAGAATTACCAAATTGGGTCATTTTAAACAAGGAGAGTTGGCTGAGTGAGATGTTAGACGTGTGGTTTCAAATTCTCTGACCACTTGAACACTTTTCCATATATTTTGAGGACACCTTGATGAGATGCTGAATAGAGCTTCTCTGTGGATTAACATTACAGAAATTTCAATAAAATAGGTGGATTTCCCTAACTTCTTATGTACTTCAGTTTTATGGATGAAAATGCTGCTTTCATATATTAATATTTTTTAGAAAAAAAGATTTTTTCCATTCTGTGAATTTTATGATATATATTTTTAACTGGTTGTAAGACTGATTGTTTTCATCTATTGTACCCCAAATTTGCTTCTTAAGTCATATTCATTCTAAAGAAGGTTATCCGGCAGTGGAAACATGCCTTGATGCTTATAATTCCATAAACTATTTAGGAGCCTGCTACCTCTTTTTGGTCCCTGACACATTCTGAAACTAGATCAGAAAAGTTATATACTCCTTTCCTTCAAAAGTCCTATCTTCAGTGCTTAAATTTAGTGTCCCTGGAGAGTTTGAATCAGCAGAATTATTAGCGTGTGGATTCCCTCCTTGGCTTCTGCATCTCCCCTGCCATGAGCAGCTCACCGCCAGCCTTCGCTCGTTGGAATCATCTCTTCTTTGTGGATTGCAGTATCTTTTCTTTATGAATGAGGCAGGCTGAACTGTAGAGTATGGAATTCATTAGAAGTTTATGTATGTGGGTGGACTGTTTCCATGCCTTTGCGGTGAATGTTAAATTTAACTTTTGGCTCTGGGAACTTTTTGCTTGGGAACTGCAAGGGGAAAGAAGAAGTTCAGGTGAGCGTGTGCATATTTCATGTTGTGTTTGCCTGTGTGGAAATACATGCAGCAGCTTCAGATGGAAATATCTCCCATCATGGTGTGGGGAAAGGACAGTTACAAGTGTCAAATGCTAACTTCTGTAAAGCCCTAAGATTGTATTTAAAAATACCTTTTTTTTTTTTTTTGTGGGACAGTGCATCTTTTTTGCCTGTTGGTTTGGCTGCTCCTATCCTTTCTCATTCTAGACTAGTCTTCCTGTTGTCCAAGTTGTGTGCATTTTTATTTGTTTGTCTGCTTTTTCTTTTGAACTATTGCTTATCATAATGGTGATGTTATCTCAAATTCTGAAACCGAGGAACTAGCCAGTACCCAGGACTTGGGTGGACATGGGATTGGTATTGATGTAGCTTACATACTACAAGCTTCCAGAAATATATTTTGTGAGGCATAACATAGCTTTAAAGAAGTCATGTTTGTTTATAACATTTGGAGAACCAACCTCTGATGGGTCTTTGTTCTTGTGAAATTAATCTTTCATGTAAATACCATATTGACAGGCATACACCATAATCTGGATGATTGTTTGCTATCAGTGAATAGATAGTTTCAATTGTAGTATCTTATAAAAGGCATAACTTTATCATTTTCTCCTCTTTTCTAAGCATATTGAAAATAATGCTCCTGATGTGCTATGAAATATTTTTTTGAATCCATGTTTTTGATCAAGGAAATGGCTGAGACTTTAAACCAAGTAGTGGTTACATGGCTGTGTGGCTCTGCATTCACCCCCTCAAAAGGAAAACAAAATTGAGAAATTAAGTTGAACTTGAACCCCTCTGCTGATGAGGAGCATTCACTTTGATCTCCTACCTCAGGATTATTCTTCAATTTCATACTGCTGCTGAGGAGGAAAGAGCTAGCTGCTGTCACTGCAACTGGTTTCCAGATGTTTGTATGTGTGTGGATGTACAACTTCACACCTTGTGTGTTGTGTTCTGTGTAGTGTCAATCTATGAACTGACTCAGATAACAGTTTCACTAGTGAGAAGAAAGCAATAAGTGCAAAGAAAAGGAAAGAAGAAAAGACCCAACCACCTCTTTCTATTGAAGTGCTTGGTATGATTTTCATAGCTGGGACAAACCATATCAGCATTCAGAAACAAGGTGTCCTTGAAAGAGATGGTATATTGATCTCATAAGAACTGTACAACCAATAAAAGACATTTTAAAAAAGTACAGCGAGTCTGTATATTCCTTGAGTCCTTAATGCAGTCCTATGTTCCAGGAATGTCGCATGGATAAGTAAAGACCATTCAAGTAAAAGTGTTAACTGGGCTGTTCTCTCTGTTCTTCCTCCATTATTCTTTCTGTCTCTATTGCTGCACTTCCAAAAACAACAGAACAAAATATAACTCAGCAGTAGTGTAGTCCTAAAGATTCATGAAAAAAATCAGTTCATCTGTAGTGTACTTCAGACTGAATATTCCTATAGACAGCCTATAGAAGAGAAGGCTAAGATTTCATTATTAAACTCAGATGGCTTGTGGTGAAGACAATCCAGATGTCTGAAATGAAAAGATTAAACCAACGCATTCATGGCTTCCATGTGTTTCTGACACTAAATTATGAAGCCAGTTAGTCATCTGAGTTTTTCCTGGATATGTAGGTATAATATTAGGACATTCCTTTACAGGATCATGCAGTGTCATGGTCCAGATGTCTGAAGAAAGAAAATTCTAGTGCAAGTAAATGTGGTTGCATTGTGAAGTTCTATGCACTGAAATCTATTTGACTTGTGTCCACATTAATGCACTTTGGAGAATTACTGGAACTTCACGTGAACGGTTGGAATGCATCTCCAGTTATACCTGGAAAGACACATTCACCTCTGCTTTGCTTCTTGCTTAAACAAGTTGATGCTGCTCAATCCGGAGTAGACTTTCTTAAAAACATCTGACTTTTCACCTTAGATTTTCATCATTTCAGGGATTAGAATCCTATCTGGAGGACTTACTTTGATTCTTGCATGCATTATTCAATTGCCTTTCCAAAAACAAAGAATTCATCGGCTTTGAAATCTGTCTTTTATTGGACTGTATTAAGCTTGCTCTAATCCTGCATCTTGAAGTGATAGGCTGCCTTGGAACTATGAATCTTGTTTTAAGTTCCTAAAAGAAGTGAAGATATTGGTACAGGAAGCATATATTAGTCAGTTTTCTCACTGATGGGGTAGAATACTTGGCACACACAACTTAAACAAGGAAATGGTGTATTTACCTCAGTGTTTCAGCCCTTGATAGGCTGGCTCCGCTTTACAGTGACTGGAAAGCAAAGGACAGGGGAAAGAGAGCCAGGAAGAGACACAAGCTTGAAGGCAGGGCCCCAGGGAACCACCTCCTCTAACTGTGTCCCTTCTCCTAAAAGTACATTTCACTGTGAACATCAGCCAGTTAATCCACTGATGAGCACAGTACCCGTGTGACTGACTCACCTCCCCAGGTCCCTTGCCAGTCAAACTGACCTTTAGATTGAGAGGCACAAAGGGCATAAACAAAGTTCCCAAGCATCCTATGTGAAGGTTGCTCTTTTATCTGCTTATCTGCAGCCATTCCTGCTTCTCATACTTTATGATCTTGCAAGTTCTGAAAATATTTTTCCTTTGCTACGATGCCGTCTTTGTTCGGACACGTATCACACTGACCAACACTGATCTATACCACATCAAGATGGGTCCTTGTCTAAGATACTGTGGGAAACCAAACTCATATTGAAAAATGGAGAAAGACAACTGGATTAATAACAAAAGTGTTTTGAGGTTGTTGTCTACTGAAAGACAGTAAACTGTAATAGTCTATTACTGTTTCTGACAATCTTGTAGGTGTCCTGAGCACAGCTGGAATGTCTTATTTTGAGCCTCTCACAGTTCCATGTAGATGGGGGCTGGGTCAATCCTGGAGGCCTTCTCAGAATTTGTATCTGGTGTCTGGGCTGGGCAGATGGACTATCTGGGTCCACATGGGTCTCTGTCCCTCTCTGTCTCTGTTTCTCTGTCTGTCTGTCTCTCTCTCTGTTAGTGTGAACTCTTTAGAGGTATTCAGAGTTTTTCCATGGAAGTTAGACTTCCTTCAAAAATTAGTGATCCAAGAGGCTCAGGCAAAGGCTTTGAGTGAAGTATGCAGCATAATTTCCACTGTGCATTCTGAGAAAAGTCTATTTTCATATCTTTGAAAACTACCTATCATGTATGGTTAGTTCAATACAGTTAAAGTCTACTAGTAAATTTCAAAAGTCAATGTTATTCCCTCTTTGAAAATCAGTAGTCAAAAAGCAGAGGAAAAAAATGTAATGATGAAATTAGTTTCTACTTAATTATCAAGCATAATTATATTTAGGAGGTGACTCTGATCAAAGAAAATGTTGTCCCACTGAGGGTAAGTTAGCCACTCTGTCTCAAATGCTGAAGCCATAGTTGAAACTCAAAGGACCCAGGTGGGAATTAAACGCTGACATGGGTGACTCACAAAATTCCTGTCTGTATTTCCCCACCTCCCCAGATGGTCATGGTTCATAAATACTTGCTGTGTAGGTGTTTTCTCCACAAATGGAAATAGCTTTGTTTGGTAATATAAAAATAATAAATTTCTGAATGTTCAGAGAACATATACAGCAAAATGTTACCTATAATCCTGAATTAATTGCTCATGCATTTAAAAAAAAATGTATTGGGCCATACTTTCTCCTCTGCAAGTCACCCTGCCCCTTCCATCCCCACAAAACTTTAATGGAATTATGCTACTGTTTACCTGCCTTACTTTCCAAACTATATTCCAGGCCCTTTGTCTTATCAGTTAACACAGTATCATTTTTAGCAGCTGCATAATTTTGCATCACACACATTTATATACATAAAGTATTCCCTGATTGGTGGAAATTTGGATTTTTCTTTGATCATTATCACAGATCTATTTAATTTTTATGCACTAGACTGATCCTTTTAGAGAAATGTTAAAGAGCTGAAGGACCTCACCCATGTTTCTCAGGGCTGAGCATGAGCAAGTCTTAGTTACCTGTCTGTCCTAGCCCAGTTCTCTCCTGGTCTCATGGTGGCCCCTCGCCCTCTCAAGCTTTGCAGTGAGAGAGCAGATATGTTTGGCAAAAGCTTAAGGTGGGGATTTTCAGTGCTGAAGTTGGCTCCCACTGGGATGTGAGTCCTGCAGGTATATTCCCTGAATGGAGTGGAGTGTCAAACCATAGAGAAAGAAACGATCAGGAAGAAGCACAGAGCACAAGTATGGGGAAACAATATATAAGAGGGAAAAAGTTGTTTCTAAAGAAAAAAGTATAGTTTATTTTATATTGTTAGATTCTAAAATATGCATCCATCACAATTTGCTAACTAAAAAATACATGCCAAGGACTGTATAATACCATAATAGACAAAAGAGGAATTTCCACTTGGTCTGGTGGGAATACATACAAGGCCACCTAAATCTTCGTGAAGCTAGTCATGGTGCTTGGCAACCAAACAAAACTAATTGTTCAGCGATGGGCATTAGCAGCACTGCTGCATTAATTTCCAGAAGCTCTGTACCGTCCTGGAGTTTGCCTTCGGAACCTTTCTCATCAGTGCTGCCTAGTCACTGTAGCCACTTAGAAGCTTGTTAGCAATTCAGAGAAGACTATGCAGTTCAGCGCCATCCCTAGATAATGTGCATTCAAGCTGCGATTTAGAAGCACACTGATCTATTTGTGTCATCCAATTTTAGAGGTTTGAACTGTAAGCACCTCATCTATCACTCTTCTACTTTTGATATTTACTCCATATAACAAAGATGGGCTGGGGGTGTATTACAGCAGCACGGCACCTGCCTGGCAAGCATACAGTTGTGAGTTTGATCCCTGGTACCAACAAGGAAAAAGAAAAGCAAAGAGATGGTACCTCTCTCTGGAAGGGAGCATCAAGTATATAAAAAACAATACCAATATTAGACAGGAGGATACGAATGTTAAAGTCTATTTAATTGTATCAGCACTCTGGTATTCAGTTAAAGGTAGCTCTGTCTCTGTCTCTCTCGGCTTCTCTTTCTTTTTCTTCATTACAAGATTATTAATACAAATATTGGGAATACATTTAGACCTATTATAGATAAAATTATTTTATCGATTTCAATTGGCATGCTATTTAAGAGGTGCGGAGCATTGTGTAGGCTTTGTAACAAAGTGGTTGTGGGAAGTGCTGACCACAAAGCTTAAAGAAAGACCTAAAAGAACTCTACTCCCACTTCTTCAAAATTCTGTGACTTCTTGGTATTATCTGAGCCTCAGGATGCACTTTGGGTTTCCTTGTACCGACAGAAACTTCCTTGGCAGGGGGTGTCTCTCAGTCCTCCAGGAAGGACCAGGGGTTGACTCAGACCCTACTGCTCCTTGCTTAGTTAGCTCTGGTCAAGGCAGACAATTTTCCTGTGAGACAGAGTGATCCCGAAGATTGGGAGGCAAAGAGTTGTTCTTAGACAAGAGCTTGCTAAACCACTTGACCTTTTCAACAGCTGCATAACTGTTGATTGGGAGCATGCCATCTCTTTCGTCTCCTCCAATTTGGCAGCCAGGAAGGTTGAACCAGTGACATCGTGTGCGTTACAAAACTTCTGAACAATTCACAACTTCCACCATAAAGAGGCTAAATTAGTCTTGCTAGTCAGATAGTGATCTTTGGATAGGTCATCTTCTCCTTGAGCTGTTTGGCTTTTGGAACTCCTTCATTGGAATCCAATGAGTCACCACTGAAGATAAACATAAATGCCAATATGCCTGAGTCTCTGGTTCTCAAAACCGTAGCTCATAAAGAATAGATTAGCCCTGTTTCCAGCCACAAGCCTAGGGTGAGTGGCAATATCCGCCAGTAATAAAGAACATGAATTATCTTCATTTATGTAATTTCTCATGAAGTAAAGGAGCTGGTGAGATGTATTTCATCTAAAAATTATGTTTGTGTGCAAAAGTATCCATGATTCACGACGTATCATAGCAGGAAAAGGTAAGCTGAAATATGACTTGGTGATGCTAATACAGTGGGTGAAGAATTATTTTAAAACAGTGAAATTGTGGGAAAGACACAGAAGAAATCTGTCAGCCCTGGGGCAAGGTAGCGAGGTCTAATGTAGAGCCATGAAGGCTTTGCAAAATGTGCTCTACCATCTACTAGCTATACGATCTTGCACACATACTTTAATTTCTGTCTCAATGTACCCCTCTGTAAATGGAGAAAATAAGGAGGTCTGCTTTGAGTGCTTGTCAAAATTAAATGCAATATTGACTTAATTTCAACAGTCACATTCATGTCTGCCACAGCATTGATACTCAATATGCTTTCCTTGATATTATCTTCTGATCATTTAACCTCTCTTTGCAACAAATATAATTAAGAAAATCATATATCAAGGAAAGATAAGGTGCATTTTCAAACTTGGAAGTATTTTAGATCATCTAGCCCCATCGATTCACAATGGTACTGTTCTCATTTTTTGGTTTGTACATTATATTAAAAACTTTGTCTACTCACACAAGGCGTTAAATAAACGTTTTATTTCTGTGAACCTGCTTAATGAGATAAAGACAGTAAGGGCCACTTTTGAAGTACCACATCCAATGTAAGTCTTGAAAAAATTTCTGAGTATTCATTAAGCTTGAAATACATTGTATCAGAAGGACTGATTTGATGCATTTTTAAGAAATTAAGGCACAAATGCTAAAATACTACTAGACTATGCTTTAATTATGAAAGATACACAAACAATTTTAGCTTATTCAGGGAAGCATATTTATAGCCTCAGCTTCTTGGGAGGCTGAGTCAAGAAAATAACTTCAGCCCAGGAATTTGAGGTCTACCTAGGCATTGTAGTGAGACCTATCTCAAAAAAATTTCTTTAAACAAAAGTTTCTTTGTAATTTATAGAACACTTGAGAAATTATTCCATGTAGATTCAAGACTTTAAAACTATATGTACTTTATTATTCTACTTTATTCTCAGAGACTCACATATGTCCGTGAAGAACAGTGCTTATCGATGGCATCAAGATCTGGGTATCAGTCTTACCTCTAATTCCCACTTGCTTTTAGGGTCTAGAATAAATTTCATAAGCAATCAAAATTTCACTTTTATGTCTTAAAAAGAACTGTATGGGTGAGAGGAAAGAGGGGACTGTAAAGATAAGAAAGGATTCAGCACTGTGCCTATGGATCTAGTACATGCAGGTGGTCCGTGCTTTGCATGTAGTGATCTGAGTTATAGAACCGCTGCAACCCGCCTCCCCTATGTGTGCATTTCAGTTAATTTCAGAGTGGTGACCAAGGTAAGTTGGCAAAGTGTAGCAGTGCTATGTAATTTTACTCTTAAAAGGTTAGACAAAAAATATTTCCATTTCAAAGGAAGATGTGAAAAATACTATTCACATTTTTTTTATTTAAAGGGGGTGAAGCAAAACAGAAAAAAGGGTAGAAACAATACAGAATTTCAAAAAAAAATAAACAGTAAGAAATCACTAGTTGATACATTACATATTGTCTTCTTGGATATAGTTGTTCCAGTTACAAAATTAAAACATACAAAGTGGACATTCAAACAGTGAAGCTGCAAACAGTTCTATTCACCAATCCAACAACAACTTAAAAGATTTTGAAACGGAAAGAGGGTAGAAACAATACAAAATCTCAAAAACAAAGCAAAACAAATAGTAACAAGTAATAATCACTAGTTGATAATTATATACTTTCCTCTTAGATGCAGTTGTTCAAGTTACAAAACTAAAGTCCACAAAGTGTGGACATCCAAACAGTGAGACTGCAGTCAGTTTTGCTCATCCATCCAACTAAAACTTTAGCAACATGGTTATTAATTCCACACACTCAAACATACATGCAGTTATATCCTTTAGAATACTCTCTTTTCCTTTTTTTTCCTTTACAATAACTATAATCCATTCTCGTAAACTACTTAGAAGTTCTACACATGTATAAGTCTCTACACATATACCTAGCC